>OX104061.1:24413128-24448083 GCA_944474145.2 Dicrocoelium dendriticum
CGAAACAAACTCACTCCAATGCGTCCAGTTGTTTGCCAATCAGCGTGCATGCGAGAAACGTGTGAACGTCCAATCGGCTGCCGCCTTTGCTTGCGGCAGCCTAGCGGCTTCCTTGCTGGGCTGGCACCGCACGTTCGTTCGAGTGTATACTCCCATCACACCTGCTCAACTGGTTGGAAGACTACTTACACGACAGAGCAATCAAGATAAGAGTAGCTGACACCTATTCCGAAAGCCTTTACGTCTCCAGTGGTGTTCCACAAGGATCCGTCTTCGGCCCGCTACTATTTTTAGTCTGCATTAATGTCCTTCCAGCAGACATTCTATCTCCAATGCAAATATTTGCAGACGATGCTAAAATATGGAGAGCAATTCACTCAGCATCCGACCGTGTCTACCTCCAGGAAGATCTGACCCGTATTAACGAATTGGCAGAAAAGAACCAGCTCTCACTAAACCCTGCAAAGTGCCACCTACTGACGGTGCACAACCGCTTCGTTAACACATTCCTTTTGGGGCAACACGTCATGCAACACGTGACTAGTGAACGCGACCTAGGTATAATCGTGCAAAAGAGTCTTGGAAATTCGCCCCAATGTTCGAAAGCAGCAAGTGTAGCGAACTTGAACTTGAGACTTTTGAGGCGAGCTCTCGGCACTTTTGAGCGACAGCTAGTACCATTGTTGATTAACTCCTAAATTCGTCCTCATGTTGAATATGCAATTCAGGCCTGGTGTCCATGGTTAAAACGAGACATCCGCCTCTTGGAACAGCCCCAAAGAAGAGCCCCAAAAGCAACGCGTGGACTATCCGGTATAAGTTACGAAATGCGTCTTCGTGTACTCGGTGTGTTCTCATTAGAATACCGACGGCTTCGCGGAGATCTTACTCTCACATACCGGATATTAACCGAAAGCGAGCATCCATGTACATCACTGTTGACTCTAGCCCCATACAAACAAAACCGAGGCAACCACCTGAAAATAATGACGCAACACTCTCGTTTGAATTATAGAAAGTATTTTTTCTCACTTGGAATCTGTTCTCACTGGAATGCATTACCAAACTATGTGATGAACGCACCAGACATGACGACATTCGAAAGACTCCTGGATTTTCATCTAAGTGATAAACGACACACAACACTTTGTTAAAGTGCAATGATTTTGATACTTTACGTTCCACGTTGGAACATTTTGATTTTAATTTTCTTTTGCATATCCATCCTGTGGGTCTTGTAAAGTTATGCTTTTTATCCCAGCATACACCATTGAACCATTGAACCATTGAACCACATAAAAGAAATGTTGTAACGCTTGCTTTGTTCCTTTTATTATCTGCCACTGATAAATGTTGTACTGCTTGCCCTGTTGCCTTATGAGACTGCAACTCTCTGACTGCTCAGTCACGCGCCCAACCAGAAGGAATACAAAACGCCAGAACTCAGTAGGCAGAGTGTGTATCTACAGGACAGGTTAACTATTTATTGGTAAAGGAAACATGCTAATTTCGGAGGTCAAGGTCACTCACTCTTCTGCGTCTGGTTTTCAGGTAGGGTGACTGAATACTGCTTCACATGTTTATCATAATGACGGAATAGTTCGATTCCATTGACGCGGCCTGGTATTTGTTAGCCGATCAATGCTCATTCGAATCACAAATTCGGCGGAATAGTCAAAGTTAGTACCACGCCAGTATGTGTATGTAGCGGATAGCCTGCGTGCTCCGATTACGCCTCTATTAATGTTGGCCATCACAAGTGTCTGATTCTGAACTAATCCTCCATCATCGGTGCCAGAACAATTTGTCCATCTTTGATTCATGTTTGATTTTCGCTGTAAGTGTGCTTATCACCATAACTTTACAACCACCCATACTCATTCAACTTCACAAGAGGCATCAAGGAATCACCCGCACTAAAGCACTAGCCAGAGCCTACGTCTACTGGCCAAAAATGAACGATGATATGGTGCACTTGTGTAAGCTGTGCAAGCAATGTGCTATGGTGCAACAAGCACCAAATCGCCTAGCGCCCTTACCGTGGCCGATAACAATAACGCTCTTGTCCCACGTTCATGTGGATTTCGTAGGCCCAGTTGACGGCAGATCATATCTCGTTATAATCGACACTCACGCTAAGTGGCCAGTGGTCATCCCAATGTTGAGCTCAACCACTGCATCAGCCACCACCATACAGCTGCTCCAGGTTTTCAGTCGTTTTGGTATGCGCGAAACACTTGTGTCTGACAATGGCCCACAGTGCACTTTGAAGGAATTCGCGACCGTTTGTCACACCATCGGTATGACTCATATGCGATCACCACCCACCATCAATCTAATTGTCAGATTGTGCGATTTATTGATACGTTCAGGTGGGCACTGCTCAAAGCGCGGAGGAGCGGTACTACGGTCCAGTGCATGCAAACCTTCCTACTAGTCTGTCGAATCACTCCATGCCCCGCGTATAATGGAAGCTCTCTATCAGAAATGCTATTAGGCAGACAAATCAAAGCTGTTTGGGATACAATTATTCCGGAGCAAAGACAATTAGCCGACCTGACAAGTGCTGAAGTGTCACTACACCAACAGCATGGGACTGTTCAGAATCTAAAGATCGGTGTCCTGGTATGCGCAAGATATTTCCGTCTAACCAAAAGCAGATAGGCTGCTGGTATAGGTACCAGGCAGATAGGTTGAGTCACTTACCTACTACAGGTCCATGGCGAGACGTGGCACCGCCACGTGAACCAGCTCAGACTCCGCTCTAGCAGCAATCATTGTTTACCACACCCCAATCTCAAGCTCGATTTTCAGCTATTAGTGGATGAGTTCTCGTTGGCGAAACTAACAGAAGCAAATTCGGATGGAGTGGAATATGCAAGCCAGGAGTCGGTACCAGCATTAGATACAATGCACAAATGCCCAGTAGGAAACCGACGACCCTCGGATGAATTCATATGGACTCAAGGGCTGGAGGCCCTAGGCGGACGTATCAACAGAAGAAGATAGTGTCATGTACGGAAGCTTAACCCAAATGCTGCACATGACTTGACGCCAGCCACCCCCGATCCAATCAGACGGTGCTACCGTCCAGCCAATCATCAGGTAGTCAGACACCAGTGAAAAGTATAATTCAGTCAATCTGATACACATGCTAGACACTTGAATCTTAGTCTCTTTGTATCAATACTACATGGTCCTATTCATGATCTTGTTTTTTATCAACCTACTTGGAGTAGTTCAGGGAAAGAGCAACTGGGATAATATTTTTCTCCACAACTGATGTCACTTTAGATTGGACCGTAGAGGAGTTACCTCTACAGGTGAAACGATAAAAGGTATGCTGTCATGTGCATTAACAGTTGCTCATATATATATATATATATATATATATATATATGTATATATATATATAGCACTTGTACATGTATGGTAACATCGGAGTCACGGTGGAATAAGAAAACAGGATAAGAATGAAACGGAACCCGCAACTCTTTTTTTCCAGCTTTCCACTCACGGTTGTTCAGTTTCTGATTTGTTTGTTTTCTCATGTTTTCTCACCACAACAAGCAGAGATACATGTCGGTCGTTGACTTCGTTCTTAGACTAAGACTTACAGGTCTCCAACCATCGACAATCTGTATCTGAATTCTGAACCAGGGAGTCGAGAACAAATGACCAAAGCCAACTGTTTCTTCAGATATTTCATGCAGTTTCTTCAAGTCTTAGGTTGTCCACCGCTTCGTTTTCTCCAACCCTGTCCATGAGGGTGACATAGAAGGTCAGAGGTTTTTCTCGACTTCCCTACCCACTCAGGCTGCAAACTTAAAATTTACAGCGTGCGTCTGATGAACGCTCTCATAATGGTGTATCAGATTCTGCAAAACCCCAACCACACACACCATTCCCCTTTGAAGCTCAGTCAAAACACACAGTACGGCCGACTGGGTTGTCGACGAAACTTCTTCTGCCTTCGGGTGTCACAGCAATGGAATGCCTTTCCAGGCCCGTGTAATTAATGCCGCCACCTTATCCCATTTCAAAAAACGCCTTGACTCTAACACATTTACACTATGTGCTTTAGCCCATAACCATCAGAGGCTGGCCTTAATGAACAACAATCAATGAAACGTGTCATAACCATACTCGCACATGAGTCATTCCAAACCCCTTGGTCAGCCTTGTAATTCACGCATCCCTCTATTAGCACTGTTCGTTTTATTTTGTAATTATCATCCTATCCTACGGGAGATGTCAAACATTCGCGCTTATACCCGTCATAAACCATTGGTTCATTGCTCCAATCCTGAACAACACCCGACACGGAAGACAATGAACGGGCATGCGCAGTACGTGTCCAAGACACCATAGCTGACGCAGCGGGGCGAGCTCTTCGAGCGAGTGGAAGACACCATCCAAGATACGGTGTCTAACATCCACATTGGCTACGTGGTGCAGCAGTCACACAAGGGCAATGGATCGCAAGTAACAGTGCTCGAAGGCAGACAGCTGGCGCACGTCAAGATTACGGAAAGGCCGAGTCTCGCAACCGAACAACAGTGTAGTGTGAAACGTTGCATAATGAACCCACACTTAGGTGCATCGATAGATCTCATGAAGTCATAGGTGCTTCCGTCTGGGGAAAGTGAGATGAGCTCTTGAGATACGCATCGTAATCTCTTCCCCAACAGCTCCACCGGCAGTGATGCAGCTTCCCAGGTAAACAAAACCTGGAGCAGATTCTGTTAGTGGGGTTCCTGCTGTTTATGCAAAGGTTTTCTTTGCCTGTCTCCGTTAAATATGGTCTCAATGAAGTAAACCAGTACAAGCTGACAAGAAAATGGAAATGATTGTTTATTGGGCAAGTCAGCGTTTTATTCTTCCACTGAGGCTCAACCTGCTCCGATGTTTCAGTTCATAGTGGGCTCAGTGAGGAAATAAAGTAACGGTGATATCAAGATAGACCAAAACGGCTTTAAAAGGTTTTCAGTGAAAGCAACTGAATAAACTAGGGAGGTCAAGCAAAGGAGAATTCTTAAGGATAGGTAACAGACTTTTCTAGGAGTGAATAAAATTGGGCAAACGCTGCTCGTACTTTCAGCTGGCAATTGATTTAGCGAGACTAAAATTGCGAAATTATACCGCGAGAGAAATTATCCGCTTCACGCAATTTTAGCCGAAGATACTCCAAGGATCTGCTTGCTCAAACTCAGAGACGCTCAATGCACTCATGACCAGGTACTTCCCACATGGCTGCGTAATAACCCATTGGGTGAAGGAATACTTTGCGATGCAACCTTGCAAGCATTTTATTTGCTGTTACCCAAATCAATGCTTGCCTGTCATTAGCTAACGCTTAACGCAATTCCAGTTTCAGGAATGCGCAATAGTTCGTGGGCACTATTTGCACTTTGATTTGTTACTGTGAAATTTAACCCAGGCATAATACCAGTAACAAAAGCGTACTGTCAGTAGGTACGCTTTTAATGTGCCCAAGAAACTGTGCCTGCAAATATTGCAGGACATTGTTGCAGCTGCGCAATTATACTCCTGCATCAGTAGATTAATAATCATGTCCGTACCTGGTTCTTGTACAAGACGGACGTTAGTTTTATGGGTGCCAGTAAGTTAGCAGCTCGGTGTTTAGACTGTGGGTGGTTGTATCTGCTCAAAATGTCCACTGCACCTTCCTGATGGTAGGCTTGCTTAGTTGCTAGGTAACCATAATCCCACGCAAATAGGGAGTTGCTAACTTCCGCTATCTGGGTGGTAGAAGTGGCCGGCCGCCTTTAATTCTTGTAGGCTAACAATTACTTTAACCCCAGCGCAAGGAGGACCAACCAGAATTGCTTGATAAGTGCTATTTAACCAAGCATTGCGAGAAAGTAAGGCAATATACAGTATAATGAATATTGTCTATCCACGAGCAAAAGTATTTTGTTTATATTGGATACTGATAGTTCGAGTCACGGGGCCAATTAGACGCACAGATACAGTATGGCGTTTCCAGCCTTCTCATTAAATAATATACGGAATTAAGGCCATGTCATAATCCTTTGTGTCAGGCAGTTGCTCGGGACTGGCGTGTACCCTTTCGCTTAATTGTCAGTTACTGTGATTGTGCGGCACGCATATACTGCATCCAGCTCACCGGGTAATCTCAAGTCGCAACTGCGGATAGCTCATCCTTGGACAAATCACTTATCGCACACACTGACGCCGTCCCATAAGTCAGCGAGGCGAACAGACCCACTATATCGACTATATCCTACCTCACTTAATCGGCTTGCCTGCAAATTAATGCTAACTGTCACGCACCAAACTGTTTCGTTCAAGTGTCGGTTCTGGTACGCATCCGGTCCCATCGGCTTGCCCAAGGGGCAACGAGGTTGTGCCAGTCAATCGGAGTAAGCTGTCCAAATAGATAAGTAGGGACATATCAGATCTCACAAAAACGCGTCTGCGAAATCGAGCTAGTTGGGCTGATTGTGTTGGTGTAGGACCGCACCGATTGTCAGCGGCGGCAGTATTCCCCACCACCAATTACGCGATAATGCGAAATTGATGGGATGGTTGTAATTGATTTTGGCCGCATTAGTGGGAGCAAGAATACAGAATTAAGTTCACTAGCCAAACTGCGTGAGCAGTTGCTTTGAAACCGCGTCACTCCAAGTGTGTGTGCGTGCGCGCATGTGTGAGTGTCTCCGAACTTGTGTCAGCTGTGACTTCACAAGCAGTGGGCTTCGCGCTCCGACCACAAATCAAATGACTCGTCGATGGAAGAGTTGCTTTAGGTGGCTAGGTTCCGGCTATAACACCAATGAACGAGGACGAATGCTGGCATATTTGGTGGTACCAGGTGAGACGGTACTCTGCACCAGTTTTATGTTTTATGCGGACACGCGTTTACTCAATGCTTGCGAGTAGGCTGCGTTATGTGCGAATTTGAACAATGAGCAATGAACAATGATTTATACGGGTTAAGAAGCCTTGCTTTACAAGTCCCGTTGGATAATTGGTGGGATTATCGAAATAACAATAAGGATAATAATGGTAGTAAAACAGTCGGTACTACAAGTAGGAAAATAAGGACTTTCGTTTGCTCCGCCCTAGTCCTGCAATCCGCTTAGATTCACAGCACACAGTTAACATCAAATAGTTTCATGGTAAATTCCAGGTGTTGGGTGTGACTAAGTGTAAATGGATGAGTGCATCATCCAACCGTCTTTTAAATACTGTTAGTGTCCGTGCAGAGACGACCGATTCTGGGAAAGCATTCCACGGGTGACAGACACGAATGGAAAAGAATTTTCTGTGGCATTCCAGACGGCTCTACAGTACAGAGAGTATCAATGTGTGCTCCCTCAAGGTTGTATTGGTGCTCAGTCGCAGTAAAGCGCGGTACACATGATGTGGGTCTTGCAGAATCAAGTATGCCATAGTCAGGTAGCCTCGTAGTCTGCGATAGGTTCCACTGAACACCCCCAGTCGTTGCAGCCTCTCCTGGTACGAAAGATTGCACATTCCAATTACGTTCTTAGATGCCCGATGTTGTGGCTGCACCAGTACATTAAGGTCGTGTTTCAACCATCGATGCCACGTTTGAATTGCGTATTCGACATGGGGGCGAACATACGCACTAAGCATTTTTTGATATATGGAGCTGTTTATTTGTCCAAACGCAAGTAGCAACAGCCCGATGTGTTGGTTTCCAGTCTTCGAGACATTTTCGGATTACCTGGAGCAACTAAAGTCATCTAGAACCAGGACATCCAAGTAAGGTTCGACAGTTGATCTTTGTAGTATATTCATTCTGAGCCCTTATGAGTAGCTGCTCTGATGTCGGATGGAAAGCACCTTGCATTTACTGACGTTGAAATGCAAAACGTTTTGGGTTGACCATTGATACACCGTATCCATGGCACTTTAAAGCACATGTTGGTCAGCGTTCGCCTGGATCCTACGCCAAATCTTGATATCGTCGCAAACGTTAGGACGTTTGTGGCATTTCCCTGTGCAAGGTAAGTAATAAATGCCAAAAACAAACGTGGACCTAGAACCGAGCATCGAAGCACACCACACTCGACTTGTATGGGGTCCGATAAAGAGCTTCCAACTCTGACCACTAATTGCCATTGAAGTAGAAAGTTGGCAATCCACATTAAAAGAAGGTCGACGATCCCGTAATGCTCGAGCTTGGAGAGTAGTATCCGATAGTCTAGACGATCGAAAGCCTTCGAAAAATCTAGGTAGAACACAGCAACGCCTTCTCCAGCGTCAGCTGATCCGGTCTAGCTACTGCGTGCGACTAGTAAATTCGTTGTGCATGGCCGCTGTCGACGGAAACCGTGTTGCTCAGGCGTGATGATGTTACAATTTCCCAAATAGCCAACCAATGCATCGGCAACTACGGATTCCATTACCTTGGAGAATATGGGAATAAGGGACAGCGGGCGGTAGTTGGAGGAATCAGTTCTGTTTCCACCTTTGTGAATCGCGGTTATTATTCCAAGCATCCACATGGCGAGAACCTGATTCTGGTCTAAGCAGCGCTGGAAAAGCTGAGCTAAATGTCCTGTGAGTTGACTTACTTCGATTTCTAGTGCCTCTGGACGAATGGTGTCAACACCCGGCGAGCTGTGTTTGCGTAGAGAGGTCAGCTTTTGCTTTGATGTGGGTTAGTCCTGGTGAGCGGACGACGAAGGTTGATTTGTCGCTTGGTGGCAAGACCCTTTGAAACTTGGGAGCATGTTGCATCCGCAACGCGTTCGCTGCTTCCATAGCCGTTCTTGTTGGGCAATCAACCGTACTTAGTGAAGGAAATCCTTGCCTCACCTTCCTTAGGCCATTGACGGGCTTGTACAGCAGTTTATGGTTAGCACTGAAAGTTATTGCGATGTTGTGCTAATAGGCGGCTTTGTCTTCTCTTAGCAGTTGAGTGCAGTGGTTAGGTTGGGCTACGTAGTTGTCCCAAGTTTCTGGTGCTAGAACTTCCCTGTACACTCGCCATGCTGCGTTGCGTACTGTCATCGATTTTCGAGTTCTGCTCTAAACGAAAGAAACTTATGTACACTTTTCGCAAAGTTATTTCTGAAGCATCTACATTCAGCCGACTGAATTTGTTGACGAACTTGAGCTAGGCGACTTCAGCGGTTCTTCGTCAAGGAACGACCAACTTGTGGCGCTGACGAGCTGGGCTTGTCGGTCGTAGCTTGTGGTGGTTCGCACAGTCTCATCGTTATCCTTCCGGTATTCGGCATAGCAGAGGAAGTTGAAACTGTTGACTGCGTGGCCAATGCGACCCAGTGGGAAGTCTAAAAGCAACACATAAATCATATGCTCCTCGTTAGTATGCATAAAATCCAGCACAGATGGCCTGTTACCTGTGCTGAACCGAGTGGACAACGTGATGTGACTGTAAAGAGGAACGGTGATTATGAGATTTTGTTGATCGGCTTTGAATTGTTCTCCGATTGTGGCAGGAATTTCTACACAATGTTCGTTGAAATCACCCATGACAAGTGCGTGAGTGTACTTTTGCGGTAAACTGCAACTTAACGCAGCTGCTAGGTGGCAGTCGGTTTCGGGTGTAGTTATGGGGGGCAATACGCCAAGACAATAAGGCAAGCGTCCCTGCATTTTAACTGCAAGCGGCACCAGAGAGAGTCGGGGAACTGCGAGTCTGAATCCTCCACGGCTTCACACGTTAAGTCGCTTCGGTAATACAGGATTACCCCTCCTCCTTTTGTGAACCTATCGTTCTGGATCGGCGACATCTCCGGTAGCGAAACTTCAGCGTCCGTCATTCCCGTGTCCAACCACGTCTCGGTGATATCAATGACGTCATATGACCCGGAAGCTTAGGGATCTTTCAGTTCGGCTAGTTTATTAGAAAGTCTCTGAGCATTCGTACACAAGCAGGCCAGTTTCTCGGTCTCTAGGAGCCCACAATGGGATGAAGGGTCAAGTGTGGGAGGATGCCGACCAATGGGAGGTTGATAGTTATTGGCTTTTTTGTTTAAGATAATAACACTTCGTCTACAACATGATTCCACCAAAGTGCCTCCCAAACTTCTTTTAGACCTACGGCAGAGTCAATTAGAGCAGCAGTCAATTTACGCTTCTGTACACTCTTCGGTAGGCTTGCTGCTTCAGGTGCTTTAATATTTGCACTTTGCAAACCTTCTGCGACTTTTAACCGAACTTCAGAAGGAAGACGTTTCCGAATTCTCCGCCATCAATTCAACACATCCTTTACTTGTTGCTCTGACTGAACAACAAGTTTTAAGAGTCTAGGGCCGCATCCTCTATATTTTGGTGAAAGTGGTAGTTGGCGATCCAAATCGCTACAATATTATCCACTGAAAGTGCTTCACAAATGAACTGGCACTGTTCTAAATCGTGTGTTCCGGTCTCTTGAACATCTTTAGAACGATGTTCTGGCACGCCATGTATGAAGATTGTGTTTGGGCGGTCATGCTTGCTATATCCCTCTTCGGTGTTTCTTTTTGATCGTCGCGCTCTCCAAGGAACATTTGGATAGATACGTATCCCACAGGGTTCGTATTTTAGGACGCTTGCGGGGAGCAAAACTTTTTCTACGTCAGTGGAGGATTCTAGTGGTACTCGAATAATTCTGGGTTCTCCAATGGGTGGCGAGTTCGGATGACGAGTAATTCGTAATGTGTTTATGGACTTGGCTTTGACACTCATCAGCACGCACAGTGAGTTCCGTTGCTCTTGGTCGTCCGACACCTTCTCCCGCAGTGTGATGGTGGTAAATTCAGGGACATTTGAGCACACAACAGTCCAAGCACTATTCTTGGATCCTTTTTTCGTTGATCTACAAGGTGGGGTACTCGTTTTTCCTGACCTGCTGACAAGCGCTGATTGTTTACTGTTTGTCCTTCTATTCGCGTTAACGATGTTTACAACAGAAGAGGCCGCAACGGTGGCCTCCCGGCGGACGTTTGCTGCAATCTCTGCATATGTACCTGATGTTCCGGGGGTTTTGTCTCAACAAGAAACACTTGAGCTACAGGTACCAAGGGTTGGTATTCGGCTGCTTCATCTTTGTTAATGCTAGATGTCAGGTGTATTGAAAGTTGCTTAACCAGCCGTTTTGAGTGGTGCCTGATTTTCGTTGCCACGAGTACTGTTCGACCCAAGTAGGTACAGTCTAATTTTGCCCGGCGTTCTACCAAATTTGGAGAAGAAAACGGAGATGGGGATGTGGCTGCTTGCGGTTCAGTGGAAGCAGATTATGCAGCATTCCGTTGCTTTGAAGCCGCTACGCTTCTGTGGTATCTACTCGCTTCCATTAAAGTACTCTTATCCTCTATCCTCTGCACGACTTCTGCGGTTACCCGGTCGCACTTCTGAGCTAGGATAAGCAAGCACTTAACGAGTGGGATGATGGAGTAGGCAGTACAGAATCAAAGTGCATTTTGGGAGCTATTTCGCTCACGTACCTGGCGTTGGGACACATTTGTACATTTCGGATGATACCATTCCAAGAAGTGCGAGCGAGCCAGACCTATTGTAACTACTCGATGACATTCTCCCAACCCGCCACTGTCTTTCGTTCGGAGGATTTTCGTACTCACATTTCTGCCATTCCACGTGGTGTCGTTATCTGACCCAGTGGGTTGGTTAGCTTTCTTTACTTTTCCAGCATTGAGAGCGGCGCACATCGCTCAGGCGAGCGTGATGGTTGCAAGGTCAAATGAACGGTCGGCGTGATCGCGCGGTCCGTGTGATGGGTTGTGCAGACGCACTCGCTGACAAGGTCGCGAGAAATGGCGCGTGACTGGAACCTGCTAACCGAAGCTGAACGCAGCGCTGAACACGGATTGAGAGATCACAAATTATTTCACAGCTGCGTTAAGAAACGCTGTATCAGAATAAGCTTAAGCTTTTCGGACTGCCTCGAGCATTCTGTATCGTATGGTGTCACGCAGAAAGGCAATCGCCCCAATGTGCTTCAGTTATCCGCTTGCGCATAATCACGGATGCCAGTGAAAACGATTAGTGATAGCACAGACTTTAATCGTAGAAGATATTTTCATGTATGATAGACCACTGTGTAGAGATGATAAATCCGGTACGAATGAGTGTACAATGACAACGCTGCCAGAAGATAGAGAGAGCATAGAGTGGAATAATCCAAATGAACCAGGAGCACGCACGGCACTCGTGGGTATGGATGATCTTGATCTATGCTTAAGCGAGACTCTTGTTGTCCATCCACTGTAATTAAAGTAGGGCAGTGACGGAGCTTAGAAATCTAGTTGAAACAACAGGAGTTTAATGCAGCGACAATATACTAGTTGAAGATTACATTTGCGTTTGCTGGTTCACAAATGTTAACCATGACCTTTCGTGGGGTAATTTTGACAAAAGCACTCCAATCATTATGATGGCATGAGAAGTTGAAAAGCGAACAACCGAACAGCTTGAATTGGACAGACCAGAAGTCATGACACGCGGCGAAATGAGACGGGAAATGGAGTTCCTGGAAACTTGGTTCTCCAAAATGTCAATCAAGATGCGCATTGACGTCCCTTCAGTATACCAACCGCACTGAGTGAAAGAAATCAGCAGAATTCTAGGACGCCAAATACAATCGCGTGGAATTTGGGGAAAGATCACGAGACGCAAATCGAAGCTATCACTTTCAAGAAACCACCTGCACGTGAGCACGAATCGGCGATTCAATCAGCAAGATTGCACCCTGTATATCTCTGGCTGACGATGCCACTCCGCATTGTGGCGAAACGTTTACAAATTGCTAAGCTCGACGAACAAATGAACAACTAAATGGCGAACCCGAGCTACCAGTGTTCCGAGACATTTTAAACAGCGAACTATCGTGAAATAAGCGTTATCTCAGTGTGATAATTGTACAAACAATACTCAGTGATTGTTTATTGTTATTCTTTTCACCTTTTTGATGTAGAATACACATCCGCGAAATTCGAATTCCAATTCTGGTGTTCTTATTACGAGTCGTGACTAGTTTGGGTGGACTTCAATTATTTTCCGATTCAGAACATCATAATTGGCGTAGCTGTCAGCTTTTATTCCCAAATGAATACAACCATCGAATTCTTAAACGTAAATGCATCTCCCCGGGAGTTACAAGAATACATGGAGAGATTCGAGTTATGGTGTCTCACAGAAGATGACCTTCGCGAAGATCTTAAATCTGCCCACTTTTTAACTATTATTGGACGAGAGGCGTATACGCTTCTAAAAAATCTGGCTTACCCACAGCTGCCATCGAAATTATCATATGACAAGTTGCGGGACCTCCTTTTATCTCACTTACTACCGGAAAATTTCGTGGTTGCCGAAAGAGTAAAATTCAACTTGCTGATCCGTCAACCTAATCAGTCTATTTGTGATTTTATTCTCCAACTTCAATCTCAAGCATCCTCTTGTGCATTTGGAGACAAACTTGACGAATGCCTCAGAGATCGCCTAATTGCTGGAATAAATAATCCCGATTTAAATCGTCAGTTCCTATCACTTCCATCGCCGACTTACAATCACATGAAATCCATCTGTTTGCATTATCAGGATGTTTCTGATATTACAAGAAGCCAGACGACTGTTGATCATCAAGTCTTGTTTGGCTCAGCCAGTCGCCGAGTTCATGCCGAGAAGAGAAAACCGTGGCAAATCAACTCTTTCAAACCACACGGAATTAGTCTATCTCATGCACCGAGAAATTCAGACAGTTTAAAGTGTGGTCAAGCTGATAGAAAGATTGGACAATATGTCTCTTGTGGAAAGTTGCATTCACGGTATACCTGCCCGCATCGGAATTCCAAATGTCATCATTGTGGGAAAGTTGGGCATACTCGTAGTGTTTGTCGCCATTTCAGACGTTGTAATGTTGTGAACCAACTTGATGATTCCACAGAGAACTTGCCCGACGATTTTCATTCGCTGACATTGGCTGTGAATACGAGTGGCCATTTATACAACACTTTACGTTTCGGAAATGGTATGTCACATCGTTTCATTGTTGACACCGGTAGCGTAGAGTCTCTTATTTCTAAAACGAGTCTCGATCATCTGTACCCTGACGCTCAGCTTGATTCTACACTCATCACTATTAAAGGTATTACTGGTCATACCATTCCGGTGATAGGATGTTGTACCTTACCAGTGCTAGATAAGCATTTGAAACCTGTCGAGTGTAAATTTGTCGTCATTCGTCAAAGCCCGTCCATACTCGGTCTTAAAGTTATGCAGACACTTAAAATACGTGTCAATTTTCTGTCACATACTGATACTGACACCCAAATTCGTGATTTATTACACGATTGTTCGGTTACCTCTGGTGGAATGAGAATTCCGCCTGTTAAGTTGGAAGTGGCCGGTGATCCAGTTTTCTGTAAACGACGTGTACTTCCATTTGGACTTAGAGAACCTGTTCGAAAGGTACTTATGTCTCTTTGTGAATCAGTAATTCTCGTCCCAGTACAAAGTTCCCGATGGGCCACACTTATTGTCACACCGTTAAAGCCGGATGGACAGACACCGAGAGTTTGTGGTGATTACCGTGTCACTCTTAATACGAAGCTGCTGCAGCGTAGTTGTGTCACGGAAGAACCTGATTCTATTTTCTCGCGTCTACACGGATCCAAGATTTTCTCGAAGCTAGACTTAAAAGATGCATATCTGTAGATACCACTGACTGATGAGTCTAGTGAACTGACCACAATCAATACACCTTTTGGGTTGTATCGCTATAGATTTCTTCCCTTTGGTCTTAATGGGTCGCCAGCCATATTCCAAGATGTGATGAACTCCATTGTGAAAGATCTGAAGGGTGTTGAGGTCTATCAAGACGATGTTTTTGTACATGCTATTAACAAACCGACACATGACTACCGATTACTGGCACTTTTGACTCTCTTCAAGGATGCTAATGTGAATATCAATCCTAAGAAGTGCATAATTGGTGTCCATGAAATCAGTTGTCTTGGTTACCAGGTTACATCTGAAGGATTCAAACCAGATCCTGATCGGATAAAACCATTGGTTGATGTGAGGTCCCGGTTGATGTTCATGAGCTTCGATCACTGATGGGCGCTTTACAGTACTATTCCAAATTCATTCCTGGTTTTGCATTCATTGCTGATCCTTTATTCACCTTGTTGAATGACAAGAGTTTTGTTTCAATAGTTCAATATAGTTCAATAGTGTATGGTGGGATAAAAAGCAATAACTTTACAAGACCCACAGGATGGCAAATGGAAGAAAACAAAAGTTTCAGGTGTGACCCAAAAATATCAGTAAGTTAGACACTGCAGTTTGTCATACCGTTATATAATGTGTATCATGTAAGTGCAAGTCCAATAGTCTTTCGAATGTCTCGATGTTTGGTGCGTTCACCACATGCGATGGCAGTGCGTTCCAGTGCGGACAGACACTAAGAGAGTAAAATAACTGTCTACAATCTAAACGGGAATATTGAGTCACAAGTTTTAGTGCATGGCCTCGGCATCGTTTGTCAGCAGATAATGTTAACAGCGACTTACATGGATGGTCCTCTTCTCTTAGTATCCGGTAAGTGAGGATCAGATCACCGCGAAGTCGTCGGTATTCTAAGGAGTACAGACCGATCGAACGAAGGCGCAGTTCATAACTAAGGCCCGATAGACCACGTGTTGCCTTAGTGGCTCTTCTTAGTGGTTGCTCCAGGAGACGAATGTCCCGTTTTAACCACGGACGCCATGCCTGCACCGCATACTCGAGGTGGGGACGAATGTAGGCGTTAATCAATAATGGCACGAGTTGCCGCTCGAAAGTACCGAGCGCTCGCCTCAAAAGCCTCAAGTTTAAGTTCGCTATGTTAGCTGCCTTTGAACATTGGAGCGAATTACCCAGACCTTCTTGCACGATGACCCCTAAGTCTCTTCCTTTGCTCACCTGTTTTATAACGCGCTGCCCCAGGTGATATGTGTTGCTGCAGTTACTGCGCAGCGACAACAGGTGACACTTTTCGGGGTTCAGGGGTAGCTGGTTGTTTACTGCCCATTCGTGAATCCGGTTCAGGTCATCCTGCAGATAGACAGGGTCAGATGTTGACTGAATAGCTCGCCACATCTTAGCATCGTCGGCGAATATTTGCATAGGTGATTGAATGTTGGCAGTGAGGTCGTTGATATAGACTAAAAAGAGTAACGGGCCGAGAACTGATCCTTGCGGTACGCCGCTAGTGACGCATAGGCTATCGGAGTGGGTGTTGGCGATCCTTACCTCGATTCTTCTGTCGTATAAGTAACTTTCCAACCATGTGAGCAAGGATTCGTGGATACCATAGGCCGCAAGCTTTCGGAGAAGTGCTGTGTGATTGACTCTGTCGAATGCCTTAGAAAATTCTAAGTAAATCACATCTACGGGAACTCCCTCGTCAGCAGCCCTGGTCCATGAGTCCCGAACAAGTAGTAGATTGGTGAGGCAAGATCGTCCGTGTCTGAATCCATGTTGGAGGTTGGAGATGATTTGTAGACTTTCAAAATATCTCACCATTTCATCAGCGATTATAGACCCCATCACTTTTGATAGAACAGGAAGGAGAGTAATAGGTCGGTAGTTGGCAGGGTCTGACCGCTTACCTCCCTTGTACATCGGAGTGATAAGTCCACGTTTCCACTCAGACGGAAGTGTATGAGAATCAAATAGAAACTGGAAAAAGGTTGCAAGGTGGACTGCCATGGTAGATGCAAGGGTTTTAAGTACTTTCGGACAGATCTTGTCAATTCCCGGCGCACTATTTTCCCTGAGCGACTGTAATTTCTTTGCCACAGATGTAGGGCTAAAGTTGACCGTGGATAAGCCGACGACATTTGCTGGGATGTAGCAAGGCGATGGTTCCATGGTGTGTCTAGTCATTGAGACAAACTGCATGAGCAATGCGTCCGCGGTCTCCTCTTCAGTAACCGTTAGGCCATTGACCGTCTCTAGTGGTGATATTCCCGTCTTAACCTTCCTTTTGTCATTCACATACCGGTAGAGCAGTTTGTGATTGCTAGTAAATTTGCGTACCATAGTTTCCTGCCATTCGTACTTGTCAGCTTTAAGGAGTGAAGTGCAGTAGTTTCTGACTGTTTTGTAATGATTCCACGTGATATCACTTGGACCTAGCAAATGACCCCTCCAAGCCTCGTCTCGCCTATGCAACCACTTACGTGTTCTACTCCGGATCCAGTTGTTGCTCCGTCGCGAAACTCGTAATGGTACGTCTTTTGAAGCTGATTGTAGGACCCAGTTTATCTTGCCTTTCAACACTTGCCAGGCATCATTCGCCGAAGTGTGCATCTAGAGGTCCCAGTCAACGGTTGTCGCTATAGTGTGAAGCTTGGAATAGTTGGTGATGAATCGTCGGGTTTCTGGTTCTTTGTCAACCATACTGGCATAACACATATAATCAAACGTTAGAACTGAATGATCGCTACAACCTAGCGGGGGGTTGTATGAAACCGACTCAACCATTAACTCCTCATTAGTCAGAATTAAATCAAGTATTGAAGGCTTGTTTGACCCGCGGTGTCTGGTTGGTTGATCCATATGGTTATACAAAACTGCCATAGTCAAGAACTCAAGGAGTTTTGATTTGAAGTATGGCCCACTTGGGAACACAGATGCTATTGACGTTACATTGAAGTCACCCATTATTAGGTAGTGTGAGTACTTTTTCGACATAGCATATCGGAGAGCATTTAACAGAATATCATCGCTGTCGGCGGAGGAGTTCGGCGGCCTGTAGACAACTGCTATGAAGCAAGCATCATGTGTCTTCTTCTGAGGACAACCATCGGGACCGGATAGCTGCAGCCAGCAAAATAAGGCGTCGGGGATAATAAGGGAATGCTCAGTGAGAGCTTCACATTTCAGGTGATCTCGGTAGTAGATAGCAACGCCACCACCGCGAGATGGACGATCATTTCGAATGACTGACATTTCACTAAGTTCAATTTTTGGATCCAAAATCTCGTTTGAGAGCCAGGTTTCAGTTACTGCTATGATGTCCCAAGTTGCTGCTTCATGCCGATGGCGCAATTCCGGCAACTTGGTTAGAGAGACATGAACATGTTCTTCGGAAGCTTTTAAAAATTCTTGCATCTGGTTGTGTTCTTCACACCTTTTCTCCTAAATTACCTACTGTGCTTTTCACAGACGCTTCACCCACTGGTATTGGGGCTGTGTTAGAGCAGAATGGACACCCCGTTCTGTGTATTTCCCGTCGACTAAGCAATGCTGAAAAAGGATATGCTCAGACTCATCGAGAAGCTTTGGCTGTATACTGGGCAGTCACTAGACTTCACAAATACTTGTTTGGCCTCAGATTTACCATTGTGACAGATCATGAAGCTCTGTAGTTCATTTACAATCCTTCCAGTTCTTTAGCTAAGTCTTCAGCAGCCATGGTCCAAAGGTGGAGTGTTGCCCTTAGTGCGTATAACTATGTGGTCGAGCACAGAAGTGCGAAGCTCATTCCTCACGTCGACTACTTATCACGTACTGCAACGATATTTGAAACCGATTCTGAAATGAGTTGTTTACTCACCCAGCCGCTTCCAATCTCTCGTTCTGCCCTTATCAATGATACTAGAAGGTATTATGGGTCATTGATTTCTGCTGTCAAACGTGGTTGGTCGGTTTCTCTCAAACGGAAGTTCCCACAATTTTATGTGCGTCGTGATGAATTGTGTGTTACACCTGATGGATTACTATGTGTAAATGACCGCATTGTTATCCCGCCGACTTTGAGATCAGCTATTCTAACGGATTTACATTCCGGTCATCTTGGTGTTGAAAAGATGAAGTCTTTAGGTCGATGCTTGTGCTGGTGGCCTGAATTAAATGCAGATATTCGATGAACTGCTGCTGATTGCCCGAACTGTATACACAAAATTTTACGGCAACCGTCAAAGTGGACACCATGGCCGATGACATGCGAGCCCTGGCAAAGGGTACATATGGATTATTGTGGACCATTTCTGCAGAAGTACCATGCTCTTGTGGTGGTGGATTCTTATTCAAAGTGGCCGGAGGTATTCCTGACTGATAAACCAAATTCTGCTTTTACTGTCCGTGCCTTGAGAAAAGTGTTTAGTAGAGAAGGAGTCCCATTAGCTGTGGCAAGTGACAATGGTTCGCACTTTTCGGCTTCAGAGGTTACTAATTGGCTACAGAGCCTTGGGTGTCGCCACCTTTTTACCGCTCCACGACATCCATGTTCTAATGGCCTAGCGGAAAACTTTGTTGCAACCTTAAAACGTTCTGTTACCTCCTGTGCTCCTACTTTTTTGATGAACTTGATCGTTGTGTTGATAACTTCCTTCTTCAATACCGTAATTGCGTGCATTCCTCTACTGGAGATACACCTGCCAAACTTTGTAAATCCAGACCATTGAGGTCAAACATGCTTGGCTTGGGGACTGCTGAAGTATCTTATTTCAGAGGCAATGATTTACGTCCCTCATCTGGTATCATTGTTAACCACATTGGAAACCGCATGGTTAGAATTTTGGATCTCGATGATTGTTCTGTACACAGACGGCATGTTGAACAGATACGATACAAGGATTCCGGTCAGTTGTAATTCGATTCAGTGTGCACTGAAAATACTAATGTCGATTCAGTTCCAGATCCTCATGAGTATTCTGAGCAAAATCAGCCTCCAAGAAGATCTGCCAGATTGCAACAGAAACCACAGCTGAATTACAGAAACATGGAGTTGCATTCAAGCTGCGGAGGATGTGATAATTATACAAACAATACTCAGTGATTGTTTATGGTTATTCTTTTCACCTTTTTGATGTAGAATACACATCCGCGAAACTCGAATTCCAATTCTGGTGTTCTTATTCCGAGTCGTGACTAGTTTGGGTGGAGTTCAATTATTTTCCGATTCAGAACATCATACTCAGTTGGTCAGACTAGTTGTAATCGCCGTAATAATCTGTTATCTGTCTGGAATCATCAGCTCATACGTAAGTAGAAACTACAACCCCCATTTACCAGCCAGTGCTTTAGGTCACTGAGCAACGGATGACTGCGTGAGACAACCATGTCCAATTTACTAGATAAAGTATGGCTCATCGTTTAATGATCTCTGTAACACTAGCTTTCTTTCAGAGCTGGAAGGTTCCTTGTCATCCACCACTTGTCTCCCATTTCTAGTAATGATCTAATTTGATTGCTTCCAAAACCCAGCGCTTTTTAGGACAATGTGCCAAAAGTGTACTGACATCATCGGAATGCCGCAGCACATGGACATCGAAAATCAGTGGTGTGCCATAAATTTTATCCATATCGCCAATCAGTTAAGGGATCTTACCTATAATTATGATGTTAACATACTGGTTCTGAGTGACCCATGCCGTTCAAGTAATCCTAAGTGCAATAAACTGTAACCTACTCAGTCGTTCTCATGGGCAAGGCGTTGAGGCGGTTGGGCTTTTGTATTATCTCACATATGCTTGACGTCTAGATGCATAAGCAGCTTTTGCTCGTCAATTGAAGGTGGAGCCATGACGAGGATGCAACCTTATTGGGGTTAAAAATCTAAGCCCAAAGTCGAAGTAGATTCCCATAGTTTATTAGTCTCATGAACCTAGAAGTGTTTATCGAAATGTGTCATTTTTGTGGGACAATTTCACTGCACTTTACAAACCCTGTATAGGCCACAAATTAGGATTGTTGCTACCTTTCGAATAATAATCAAAGCAGCAATTTGTAAGACAGCCAACTCAAGGTGAATGTGTTGCCAACTATATAATATCTTAACACCATATGGAGAGTGAAGCTCGGTATCCCTCCTACGCTAGTCGGAGTGCCACCAAGTGCTGTAGAGGCAGCCATCGTCCTACGGATGTAGTATGTCCCAAACTAACAACGAGACGTCCGCCACTGTTGCATGCGTACATCCCTAGTCCCAACTTCAACACTAAAAAAACATTGATTTGACTGCTCTATCTGTAATAAAGAAACTAACCTCATTAAGTACCTACAATTCGCTCGGCATCGATGACCTCTACCTAGGGGCACTAAATGTGGCAGCAACTACGCTGGCCGGGCCATTACTGCATTTCTTCCAAGCGTTCTTGGATAAGTAATTTGTGCCTACCATACGGAAACATGGCATAATCACTCCAATTTTCAAAAACGCTAATCGCTCGGAACCCGTCAGCCATCGCCCAGTGGTCCTCCTCTGTGTGCTCTCAAAGTTGATGAAGGCAATCAGCCCTGAGGTCTTAATAGACCATCTAGAACGCCACAACATCATAGCACCAGAGCCTCACGGTTTCCCCTAGCACCGTTCAGGCACCAACCTACTGGTTGCAAGAACTAGTTGCACGGCAGCGGCAGATACAGGCAGATGGACAGACGTCATTTACATCGACTTCTCCAAAGCCTTCGACCGACTGGACCACACAGGCTTAAAGGCTTTGGAGTTGGTGATCCAGTCCTTGGGTGGGTCAGGAATTTCCTGCAGGATCGGCAAGTCACAGTTCGAAGTCCGCTGTCCGATCCGCTTTATGCCGAATATGCGTTTCCACAAGGATCAGTCCTGGGGCCTCGTCTGTTTATGGTGTTCATTAAAGAGCTTACGCGTTTGGTTGCCTCTGCTTTCTTGCTGTTCGCTGATAACTTTAAGATGTGGCGGGTGATCGCCGATCCAGAAGATCGCGATGCACTTCAGTGAGACCTGGCCAGAGCACCTGAGTGGTCACTCCACAATCCGCTCCAGTTCAATTCGGGAAAGTTAAGTTGGTCCACATTCGCCATCAACCGAACATCACATACAAGCTTGGAGACCATGTTTTGCAAGCAGTCACCCAGGAGCGTGACCTCGGAGTACTAGTCCAGGCTGATCTGGGCTGTTCAGAACAATTGGAGAAGGCGTCAAATACTGGGAACCAGCACGTTAGCATGCTGCGGATGGCATTTGGGTGGTTTGATCCCTCCGTCTGTGTGCAATTGCTTAACACCTACGTGCGGCCTCATGTGGAATACGCAATCCAGGCCTGGTAGCTCTGGCACAAGCAAGACCTTGCAGCTCTTGAGACCACAACGACGAGCCACGAAGCACGTCAAAGGATTGTTCAGTCTTCCTTAACAACTTCGACTGAGGCCCATAAAATTGTACAGCAGCCGCAAACAGCGCCTACATGGCGAACTTCTCATGGCCTATCAGATACCAAGGAACCCCAACCATGTGTACTGCCATGTACTACAACTGAGCCACAACAAGAATTTGTGGGGCCACCAGTTCAATTTTGCCACCTAACACAGTCGGCTAAAATGTCGGCGGAAATTTTACTCTTCCTGTGTGTCTGCCATGGAACTCCCTTCCTAATTACGTTGTTTCCGTCCCCACTTTAGCTCTGTTTAAAAAACGCCTTGACGTTGTCCCAACCCACCTACATTACGAGATTTAGTCTGTGTGTCTCGACAGACGATATAATGCGACGAATATTGCACAAATAATGTTAACATACAAAACTGAGGTTAGCCCTTTCTGCATGCCTCTGTGTGAACACTGTGGTGAGTCCACCGAAACGATTCTCATTTTACCACTGTTTTCTATTCATTATGATTCTCATTCTGTCCGTAAAATACCATTATTCCATTGTTCAAATGTACTAGTCGCAGCCGCATGCTTTTCGGTATCAATTATTCCAGCCAAAGCAACAGCATTATTATAAGTTTGAATATAGCTAAGAAGATGAATACTGCAAAACTTACAGCATCGCGCTATCTCTGTCCACTTGTAAAAGAGCAAATTATTACATGATAAGGCGAGAGAAAACTACTAGGTTGAAAACGGAAGAGCAAATGTAAGTGAAATTAGAAATTGGCTGCAGTTTGGGATGTAGCACGAGTTTAAGTTTAACAAGCGTGTGCTCTTGGATGTATAGTGTTGGATGATGCTGGTTTAAGGCCGCTGCCTTGATAATCTTAAGGCCTCTTGCGTATTTGTTACGATAGATGTAAGTTAGCTTTTGTGTATGTGACACTCACAACTTTGAGAAGAAACAGCACAGCCACCAAAGATGGTGCGATTATCAAGGTGTGGTCAACGTACCATATGTAGAGGTACATTCGACCGAGGTTTGGCTCCCAAGGTAACTTGACCATGGTCATGAAGGTATCATCCATCATAGGGTCAAGTATACTCCTTATTGCCACGCCATCTACCTGTCGATGTGCCTATCCCTCGAACATAATATGCAGATTTCCCGTGCAGAGTAGTAACAAATCCTTGCGTTGCTCCACAGGGATGGGCAGAGACACTGTCACACTACGGACGTAGTCATGAAAGAAGTCCACTGATTCTCCCACAGGAATGTTGATAAACAGTAACTTACGTTCATGAAACACATCATCCTATCAGCGATGTTAATTCCATTCAGCTGATCAATTAACTCAAAGTATTCTTCAAGGTGTGCTTCCCTATCATTTTCTAACTGGTGTCAATAGTTCAACCAGCCAACGTGTTAACTTGTGGCACGGTGAGTTATGCGTGGAGAATATTGGGTTGAGCTGAACATTATCTTTATGATCTTGAAAAGTCCATACTTCTAGTGAATGTCGGCGCCATAGGCTTAGGAGCATTGTGTCACCTGATATCATCAGACATAGCGGTAATATATCCAGATGCTTAGTATTTTTTGCAGCAATTAGTGTTATTTTGATCCCACTTTTACCCACATGACATGTTGACTTGTCATTCATGGCCCCTTCCATCTTGAGTTTATTAACCATAATGACTACTCCAGCACTTTTGTTCGGTCTCAAAACCATCGAATCGTCAACTGTAGCCAATTTTTACCATCGTTTGCATGTGACCTTCCTTTTTTGTCACGTTATTATTTGATATGTTGTTCGCTTGCAAGCGATCAGAGAGCACGTAGTGGTACGATCTTGCAGTACTCGTGGTAATAAGTTACATGTGGGTCAAACATTTTCGCCTACTATGCCCCTGTCTGGAGTCGTCGTCACCGACCCAGCGAGGTTTGGGGTTTCACTAAACTCCTGTTTGGTTTATGCCCAAATTCCTCTTCAATCCAGTCAGCGCAATCACCCCCTGTCTGATCTGCATTCTGTCTCGACCAGTTGTCTTGCTGTTTCACTGTGCACCCACTTCCGGTTCAGTTACTGTCCCTGCGCCGTCACTCCCCCTTCAACTCTTGTGTGATTTTGCGTCGATCGGAGTTGAGTGACTCGTTGCACAAGCACTTTATGCAGTCTGTAAGGAGCTACAGGCCAGCTCAGGCGAACCTCTTTCGCCGGTGCCTACATTTTGCTATTGGGCAGATTGCATGACATCCGCACACCCTATGGCTTTATTTATATCATTTGGACTGCATTTTGGTTCACAAATTGGCCTGGGAATCCGATGCAGAGATTTCCTTTGTATAGAAGGACTGTTGGCGCATTTGGATTTGGGAATCGTTATGGTATTACTCGTTTAATTGTTAATTTCGTTCAATTGCACCGTTACCTCGGTTCCGGCTTTGTACTCGTTGTGTTGTTTTAATCTTCACCCGTATGCTTATTTCCTATTTAAATTACTACCGGGTACTCAATACATCGAATGACCCAACTTGGTTTATTTCCAATCAACAACCATATGATAAGACGTAGGAAGTATGCCCTGGTTTTAATAGTTACACCTTGAGCATTGTTGCCTCCTAGCTGTGACGGAGTAACAGTCAATAACGTTGTAGGCATGGTACTCACTCGTCCGGTGCCACCAAAATGATGATGAGGACCAATTCTTGATTTTTGACGAAAACTGCCTGTAAGGGCATGAGCAAAGAATTACATGCACAGGTACTGCGAAAAACATCATCCGATCAGTAATAAATTTAGATAAAACTCAAGTAAATAAATGTTGAGAAATTAATAAATAAGGATAGTTGACTCCATCTGTTAAAAGTCGGTCCTTCAGGGACAAAACGTATATTCTGCAAACAACGGACCAGGCGAAAACGCAGGCATACTTCGCAGGAGTACTTCTACCATGTTTCATAATTCAATTCATCCGTGATAAATATTCCCGTACATTTGTTAGCTTTCAGAACCAGCAACTGTAGCCATCTTTTACTGTCACCTGCATGTGGTATTCCGATTTCAACTCATTGATTTTTGTCACATTAACATTTGTTGTGTTGTCCGTTTTCAAGTGGGCGGTGAGCACAAAATGGCACGATCTTGCAGCATTCGTCCTCTTATTGTTCTATCCAAATTAATACAGGGTACTCCATACTTCAAAGTACCCGGTTTGTTTGATTTCTAGTCGACAGCCATATGACCTAGTGTAGAAAGTGGGCTCTGGTTTAAATCGCTGTATGTTGAGCATTGTTGCCTCATCCCAACTGTAACGGGGTGACAATTATCGCCACTTGATGTGCCGTTCGTGCTCGCGCACAATAACGCCGGAGACATGGTGCTCACTCGTCCGGTGCCATCCAAGTGATGATGCGGACCAATTCTTGATTTTCGACGAAACATGCTTGTGTGGGCATGATCAACGAATTACATGCAGGGATACTGGAAACATCGCTATTCGATCCATAACAACTTTGGATAACAACGCAGGTAAATAAATGTTAGAAACAAAATTAAAGTAAGATTGTTGACCCCAACCGGCGGTGAGTAACAAAATGAGGGGCAGTAAAATCGTCATTTAGATGTGCTTAATGGGGTCAACCAGAGCAATCGTGCTTTTCGCTGCTCTTCCACAAGTCTCAAACAACTGAACTGAGTGGGTGGTATTTTTGCTTGAAGCCAGCATAAGTGATTAGAAAGGGAAGGTTTTTCACCGTTAATTCACTTCGGAGGCAAAATTATCTCTGTAGTAACCATTTACCGGAATATGGAAAAGCGATAAGGAATCTTTGGGTGAAATAAAAAGATAGCGAAACAGGGGCTTGGTGCGCAGTAGGAACAATGCATTCAAGCGAATGCTCCTCAGATAGACTAATAGATAGACTAATAATAATAGACGCATTCCAAATTGACTACAAGGCCCCAGCTAATCGATCTAGGTATATACGCAGATGGATACTAGAAGCCACTGAAGCTTTAGCAATACGGTTGTACCAACCAAACTTGTGCACTCAGGAGCGATATGTTCAGATCTTTTAACTGCCCTGGTCTCATCGAATAGTGGGTTTACTCACTTAGATCGCTTGAAGGCTCCGACATCGACCTGATTAATGGCGCTAGCTGTCTTCTTGTAAACTGATTTTACCCCGTTTTAACGACCTCAGCAATCTGTCTACTCGATTTAACTGGTATATATTTGTACTAGCCTGATGAAGAATTACCGAAAACAGATGTTAGCTAACACTGACTTTTGATTACCTTTATGGGTTCCTTTAAAATTGTAAAATGGAGTTCCCCTATAAATTATCCAGTGCGGGGCAATATAAAACTATCTAAACAAAGTTATATGCTGAAGCTTCCAATTACAAATATATGACGGGTATAATAAAACCCAAGGATGGAGATTGGTTAGAATATTCTACCGATTCAGTTGAGATAACCAGAATTAGGTAGCGAAATAGAATCTTCATAAAATGATCTGGGGACGTCTACAATGAATCGACGGAAAACAGTATTTTCTTCCGAATGCAGATAATTTAGGAGGAAATACATGCATATGGCGTGGAACGGGAGGAAAATCGGAAGGTCCAAGTAATTGCCTTGCAGATGTAAAATCAAGACAAGTCAAGGTAAATGAATAGATACTACTAGTTGGCCACCACTATCGCGCGGGGATGCCTTTCCTACGCAAGCAGTGATGGTACTGTCAGAATATGTAGAGAAAACGTTCCTCGATCATCTGTAAAACGAAGACTGTGTCAGCGAGTGTGTGATGAAGTTGGACCCACTAAATGGAACAAAAGATGAAAAGTTCCATCGTAGCCATTGTCGTGCCTGCACATGTCTCGTATGCCACAAGCGATGAGCCGTCAGTGTAAGGATGCTACGAAAAGTGCGCTAAAATATGTGCGACAGGTGGTCACCAAAGGAGACAGTGGTGAATAATAGAGAAAAAGCTTAATTTTACATAAAAATGCGGATATTGCGAGTACCCGTCCCTTCAACTGGGTGCAAAATCTAGATGTTTGAATTTGAATTTGACGGGCCAATTGTATACTCTGTTTGCAGAAGTTCAACGCTCTGTTTCTTTTTGTTAATGACAGTACAACAGGCGATGAAGGCCAGCATAGATTCGTGGTAAACAGCAGTATTGCAATACCTGTAATATTTGTAGGCGCTTCCCTAATGCCATAGTTAGCGTGCAGCGTCCGGAACGTAATTCTGACCAGTATGCGCATAGAACGCATTCCATCAACCACTTGACTTGATGCTGACCTCTTTACATCGCGATATTTTCGTGACCATTATATTGCATCCCATCATAATCCATAACTGTTGATCATCGAGAAAACCTAAGCAACTTTGCATTTAATGCATGAGCACAAACACAAATATATAAATGAGTAGGTGTTATATCAACGGACAAGTTAGACTAAGTGTCATCAGGATTTGACCGTGCCGTAGTAATATTTGACTTGCTAGAAGATGATAACAACAAACGCGATCAGACATTACCCTCTAAATGTTTACGGAATAACAGCAATATCGTTTTGGAGCCTGTATATGCGAGTTTCTAACTTGCAAAACTTCCGAACGCCTGGCTACCACGGACCACCGAAGTTGCATATTGTGTTTGATAATAGTGATGTTTAGCTTCACCGCTGCTTTAACTGCCAAACGGTTTGTAGGATTAGGCGATCACGAAATTGATCGATAAACTCGGCATGTAGGATAGGTCAGGCTATATCGAATTTGGATTATAATCCAGGATGCTCAGCTATCTCTCTCCCATGGCGCAGTCGCATAAGATGCTGATTAGTTGGCATCAGCCTCTAGAGATCATGGGTTCGATCCCCAGTAGGGGACCGAAGGATGGGCACCACTGACGAGCGCCAATATGGCGAAACCTTCGTCTGCCTCTTTTCCGGATGGGCGTTGTGCTATGTAAATTGTGAGCTGCTGGGACGAATCCATATAAAGTTTATAATATATGGATCCGAGATCCACCATTTTCCATTTAGCATTTCACATTGAGCAGACGACATATGTGGACTGCGCCTCGCATCGCTGAGGAAAATGTCATTTATTTGTTTATTTGTTTACGATGGTTATATATATCTGCCAACCAAGTTCACTTCCACTAATGTGAAGAAGGCTCGGATCGTTGTAGCAATCTGGAGATGGCCCAGTTTGCCTGGGTATGTTGCGTAAAACATTAAATAAAGATACATTCTTATTGTGCACCTAGAGGTTATTTGCGGAATTTGCGGATTTGTAGGTTACATTTGTTTATCTGACCCAAAACACACGCAAAACGCACACAGGGCGCCACCGTAGAATTTAATACGCCGCTCCACCGCGCGGTCCCTCACGTCCTTCCCTAGCTAGCTGCGTAGTTCGGTGTCGTATTTTTAGCTAATATTCGGGAACAGCGTGTACTACAATGCACTTTCTTGCAGTCACTTCCGTGCCTTCTCTTTTCCATCACTGGCAACGATAATCGCCAATAATCTGTTAGTGTGAGTCGGTCACTCTCGCTGTTTTAGTGACCCTGACTAGGATCATCAATGACAATAATCAAGTTCGTCACTACATTGGTGACGCCGTTCCGAATCATTGTCCACTACGCTGGAGATTCCGATTGCAACTATCTTCGCCTTTTCTGGTGAATCCGCACCAATTTTTTCTGGTCCATTTCCTGACACCTTTTCATCCACTTTCACTAAGTGGTTAATATTTTCGGAACCATGGACTCAGTCTCTAAGTATTGTGAGGACAGGCAGACTTTTCTTTCAGTCACTCTAGTTGTTCGCTGTTTATGGAGATAGACACTGCTTTTGCTTCACGGTCATATAAGCAACATTTGCCAAGCAACTTGTCACACTTGGCTTAGATAAGATCAACAATCTGTTGTCTCGTCTCGCTTGGATCTCCCCGCCTAATTTGGCGATCTAATTGTGACAGTTGACCCGACTAATGGTTACAACGCTCTGGAAGATGCCGTAATAAAACTATGCACAACTTCAGACAAATCTCTTCTACATGCACTCTTTCCGGTTTGTAGTGATGAGGCAGGATACCGTAGGCGCTCATACTGTATGCTTCTTCTCGGAAGAGATTTGAGCATGGAATCCTTGCTTCGCGATCTTTGACAGCAAAGCTTTCCTGAGCATGTGTATGTTATCTTATGCCCCACCAAATCTAAAGCTTTGTCGGAAATCGATGAAATTACACACAGCGTACTGTAGCGTTACACTGAGCCACTTTGCCGTTCGTCTAGCATTGCCCGTCTAGCTGACGCTCCTTACCGGGTACAAACCATGTCTCCATTTAATGACAACGCAAACAAGCTGCTTTCAACACAGGCCCTTGTGGAGGAAATCGCTTCGCTAAAACATGAAGTTTAACGTTTAAGCCTGCACCAGCAACAGCGTGTAGACAAAACTGTTCGCGTAGGCGTGCCGAATGCTCTAGATGCCGTTACCATGCGTGTTTCGGTAGCGCTGCTACCAATTGCATTAAACCTTGCAATTTGGTCTCGACCAAGAAGAAGCAGACTGAACAAAGCCTTGACAGACGACATCAGTTTCACAGTCTGATAACGAGCAAAAACCACGGCCAACCGATGTCCACCAACAGTGGCTTAGAACAAACTGTTTGACAAATACTGGCGACTGACGTCGCTACTCAAAATACCGCAAGTCGTCTATTCATGATGGCCGATGGAATCTCAGGGATCATGTCCGTAGTGGAAACTGGGTGGGCAGGGGAAGTTAGCGTGATCCCACCAAACCCAACCTAATCTACTAAGCGGCGGGTAACAAACCTACGTGCAGCCAACGGGACGTCCATAGCCATTTTTGGCCAGCGTTCCCTAACCGTCGATCTTAGCCTTCGACGCAAATTCTGTTGGATTTTTACATAGCTGTTGTACCTTTTTCCGTCCTCGGAATCGGTTTCCTGCATCATATCGACCTAATCGTCGATGCTCGTCAGCGAAAGCTAATTGACGAACCAACACGTCTTTCCATTTGCGGAATCGAGACATCCTCTGAAACTACCACTCCCATTTATCTCCAGCCACAAGCTGACAAGGAGTTTCTAGACCTCTTCGGGTAGTTCCCACAGCTACTTCGCACTTCGAACTGCATTCCTCCAATAGCAACTGACGTAACGCACCACATACGAACCCTCTCAACCACAACGCCCTGCCCCTGATAAATTGTCGGTGAACAAAGCGGAATTCGAGCATATGCTCGAACTTGGTATTACCCCCCATCCGAAAATCAGTGGGCTTCCCCTTCTCACATGGTGCCGAAGAAGACTGGCGACTGTAGATCGTGTGACGATTATCGGGCACTGAACAACTGTACTTGCTCCGACAAGTACCCTATTGGGCACACACATGATCTTACTAGCAGCTTAAAAGGTAATTTCGTGTTTAGCAAAATCGACCTAACAAGAGTATACCATCAGATCCCCGTCGAAGAATGCGATATCCCAAAGACCGCAGTCATTGCACCTTTTGGTCTATTCGAGTTTTTGCGGATGCCATTTGGCCTGCGAAATGCCGCAGAAACTTTCCAAAGGTTCATACATGATGTTACAAGCGGCTTAGATTTCGTATGTTCTTATCTGGACGATATTTTGGGTAGCAAACGCCTCCAAAGCAGAACATGTGGAACACCTGCAACTGCTGTTTCGTATTCTATGCGACTGTGGTGTTACCGTTAACCCCGCTAAGTGTGAGTTAGGTAAACCATCGGTTGTGTTTGGCTTATTGTATCTCTGCATCCGGTATGGAGGCCCTTCCCGAAATAGTCGATGCCATCAAAGTTTTTCCCGAACCTTCATCTTGCAAACAATTCAGACGCTTTTTCGATGTAGTAAACTACTACCGCCTTTTCATCCCAATTGCGCAAAGATAATGCAGCCTCTAACTGACTTTCTTCGTCGCCGTCAGCTTACTGTCCATGTCACCGATACTGCTCGATCATCTTTCGCAGAAGTTAAAGGCCGTTGCAAACTGCTCTTTTGACGCATCCGCAACCAGATGCTCCTATTTCTCTGGTAACAGGCGCTTCGAGTGAAGCGCTAGGAGCAGTCTTGCAGCAGTACGTCAATGGGTCTTGGCAGCCATTAAGTTTCTTTTCGTGACGTTTGCAACCAGCCGAAACCCGTTACAGCACATTTGGAACAGAACACCTCGCAGATTATTTAGCCCTTCGCTGCTTTCGATCTGCACTTGAAGGTAAAGACATCGTAATTTTCACCGACGACATACCTTTAGTTTACGCGACAGCCCCATTCTCCTAGAGGTATGCGCTACCTAGACTATGTCTCACAGTTCACGTCATACGTTCGGCCCCTCTCAGCTGTGCAACACTTTGTCGCAGACGCCTTGTCCAGAGTCAATTCAATTACACCTGGTCAAATTATCGATCTAGCAGCAATGACCGCTACACAACAGACGGATCCGGAGGTTGACAAAACCCGACCTTGCTACCCGCCCTCCGCATCCGACCTGTTCCGTTACCCAGTTCCCAAGGGGACCACATTCTTTGCGATGTCTCGCAGTTATCCGCGCCCAATAGTTTCCACCTACTTTTCACCGTTACCGTGTTCAACACACTCCATAATTTATCACATCTAACTATTCGCCGCCTCGATAAAGCTCGTCACCCAGCGTTTCGTGTGACGCAACCTCAACCGAGATGCACATGCCTTCGCTGAAAGCAATCGAAACTTCAGCGCCCACATAGCAGCACCTATTGGTTGTTTCCCGACAATCAACTCCCGGACTCGCCCACATTCACATGAATATCGTCGGTCCCCTTCCACTCTCTAACGACATCGTCTATCAGTTGACAATCATCGGACCGCTTTAATATGTGACCAGAAGAAGTTCCGCTACCAAACGTTAGCACGGATCTGATGGTTCGAGCTTTTGTGAGTCGCTGGGTCTCTCTATACGGCTGCCCAGCAAACGGAAGGACAGAGAGAGGACCACACTTCGAGATTGCACAATTCCAAGAGACGCTATAACTTTTAGGCTGTAAGCATTCCCCTACTACCTCTTAACATTCACCATCAAAACGGTATGATGGAGTGTTTGCACAGTCAACTAAAAGCGAGTACTCACCGCAGTCGACCCCTTTTCAATGGACAGATGCTTTGGCTCACAGTCATCTTAGGCATACGTACTAGCCTCAAGGTCGACCTGCAGGTATCTAGCGTCGAACTAATTTTCGGTCAACCATGGAGACTATTTTTCTACAGCTTCAGACGCCATCGTCTATGACGCTTTTTCTGCGATGCAACTTGTGTCACGCAAACGTCGTTTCGCACTTACTCCTGTGTCTAGAGTCATAAAAGTTTTTCCGCAGAAGTTCCAAAATTGTACGCATGCGTTCGTCCACGTTGACAGCGTAAAGCGATCCCTGGCTCCGCCATTTAGAGTCCTTCAACAGAATGATAAAGTATATGTCATCGATCGCTACGGGAAGTGTTACTCAGTAACTATTTGTCGCTAAAAAATCGTTCATATGGACAACGACAATGCTTCGATAAATAAGCTTGTTCCACCGCAAGCAACCAATAGCCCTTGCAGTTTAGCGACTTCCGCTGAAAATCCTCCAACATCCTCCAGTGCACCAAGAATCACTAGATCTGGCCTACAGGTACATTGCCCTCACCGGTTTTCTCATACAGTGCATTTTTTGCTTACATACCCTTCACCATTATTGAAAATAACAAAAATGGCAAAATGTTTTGAAACCACCAAAAAAATATTGAAATGTTTTGAAAACCTCAAAAAATATGTTCTGGTTATTCTAGTTTGGCGCTTGTTATTGCTATGCACTACTGTCCCTGCCGTTTTCCGGTTGCTTTCCATCTACGCCTGTCAACTCGGTCGCACGTTCACGTTGGGACTAGACGCCTCATTGAACATTTCCCGTCGAACTGCTACCAGTTACGAACCGCTTTTGCAAACATTTTTTCCGTTTCAACACCGGTAGAGGGGACACGGGTGGGAGCGCGCTAGGATCCAATGGCTTGGTTCTGCCCCAGCAGCTGCATCCCGTTTCACCACCTGGTCTCGCAGAAGACTGACCTATGACGGATAGTACGCACGTAGCTCGAATGACTGTTTCCACAGTTCCTTTTGGGGGAGAGCTGTGTAGCAGTCTGGAGGTTCCCCGGATTGCCTATGTATGTTGTGTAAAATATTACATAAAATTACATTCTGATTGTACACTTAGTTTGCAGAACGTTGATATGTATGTTGCATCGGTTTATCTGACCCAATACACACACAAAATTCAAACAGGGCGCCACCTTTGAATTTAATACGCCGCTACATCGCGCGGTCTCTCACATCCTTCGGTGTCGTATTTTTAGCTAATATACGGGAACAGCGTGTAGCACAATGCACCTTCGTCCCGTCACTTCCGTGCCTTCTCTTTCCCATCACTGGCAACGATACTCGCCAGTGGTATGTTAAGGTGAGCCGGCCACTCTCGCTACATAGTTTTACCGTGACGGTCAGAGGAGGAATGGCGTGAAATGCAAGTCTTCCGGTAGATAACGTGGGTAGTCCAGCTCACATACGCCTACGCAATATAAAAGAAAATTAATGCGCTCTGCTATACATCACGCAGCAACTTTGCAGTTTTGGAAGAATCGCGGAGGGATATTTCATCCGTTGGAATAAAGAGATAAATGAGCGCACGCTGCTTAGATGAAACGTTGTTCTGTACATCCACTCAATCACAGTGGGTTGGAAAGAACTGGTACTGCTTTGTGACGAAGCCGTTATACTGCATACATTTCCTGTTCCATTCCTATTGTGCGCCCCATTTGAAAATTATCTGTTTGTATTTGATAGATCTCACAAACTGCGTCCGATATCTTCATTTAAAGTGCATCGGGTGATTAAAAGTCTCATTTACCTCACCATGGCCTGTGTATCCGCTGTCTGTGCTGATTATCATGTTGCGTTTCCCACCGTCCGCTGGAGCACTAAATCGATGCACTCCGCCAACCTCCATTGTTTAGTACCTTGGCCAACGCTGACCTCACAACCGTGTCATTCGCCGCAGGGCGTTTCCATGCGTGACATTTTTAGAGAACGTCGCACGTGTTTCTGTTTACGAGCTGACCCTGTTCCCTACTCGCCGGGAGGAATCTGAATGTGCGTGAGTTTGGACCGAAAGGTGAACAGGAATGGAGCCTAGCAATGGACTAGGCGGTCTACTCGATCTCGTTATCACAGGGACCGCTTTAAATTATTTGAGAAGTGTTCAGGAATCCTCTGAACCTATATAAGTGTCAGCGCAACTGGAAGCCAAATGTTAGGTAACGTGAGAGGCCGAACCGTCTGGTGAATTGTTCCGACAGTTCTGGAGAACCATCCTTTGTGTGGGGGTAAATAACGGTGTTTTAGCTGTCGTGAAGGTGCACCATAGATCAGACCAGGTCCTGTGCTCAACGCGGTCCGCAGCATGCTCTTTTTTGAACTGTGGGAATAGGAGAACGTCCCATCGATTTACTAATGACATTGGCAGCTTCCACCCTGGTAGTCAGCCGTAAAGTTGGGTAAATGTTTCTAGATACCCGTTGGACAGTAGTATCTTAGGTACTTTTTATTCCACTGCAATTTTTCATGACCCTTTAGGACAGTATTTTCATGATGTTGTGCTTGTAGGAAACCGCAGTGAAGCTGAAAAATAGAAGGTGTTGTCCGCCTCAGGTTGCCTTGCGGTGGATGGAGCGTTGGAGTTTGAAGCCAGTTGGTCTCCTCGTAAATACCA
>OX104061.1:24448189-24500110 GCA_944474145.2 Dicrocoelium dendriticum
GTCTAACGTAGAAAACCACGGTGTGTCGTGGAGAGCATCAAAGGTAGAATTAATGAGAGGGAGCGGGAAGGAGTCCTTACGTATCACCTCGTTTAGCTTGCGGTACTTTACACACAGTCGTAAACTCACATCCTTCTTTCTAAAAGAACGATGGGGGAAGCCCATGTTGATGTAGATGGGCGAATAACGTACTTATCGAGATTGTCTCTGATCATCTCGTCCAATCGTGGCTGGTAATGGATGGGTAGTCTCAGGACGGGTTGCTGAATAGTGTGACGATTACCCGTGTTGAAGTCACGCTGAATGATATCCATGATGCCAATTCCGTTACCTTTGTTAGCTTTCAGAACCAGCAACTGTAGCCATCTTTTACTGTCGCCTGCATGTGGTAGCCCGATTTCAACTCATTGATTTTTGTCACATAAACATCTGTTGTGTGATCCGTTTTCAAGTGGACGGTGAGCACGAAATGGCACGATCTTGCAGCATTCGTCCTCTTATTGTTCTATCCAAATTAATACAGGGTACTCCATACTTCAAAGTACCCGGTTTGTTTGATTTCTAGTTGACAGCCATATGACCTAGTGTAGAAAGTGGGCTCTGGTTTAAATAGCTGTATGTTGAGCATTGTTGCTTCATCCCAACCGTAACGGAGTGACCATCAGGGCCGCATGATGTGCCGTTCGTGCTCCCACACAATAACGCCGGAGACATGGTGCTCACTCGTCCGGTGCCATCCAAGTGATGATGCGGACCAATTCTTGATTTTCGACGAAACATGCTTGTGTGGGCATGATCAACGAATTACATGCAGGGGTACTGGAAACATCGCTATTCGATCCATAACAACTTTGGATAACAACGCAGGTAAATAAATGTTAGAAACAAAATTAAAGTAAGATTGTTGACTCCAACCGGCGGTGAGTAACAAAATGAGGGGTAGTAAAATCGTCATTTAGATGTGCTTAATGGGGTCAACCAGAGCAATCGTGCTTTTCGCTGCTCTTCCGCAAGTCCCAAACAACTGAACTGAGTGGGTGGTATTTTTGCTTGAAGTCAGCATGAGTGACTAGAAAGGGAAGGTTTTTCACCGTTAATTCAGTTCGGAGGCAAAATTATCTCTGTAGTAACCATTTACCGGAATATGGAAAAGCGATAAGGGATCTTTGGATGAAATAAAAAGATAGCGAAACAAGGGTTTGGTTCGCATTAGGAACAAAGCATTCAAGCAAATGCTCCTCAGATAGACTAATAGATAGACTAATAATAATAGACGCATTCCAAATTGACTACAAGGCCCCGGCTAATCGATCTAGGTATATACGCAGATGGATACTAGAAGCCACTGAAGCTATAGAAATCCGATTGTATGAACCAAACTTGTGCACTCAGAAGCGATATGTTCAGATCTTATAACTGCCCTGGTCTCATCGAATAGTGGGTTTACTCACTTAGATCGCTTGAAGGCTCCGACATCGACCTGATTAATGGCGCTAGCTGTCTTCTTGTAAACTGATTTTACCCCGTTTTAACGACCTCAGCAATCTGTCTACTCAATTTAACTGGCATATATTCGTACTAGCCTGATGAAGAATTACCGAAAACAGATGTTAGCTAACATTGCCTTTTGATTACCTTTATGGGTTCCTTTAAAATTGTAAAATGGAGTTCCCCTATAAATTATCCAGTGCGGGGCAACAAAAAACCCTCTAAACAAAGTTATATGCTGAAGCTCCCAATTACAAATATATGACGGGTATAATAAAACCCAAAGATGGAGATTGATTAGAATATCCTACCGATTCAGTTGAGATAACCAGAATTAGGTAGCGAAATAGAAGCTTCATAAAATGATCTGTGGACGTCTACAATGAATCGACGGAAAACAGTATTTTCTTCCGAATGCAGATAATTTAGGAGGAAATACATGCATATGACGTGGAACGGGAGGAAAATCGGAAGGTCCAAGTAATTACCTTGCAGATGTAAAATCAAGACAAGTCAAGGTAAATGAATAGTTGCCACTAGTTGGCCACCACTATCGCGCGGGAGATGCCTTTCCAACGCAAGCAGTGATGGTACTGTCAGAATATGTAGAGAAAACGTTCCTCGATCATCTGTAAAACGAAGACTGTGTCCGCGAGTGTGTGATGAAGTTGGACCCACTAAATGGAACAAAAGATGAAAAGTTCCATCGTAGCCATTGTCGTGACTGCACATGTCTCGTATGCCACAAGCGATGAGCCGTCAGTGTAAAGATCCTACGAAAAGTGCGCTAAAATATGTGTGACAGGTGGTCACCAAAGGAGACAGTGGTGAATAATAGAGAAAAAGCTTAGTTTTACATAAAAATGTGGATATTGCGAGTACCCGTCCCTTCAATTGGGTGCAAAATCTAGATGTTTAAATTTGAATTTGACGGGCCAGTTGTATCCTCTGTTTGCAGAAGTGGAACGCTCTGTTTCTTTCTGTTAATGACAGTACAACAGGCGATGAAGGCCAGCATAGCTTCGTGGTAAACAGCAGTATTGCAATACCTGTAATATTTTTAGGCGCTTCCCTAATGCCATAGTTAGCATGCAACGACCGGAACGATATTCTGACCAGTGTGCGCATGGAACGCATCCCATCAACCACCTGAATCTATGCTGACCTCTTTACATCGCGATATTTTCGCGACCATTATATTGCATCCCATCATAATCCATAACTGTTGACCATCGAGAAAACCTAAGCAAGTTTGCAATTAATTCAGAAGTACAAACACAAATATATAAATGAGTAGGTGGTATGTCAATGGAAAAGTTAGACCAAGTGTCATCAGGATTTGACCGTGCCGTAGTAATATTTGACTTGCTACAAGATGATAACAACAAACGCGATCAGACATTACCCACTAAATGTTTACGGAATAACAGCGATATCGTTTTTGGAGCCTGTATATGCGAGGTTTTAACCCGCAAAGCTTCCGAAAGCCTCGCTACCACGGACCACCGAAATTGCACAAAACCAACGGCACACTGTGTTTGATAATAGTGATGTTTGGCTGCACCTCTCCTCTAACTTCCAAATGGTTTGTAGAATTAGGCAAACACGAAATTGATTGATAAACTCGGTATGTAGGATAGGTTGGGCTATAATCGAATTTGGATTTTAACCCAGGATGCTCAGCTATCTACCTCCCATGGCGCAGTCGCATAAGATGCTGATTAGTCGGCATCAGTCTCTAGAGATCATGGGTTCGATCCCCAGTAGGGGACCGAAGTACGGGCACCACTGATGAGCGCCAATATGGCGAAACCTTCGCCGGCCTCTTTTCCGGATGGGCGTTGTGCTATGTAAATTGTGAGCTGCTGGGACGAATACTATAAAGTTTATAGTATATGGATCCGAGATCTATTATTTTCATTTAGCCTTTCACATTGAGCAGACGACATATGTGGACTGCGCCTGGCATCACCGAGGTAAATGCCACTTATTTTTTTATTTTTTACCATGATTATATATATCTGCCAACGAAGTTCACTTTCACTAATGTGAACAAGGCCGTACTGTCACTCGGATCATTGTAGCAATCTGGAGGTCCGCCGGATTGCCAGAGTACATTGTGTAAAACACTAATAATGTTATATTCGTTTGTCACCTAGGGGTTATTTGCAGAATGCTGATATGGAGGTTGCATTGGTTTATCTGCCCCAATACACACACAAAATTCACACAACGCGCCACGGTTGGATTCACTACGCTGCTGCATCGCGCGGTCTCTCACATCCTTCCCTGCGTCGTTCGGTGTCGTATTTTCAGCTAATATACGGGAACAGCGTGTACCACAATGCACTTTCGTGCAGTCACTTCCGTGCCTTCTCTTTTCCATCACTGGCAACGATACGCGCCAATAGTCTGTTAGCGTGGGTCGGCCACTCACGCTACCTTAGTAACCCTGACTAGGATCATCAATGACAATAATCAAGTTCGTCACTACATTGGTGACGCCGTTCCGAATCATTGTCCACTACGCTGAAGATTCGGATTGCAACTATCTTCGCCTTTTCTGGTGAGTCCGTACCAATTTTTCCTGGTCCATTTCCTGACACTTTTTCATCCATTTTCACTGAGTGGTTAATATTTTCGGAACCATGGCCTCAGTCTCTAAGTATTGTGAGGACAGGCAGACTTTTCTTTCAGTCACTCTAGTAGTTCGTCTGTTTATGGAGATAGACACTGCTTTTGCTTCACGGTCATATAAGCAGCATTTGCCAAGCAACTTGTCACACTTGGCTTAGATAAGATCAACAATCTGTTGTCTCGTCTCGCTTGGATCTCCCCGCCTAATTTGGCGATCTAATTGTGACAGTTGACCCGACTAATGTTTACAATGCTCTGGAAGATGCCGGAATAAGAAGATGCACACCTTCAGCCAAATCTCGTCTACATGCACTCTTTTCCGGTTTGCAGTTATGAAGCAAGGTACCGTCAGCGCTCATACTGGATGCGTCGTCTGGGAAGAGATTTGAGCATGGAATCCTTGCTTCGCGAGCTTTGCCAGCAAAGCTTACCTGAGCATGTGCACTTTATCTTATGCCTCGCCAAATCTAAAGCTTTGTCGGAAATCGACGAAATTGCACACAGGCTACTGCAGCGTTGCACTGAGCCACTTTGCGGTTCGTTTAGCATTGCCCGTCCAGCTGACGCACCTTACCGGGTACAAACCGTCTCTTCATTTAATGACAATGCAAACAAGCTGCTTTCAACACAGGCCCTTGTGGAGGAAATCGCGTCGCTAAAACATGAAGTTTAACGTTTAAGCCTGCACCAGCAACAGCGTGTAGACAAAACTGTTCGCGTAGGCGTGCTGAATGCTCTAGATGTCGTTATCATGCTCGTTTTGGTAGCGCTGCTAGCAATTGCATTTTACCTTGCAATTTGGTATTGACCAAGAAGAAGCAGACTGAACAAAGCCTTGACAGACGACATCAGTTTCACAGTCGGATAACGAGCAAAGACAACGGCCAACCGATGTCCACCATCGATGGCTTAGAACAAACTGTTTGACAAATACTGGCGACTGACGTCGCTACTCAAAATACCCCAAGTCGTTTATTCATGATAGCCGATAGAATCTCAGGGATCATGTTCCTAGTAGAAACTGGGTGGGCGGGGGAAGTCAACTTGATCCCACCAAACCCAAACTAATATACTAAGCGGCGGGTAACAAACCTACTTTCCGCCAACGGGACGCCCAAAGCAATTTTTGGCCAGCGTTCCCTAACCATCGATCTTGGCCTTCGACGCGAATTCTTTTGGATTTTTACATAGCTGTTGTACCCTTTGCCATCCTCGGAATTGGTTTCCTGCATCATATCGACCTAATGGTCGATGCTCGTCAGCGAAAGCTAATTGACAAACAAATACGTCTTTCTATTTGCGGAATCGAGACATCCTCTGAAACTACCACTCCCATTTATCCACAGCCACATGCTAGCAAATAGTTTCTAGACCTCTTTTGGTAGTTCTCACAGCTGCTTCGCCCTTCGAACTGCATTCCTCCAGTAGCAACTGACGTAACGCACCACATACGAGCCCGCTCAACCACAACGCCTTGCCACTGATAAATTGTTGGTGAACAAAGCGGAATTCGAGCATATGCTCGCACTTGGTATTATCCCCCCGTCCGAAAATCAGTGGGCTTCCCCTCTTCACATGGTGCCAAAGAAGACTGGCGACTGTGGATCGTGTGACGATTATCGGGCACTGAACAACTGTACTTGCTCCGACAAGTACCCTATTTTGCACATACATGATCTTACTAGCAACTTAAGCGGTAAGTTCGTGTCTAGCAAAATCGACCTAACAAGAGTATACCATCAGATTCCCGTCGAAGAATGCGATATCCCAAAGACCGCAGTCATTGCACCTTTTGGTCTATTCGCGTTTCTGCGGATGCCATTTGGCCTGCGAAATGCCGCACAAACTTTCCAAAGGTTCATACATGATGTTACACGCAGCTTAGATTTCGTACGTTTTTTTCTGGACGACATTTTGGGTAGCAAACGCCTCCAAAGCAGAACATGTGGAACACCTGCAACTGCTGTTTCGTATTCTATGCGACTGTGGTGTTACCGTTAACCCCGCTAAGTGTTAGTTAGGTAAACCGTCGGTTGTGTCTGGCTTATTGGATCTCTGCATCCGGTATGGAGGTCCTTCCAGAAATAGTCGATGCCATCAAAGTTTTTCCTGAACCTTCATCTTGCAAACAATTCAGACGCTTTTTCGGTGTAATAAACTACTACCGCCTTTTCATCCCAACTGTGCAAAGATAATGCAGCCTCTAACTGACTTTCTTCGTGGCAGTCAGCTTACTCTCAATGTCACCGATGCTGCTCGATCATCTTTCGCAGAAGTTAAAAGCCGCTGCAAACTGCTCTTTTGACGCATCCGCAACCAGATGCTCCTATTCCTCTAGTAACAGGCGCTTCAAGCGAAGCGCTAGAAGCAGTCTTTCAGCAGTGCGTCAATGGGTCTTGGCAGCCATTAAGTTTCTTTTCGTGACGGTTGCAACCAGCCGAAACCCGTTACAGCACGTTTGGGACAGAACACCTCGCAGATTATTTAGCCCTTCGCTGCTTTTGATCTGCACTTGAAGGTAAAGACCTCGTATTTTTCACTGACCACATACTTTTAGCTTACGCGATAGCCCCATCCTCCTAGAGGGATCTGCCACCTAGACCATGTCTCACAGTTCACGTCTCAGGTGTGCAAAACTTTGTCGCATACGCCTTGTACCGCGTCAATTCAATTACACCTGGTCAAATCATCGATCTAGTAGCAGTGACCGCTACACAACAGACGGATCCGGAGGTTGACAAAACCCGACCTTCTACCTGCCTCCGCATCCGACCTGTTCCGTTACCCAGTTCCCAAGGGATTATTCTTTGCGATGTCTCTCAGTTATCCGCGTCCAATAGTTCCACCTAGTTTTCACCGTACCGTGTTCAACACACTCCATAATTTATCACATCTAGCTATTCGCGCCTCGATAAAGCTCGTCACCCAGCGTTTCGTGTGACGCAACCTCAACCGAGATGCACATGCCTTCGCTGAAAACAATCGAAACTTCAGCGCCACGTAGCAGCACCTAATGGTCGTTTCCCGACAGTCAACTCCCGACTCGCCCACATCCACATAAATATCGTCGGTCCCCTTCCACCCTCTAACGACATGGTCTCTCTGTTGACAATCATCGACCGCTTTAATATGTGACCAGAAGAAGTTCCGCTATCAAACGTTAGCACGGATGAGATGGTTCGAGCCTTCATGAGTCGCTAGGTCTCTCTATACCGTTGTCCAGCAAACGAAAGGACAGAGAGAGGACCACAGTTCGAGAGTGCACAATTCCAAGAGAAGCTATAAATTTTAGTCTGTAAGCATTCCCCTACTACCTCCTACCATCCACCATCAAACGGTATGGTGGAGCGTTTGCACCATCAGCTAAAAGCCAGTCTCACCGCAGTCGACCCTATCAATGGACACAGGCTTTGCCTACAGTCATCTTAGGCATACGTACTAGCCTCAAGATCAACCTGCAGGTATCTAGCGCCGAACTAAGTTTCGGTCAACCACTGGAGACTATTTTACTACAGCTTCAGACGCCATCGTCTATGACGCTTTTTTTGCGATGCAACTCGTGTCGCGCATGCGTCGTTTCGCACTTACTCCTGTGTCCAGAGACATAAAAGCTTTTCCGCTGAAGTTCCAAAATTGTACGCATGTTTTCGTCCACGTTGACAGCGTAAAGCGATCCCAGGATTCGCCATATAGAGTCCTTCAACAGAACGGCAAAGTATATGTCATCGATCGCTACGGGAAGTGTTAGTCAGTATCTATTAGTCGCTTAAAAGTCGTTCATATGGACAACGACAATGCTTCGATAAATAAGCTTGTTCCACCGCAAGCAACGAATAGCCCTAGCACTCTAACGACTTCCGCTGAAAATCCTCCAACTTCCTCCAGTGCACCAAGAATGACTAGGTCTGGCCTACAGGTACATTGCCCTCACCGGTTTTCCCATACAGTGCATTTTTTGCTTAGATCCCCTTTACCGTTTCTGAAAATAACAAAAATGGCAAAATGTTTTGAAACCACCATAAAAATATTGAAATGTTTTGAAAACCTCAAAAAATATGTTCTGGTTATTTTAGTTTGGCGCTTGTTATTGCTATGCACTACTGTCCGTGCCGTTTTCCGGTTGCTTTCCATCTACGCCTGTCAACTCGGTCACACGTTCACGTTGGGACTAGACGCCTCATTGAACATTTCCCGTCGAACGGCTACCAGTTATGAACCGCTTTTGTAAACATTTTTTCCGTTTCAACATCGGAAGAGAGGACACGGGTGGGAGCGCGCTAGGATCCGAGGGCTTGGTTCTGCCCCGGCAGCTGCATCCCGTTTCACAACCTGGTCTCGCAGAAGGCTGACCTATGACGGATAGTAAGCACGTAGATCGAATGACTGTTTCCACAGTTCCTTTTGGGGGAGAGCTGTGTAGCAGTCTGGAGGTTCCCCGGATTGCCTATGTATGTTGTGTAAAATATTACATAAAATTACATTCTGATTGTACACTTAGTTTGCAGAACGTTGATATGTATGTTGCATCGGTTTATCTGACCCAATACACACACAAAATTCACACAGGGAGCCACCGTTGAATTTAACACGCCGCTTCATCGCGCGGTCTCTCACATCCTTCCCTAGCTAGCTGCGTCTTTCAGTGTCGTATTTTTAGCTAATATACGGGAACAGCGTGTAGCACAATGCACCTGCGTCCCGTCACTTCCGTGTCTTCTCTTTACCATCACTGGCAACGATACTTGCCAGTGGTAAGTTAACGTGAGCCGGCCACTCTCGCTACATAGTTTTACCGTGACGGTCAGAGGAGGAATGGCGTGGAATGCAAGTCTTCCGGTAGATAACCTAGGTAGTCCAGCTCACATACGCCTACGCAATATAAAAAATAATTAATGCGCTCTGCTATACATCATGCAGCAACTTTGCAGTTTTGGAAGAATCGCGGAGGGATATTTCATCCGTTGGAATAAAGAGATAAATGAGCGCACGCTGCTTAGATTAAACATTGTTCTGTACATCCACTCAATCACAGTGGGTTGGAAAGAACTGGTACTGCTTTGTGACGAAGCCGTTATACTGCATACATTTCCTGTTCCTTTCTTATTGAGCCTCCCATTTGGAAACTATCTGTTTGTATTTGATGGATCTCACAAACTGCGTCCGATATCTTCATTTAGAGTGCATCGGATGATTAAAAGTCTCATTTACCTCACCATGGCCTGTGTATCCGCTGTCTGTGCTGATTATCATGTTGCGTTTCCCACCGTCCGCTGGAGCACTAAATCGACGCACTCCGCCAACCTCCGTTGTTTAGTACTTTGGCCAACGCTGACCTCACAACCGTGTCATTCGCCGCAGGGCGTTTCCATGCGTGACATTTTTAGAGAACGTCGCACGTGTTTCTGTTTACGAGCTGACACTGTTCCCTACTTGCCGGGAGGAATCTGAATGTGCGTGAGTTTGGACCGAAAGGTGAACAGGGATGGAGCCTAGCAATGGACTAGGCGGTCTACTAGATCTCGTTATCACAGGGACCGCTTTAAATTATTTGAGAAGTGTTCAGGAATCCTCTGAACCTATATAAGTGTCAGCGCAACTGGAAGCCAAATGTTGGGTTACGTGAGAGGCTGAACCGCCTGGTGAATTGTTCCGACAGTTCTAGAGAACCATTCTTTGTTTGATGGGTAAATAACTGTGCTTTAGCTCGAGTGAAGGTGCACCATAGATCAGACCAGGTCCTGTGCTCAACGCAGTCCGCAGCATGCTCTTTTTTGAACTGTGGAAATAGAAGAAAGTCCCATCGATTTACTAATGACATTGGCAGCTTCCACCCTGGTAGTCAGCCGTAAAGTTGGGTAAATGTTTTTTGATACCCACTGGACAGTAGAATCTTAGGTACTTTTTATTCCACTGTAATTTCGCCTGACCCTTTAAGACAGTAGTTTCATAATGTTGTGCTTGTAGGAAACCGCAGTGAAGCTGAAAAATAGGTGTTGTCCGCCTCAGGTTGCCTTGCGGTGGATGGAGCGTTGGAGTTTGAAGCCAGTTGGTCTCCTCGTAAATACCACCAAAAATACAGGCCGTTTTGTTACACTCAACCGAAAGCAGAACAACAGTATTGCAAATGGAAGTTTAGTAGAAGCAATGGCAATAGTACATCGGCAGTCCACACTGGGTACAAGATCAACTGTTTAGTTTTACGCAGTTCAAATGTTTTAGCTAAGCACTCGCTTTTGCACCAATCAGTAAGCATCGCTGGTTAGTCGGGAGATGGACACTCACGCACTAGCGCGCACAATGCAGCTCCACAGGCTAGGTATCCCTGTCGCACACTGCTAAGGACGGCGAAAGGAGAAGAGAGCCTGCCATAAGCACTCAGTCTACCAGCAAAATTGTTGTGAAAAGCGCGACGTATGGCGGTACACTTTTCGAGAACCCATTCCTTTGCAGACAACGCCACAAAACAGGCCGATCTACCGAGGCGAACGCAGCTCGGATGTCCAAAAAGGCGGGAATGGTAGGTTAGCGTTAAAGGTGGCGCTGTTAGAGGAGTTGGCGGTGCTTAACTATGCGATCTGCACACCCTCGACCGAAGCGGAAACCAGCCTGTTCCTCACAGGAGTGTAGCTCTTGTATCGGTGTTAACGTGCGCAGTAGAATGGATGTCAACAATTTTGAGGTGACGAGTATTAAACTGATTTCTCCATCTTGGCGTATGAGTTACGAGCACCCTTTTTGGAGATGGGTACGAGGATCGACTTCCGTCAAGAGGATGGAAGATTTTCTTCAAATTAGTCTTCGAGAACAGAACTGTTAACTGCTGGACAATCGCCCCTCCACCGTGTTTGAACAGCTCCGGAGAAAGTCCGTCTGAGCCAGCAGCTTTGAATTGCTTCAAATAATGAAGCTCAAGCAGACTTTCGCTTCAGTGGGTGGTTTTAGTGAAAAGTTCCAGGGCGCACAAATTGACCTGCTTGTTTGACAGGAGGAAGGAGTAGGCCAGCTGAATTGAGAGTGGAAGTGCTCAGCCCAGCGGTACATGCGCCTTCGCAAATTAGTGATTTGTGACCCATTAGCCGCACAAATAACTTCACCGACTCCAGGTATTCTGCGGCCAGTGGTCCGAATGTTCTACAAAAGATTGCGCAAATTTCCAGACAGGGCTGTTGTCTCTATCTCCGAAACGAGCTGAGACCACTAGGTGTCTCAATTGTTTCGTGGGCTTCGCTTGAGTTGTTGGTTGAGTTTGTGGTGGACTTCAAATACTTTGCATCAGCTGGGATTACTCTGCGAAGGTCAAACAATCCCAATGAGCGAGCTGAGATCTAGCTTCTCATAGGACACTAAACGATTCCACAGTATGGTTGACCAAAAGAAATCGAAGCCTTCAGCAAGAAATTCCAGTGATGTTCGACGTTCCCGCGATATCTCCCTTTGAAGATAATGTGTACCGCTTCTGACGAGAGTTGACCTGGAGAGATTTCAGTGATGTCCGCATTCTTCCTGTTCGTCGGTAATGCGGGTTTTCCATACGTAGCGACGATTGGACGGCTCCGACCGGCGTCTTCCATTGTGTAACCATTTCGAAGGTATTCAACATGATGTGCAGCGGCAAGTGCACAGTAAGACTGGCTAGCGTGGAGGGTTCTCCGTGTCGCGGTCAACGTTGGTTGCAATAGTCGACCCACGTGTCGTCACCAATGGAGACGTCAGGCAGCATCTCAACTCGACGGGCCGTTACTGTTGCTTTGATCCAGCGCGGATGACCTGCCCGATAGTCACGAGCGGCTACCGGAGCTCCAACGACGAATTCATTGTGCTTTGTGCAGTAAGTGGATTGACTTGGTTTTTCGGTGGGGATGAGCGCTTCGTTTTTGGTGCGCAGCTTGCGGCCCCTCAGTGCTTCAACTAAAGGCTGGTATCCTGGATTAGCTGGATTTGGCGTGAACCAATAAAAGAGTAAGAACTTTTGAATACATTCATCCACGGCCCCATCCCTAGGAGATTTCAAGCGTGCCCTCTAGAAGAGGTCGACAAACCTCTCTGTTTAGCCATTGGATTGGAATTGGTAGAGCGGTGAGCGTAGGTGTTGGACTCAATGCCGGCAACAAAATTTTTCAAACATGGAAGACGTAAACTGGCAGCCATTGTCGAACACTAAGACCTCCGGGGAGTCCAATTTGTCTGAGGATTCCTTGTAGACAATTCAGCTTGGCGGATTCAGTAGGGGCTTTGGCGGCGAACTCGTCATGCCAATTGGAGTAAGCGTCGACCACAACCAGGTAGGAGATGCCATCGCTCGACCCAGCATAGTTGATGCGCAATCGAGACCATGGTTTTCCTGTCGGTTGCCTAAGAACTGGTGCTTGGTGTGGTGACCTCTTGGATAGTTGTTGACCAGCCTGGAACACGGGAGAGGACTCTCTGTTGGTGTTGTCGGTTTGGTCGTTTGGTACCTCCGGAGAATATACCACGTTGCAGATGGCCTGAAGAGGAAGACCGACCAAGCCAAGTGTTTCGAGCCATTCGAGACCAAGTAGGTTGAGTTTCGCCTTCGTGATTTCGCAGATCTCGTTGAATGTGACGGCTCAGAAGAAGACGGTGCAGTGCAGCTACCCAGTTAGCTGCACGCGACTACCACACGCATTGGTGGCTGATTGGTAAGTCGGTTCGAATAGATGCTTGCTAAGGGATCACCAGAGATCCTCGGACAAGCTCATGATGTTCGACGCAGTGTCCAACTGCAATCGGACAGACTGACATTGACCAAGATGTCGACGAATTTTCTACGATCCACAGCGTTGACTTGGAACGTTGTCAGTAGGCTCAAGGTGCTGCCAACCCGACTAGGTTTAAGTTTGTGTCTGGGTCAGGGCCTCTTCTTTGGATCGCAGGTGGGGCCAGCCCAGTTTTGGCCACTTGGGAGTTGTAAAATGGCAGAAATCATCCTGGTGCCCCACCCTTCCACAACCTTGGCATCGGGGCTGGCGGAAGTTGCAGTCCCGGTGGAAATGTCAGACACCACGGAATCGACACGCGTAGGGTGGTGACATCGCTCGGTCGTATTAGGTAGGGCGTAAGGACGATTGCGCCCTAGGTGCTGCGACTACCTAGACCATACCAGGTGCGGTGGCTTTCTAGATCATGGCAGAGTCCTGCTTCAGGTTCAGCAGCGTTTGACACTCCTCGGCCAGACTTTGGGGTGTAACCGCGGTATCCTGCTTTAGCTTGTGTAGGAAGTGCTTCCGGATATCCGCATCGTGTGCAGACTAGAGACCCGAAACGAAGATCAAGCATTTGCCTTGGTCCTCTGTAAGTGCACCAATTTGAAAACGCTTACATTCACGGTCGACCACGCCCGCTTACGTGCTCAAGTCTTCGGCATCACGCTTGGTCATCTGTAGACAATGGTAACGGGCACTGAACGGGTGAGATAGCTCGCCAAAATTCTGGGAGAAGGTTCCGACCGTCTCGTTGAAAGCAACTTCTCGTGGGTTCCTCGGAATAATGAAATTGGTATGACCTTGGTGTTCCAGTGTACACAGAAGCAGCCGGAACTTCCACGCATCATCCTGGCAGCACTGGTCAACAGTGAACAGGTCCTCTTACCGCTTATACAAAGCACCGAAAGTTACTCCAGACTTGGCGTCGTACAGGAATTCACTGGTGCCGCTAACGACATGGTCCACTGAGTGAGAATTGCCAATTGGATCTGTGTGAAGGGAAGAACTAGAAAGTTTGTCTGTTAGCACGAACATCAATTCGAGTTGTTGCAGCAGCATAAGTTTCAAGTCGGCGTACTAGTCAGTCATGTTCCGAAAGCCCTGTGCCGTCGTCACTATAGTAGATTTGCGCAGACCTGGTCACGTTAGCTTAGACGAAAGTTACGCGTAACTTTAGCACCGTCTCTATTCACGCATGTATTTGGGTGATACACTGAGACCACGAAAACAGACAATGATACGCACACGACCGGCGAACTAGGCGCGCGAAACAGACGCACAGGAAACACACGGTGAGCGGTGCAGATGGTCAAGTTGTGGTGTACTACTTATGAGTAGTATAGATGTCAACGAGGGCGCACAAGTGAAACAGGTAAATCGTGAGATGCCGGCAGACAAAGGAGGTGTCGTGGAAAATCAACCGGACGACGTACGCTATTGGCACGAGGCAATCTAGACAGATGCTCGGTGGATGAAAGGTTGCAACGGAAAGGTGCCGCGAAAGTCATGCGCAAAGTGGACTCGCGTTCGAGTTATTATGTTAACCAGACACGCGTTCTCCAATAAACAACTTGTGCTCCCCTCATTGCGTTCTCAACGAACCGACCACGCGGTTCTTAACCATCTGCAAGGGCAGACAAGAGAAGACGGAGCGGACCACTCAGCGTACTTCCACAAAGGCTGAATCCCAGTTGGAACAATGCTTTATTTTGTGGGTGAAATGAATCACCACATAGGGCTGGTGGTTTACGACAGAACCTGGCCCATTTTAGCCCAGTGGCTGGGTCTTGCTACGTTGTGGATAGGAATTGAACTCTGTCTCGCAGCCAAAGCAATGGAGTTTGCGGCACAATTTTGTGGGGTTATTTCACGTGCCCGCAGCAGTCTGCGATAGAATTGGTCATTAGCCGATGCACAACTGCAGTCGGCTGAAGCGTAGGCAGAAACCAATAACTGGTTGCGTCTCTCTGTACGATGCCTGTTGACGTTGCACGAGACGGTGGCGAATAGCACACAATCGGCTGTCAATCGGGAACCAATCGAGCAGCGAGGCCACAGCTTTTTCCCTCAATGTAATTCCGACACCAGCCAGACTAGCTGCAGCAGCCTATGTGTCGCCAGAGAAATGTAGGGAATATTTGATCCTGAGCGCAGCTGGGAACGACAAGTTAACTATGGTACTGTAGTCCTGTAACTGAGTCTCAGAAAGATAACAGACATCCATAGCGTAAGACTCCAAGGTCCGCGCTAGGCCGGATTTTCTTCCTGCCTGAATATGGGTTCTACCGTTGAAGGCCGCCATCCGAAGGACGAAAGAGAGCCATTAGTCGGACTCTGGACTTGGGCGAGACTGTCATCTGAGATTGATTCAAAGGAACTATTGAGAAAGATAGGATTGGCGTGGGCTGGAGGTGCGTAAGCTGTTAGGAGCTTAATTGGACGACATAGTAGTAGTGGCTGCGAAATCTATGGTTCATATTTGTAACCCAAGATCGCTGATCCGGACTGACGAAAACAGAACTCAGTTGCCACTAGAGGATCGACCGGATGAAATGAGCCAATTTGTGAGTGGTTCTACTTGCTGCGATGTATAAATTGAGCTTGAGGTTTGTTACAATACAGAACCTTGCTCCTGACTCAGACTTCGTTTTTGATTTCAACTTCTGAAAGTCATCGAGAGTCGCAAGAGCTTTTACCAAAACAGAAAAACAGGAAGAACAGCATTGTATTTCTGCGATACCACCGATTTAAGGACTACCAGTACCATCAAGCCTTTATTCACGAGTCACCGTGAGTGCACTATCCGAGAAACAATGTATCGGAGTGGAGTGCAAAGCGACACGGAACTGTCACAGAGAGAACGACTGGATGCTACACCCGAAAGGGAAGGCTATGGTGGAGGCTCTCAAAAAAGCTAGGTATCGACCATCGAAGTCAAACAGACGCATGAGGATTCCTATCTAATGCCACTGGTTGGAAATACGCCTCCCCCCGAATTCAGAAACAGTTCAGTGCAGCTTCTATTCAATCAGAGAATAGACCGCAAGCTCGCCCGCAGTGGACGAGGATATGGAAGCTGCAACATAAGCACTACAGAAAGAGGAAAACAGGAGGATGTGGTAAGAGCTGTTGAGCTAGCAGCATTGACCCCGGGCCGACATTTTGATTGCTGGCGTCGATAGCTCCAAATCGAAGGCGGCAGTTGACGGACTGGCGAGAATGGAACTCAATTGCCACTAGCGAATCGACCGGATGAAATGAGCCAATTTGTGTGTAACTCTAATTGATGGGAATTATTAAAATGCGCTTGAGCTTTCCTAAAATACCGAATCTGGATTAAGGCCGAATGTTAGTTTTTGCTTTACGGAGGGCCACTACGACACTCCGGAAGATACGGGAGACAGAATTGATGCCAAAATGCAAACAAGTATATTGGAAAAGTCTTATATGTATAGTAACCGTAGGTTAGTCGAGCTATATCTGAATACGCATCACTGAGATCAAAATTGTTAACATTTTCATCACCTGCCAGAGTTGCGGACAGATCTTCACTGGGTGGCAATGAATCCCTGGCTAACATAGAAGCTTGGTTAATAGTCATTTTGTTGTCGCCACCAACACGCATAGAGCTGTCTGGCTTAGTCACAGGTACATTTGGTGTACCATAACCAGAAAATTGTACAGTGGTAATAATATCTTAGGTTTGTAAGTGGGTTAATTCCTCTTCCATTTTGGACCTCACGACCTATGGTCGTGTGCGTCCTTTGATGAATTTGAAACCTGAATGAATGGAAACCTGAAAATCTTCAATTTTCCTAGCCATTCGGCAAAAACAGCGACTGCTTTTACTACCTTCAGTGTATCCAGAACTTCGTGTACCAAGTCTCTGTCTAGCAGATTTGGGCGATCTCTGGAGACCACATACACAGGAAGTGTCCGTGTCCTGTTGCCGTACTGTACGTATAGCAAGCATTTATCAAGGAACCTATCTGTTCACCGGTGTACGTGCGGAGAACAGAAATGCAAAGTGATAAGGGTGTCAGCCTTTTCATAGCGTTTTCCTTAATTATCAGCAGTGATGCCCCAGTATCGATTTCCATCTGCATCTTCTGTCCCTCAATATAGAGCTCCAGGGAGCACATTGCGAGCCGTGTGTTTAAAATTGTATTCGACCATATAAACGCAATTCACACTGGTTTTCCTTTGACTCGTCCACTATTTTATGAGTTTTGTTCTTTGCTACATCTCATCCAAACAACGTTTGGCAGATCTACTCGCGCTAAGTGACCAATCTTCCATCAACTCGTACGACTGTCTTTCGATGTCGGCGGTCGGACGAAGAAGTATGCTGCTCGCCACACCGATAACGTACGAACGAATTAACGCTAGTATTTGTCTTCTTAGATTTTGGAGTACTGTTAACCAATCGTAGCTCCTCCGATGGATCATTCAGAGTGAACATCGATAGTTGCTATGTAAGGTTTTCTTTCTGTCGCGCAATCAGGCGGGCTGTCTCCCACGCCAACGAAAAATCATCTTATAAAAGGATTTTCTTCCGTGTGTTCTGATCTGAAATCTCAGAGATCAGGCGCTAGAGCAACACGGTCTCTTCAAACCTGGATAGATCACTTTCATTGTTCAGTTGCACAAGCTGCTGGCTAGTTGGCATTAGCCTCCAGCGATCATGGGTTCGATCCCCATCAGGGGACCGAAGAATGCACACCACTGACGAGTCCCAATAGGATGAAAGGAGCATCTGGCGCTTTCCGGATTGGTAGCTTATCTTTGCGGCTTGGAATCAAATTGCGATGAATCAAATTGAATCACTTTCATTGTAAATTATACAAATGGAAATACAAGAACACAATTTTGCGAAGAGTACTCTTTTCGACAAATCTCCTCAGGCATTTACAATTATAAAATGGAAAGGCAGAGCACAAATAGCTGATGAAGCCAAAGTGGTGGGAATAGTGGAATCACGACAAACAGAAACTCCAAAGTCTTGATCAATAAAGTCGACTAACAACACCTGTGACAGAGCACTTGTTGATTGATTGGTGGAATGCCAAGCGCACCATCCGATCACTTTAGGTGCACGGTGACACAAGTTTGTAAGCTAACTAGGGCCAAGATAGAAGAAGCTGAATTATCCTAATCGCGATCGTTTCGGCCGTCCATAATATTTGCTACCTAAGACCTTTAGTGTACCGTTGCTGTACTACATAAAGTACTTGGAGGGCATCAGCGGTCCTAATTCGATGTTCGCTTTCCACCAAATGTTCCAGGATGGAACTGTTGGGGCGACTAACGACAGCTTTCCGTAAAGCCGCTGGGCAGTGCTCCGCAATGCGTTTAGACAGACGCCTGGTTGTGTGTCCCACCTACCTCGAACACAGGTGCAGGCAAACTTATATAAGATTGGGACAGAACCGGAAACCTGTTTCTAACGCTTTGGGCTATAAAGGGAACGGTTTCCGCAAGGAAGTGTTGACATGCGGCCGGGAAGGTTCTAGCCACTGCACTGGAAATTCTTCTGGTCAACAGATCAAAGGCAATATCGCCTTTAAAAGGAACTGATCGGAACATGTCCTTCTTAGGGACAGTAGTAATTATTTCACGGCTATCGCGGATCACTGCTTACTTTGTGATGAATGGGTGTCGGGTAACCGTTAACATGCAGCGCTTTGAGAATACGATCTTTTCGACCTCCAGGTCCTCTCGGCTGTAAATTTGCATGTGGCGGGAATATAGTTCGCTAGATGAACGATATAAAGTTATTGGGTGCAAAGGTGGGCCAGGACTAGGATCAGTCAAGGATATTTGTCGGCTTGCGAAATCAGATTAGAGTTAAGAAGGCGGTTTTGGGAGAGTGATGATGAACGAGCACTGCCATGTCTGCCACAGATGACGACGAGTCCATAGCGCTTACATAGCTAAGAAGGACGATTTTGACTCCGTGGATGATAAGATACTTCGACCCTTATCCTTCAATGCCGCATGCCGTCCCACATGGGTTATAGCGAATGTGAAACTACGGTTAGCCAATGAATTACGTTTATCTATTTTACTGAAGTCATTGAGGCGCTTACGCCTGAACACCCTAGAAGTAGCCTATATTATCTTTAATATTGGGAACGTTTTTTTCTGCCAGTTTGAGAGCGGTGCTGACCATGGGACCCAAATTATTGCCCCCAATATATCTTGATTTAGATTGCTCTTTGTAAAACATCACAATGAATGTGACAAAAGTAAATGAGATGATTTGTATAATTATGATTTAGGAACTGGTTCGTGTGCTTATCATTCGACGTGGAAGTTCACAAAATTTATATGAACCTGTTGTCGCATAGGTTTTCTGTCGGCGTTACTTTATGTGATCAATGTGGTTTCACCGCCAGACGTGCAGCAAGACGTTGCGGCATTTGCTACCGGGTAGCCCGCCTTGGGATCTACCATGTCCCAAGAAGTGGAAACAGGCAGTTCGAGATCCCACTCACTTTGTCCATTAGTTTGATGTAACATGCGCAAATTCTCTGGGGTTGTTAGTAAGTGGGAAATCCATGCACACATCTCCTCACTCTACTAGTGTTTTCATGTAGCAAATGTTCCGACATGTTTCTCAGATGAGTTTGCACCGGATGTTTAGCCTTTCTTTGGGGTTTGGTTTGGTTTTGACCCCTTGCGATGGCTGGCACTAGCACGCACAGCTTGCTAATACATACGACCTGTCCCAGTGTTGAGCAGTTTCATATCCCTTTGTGCGCTTGCATACGAAAGCCAATTAGTCGAAAGGCAGTGAGGGCAGAGATGAGCCATACTATGACCGACTATGTAATGTTCTCTAGTGTGGATGAATATTGGGTATTGTCCACTCGAAAACACTGCACTCAACTACCGGTTTCTAACGTATTTGCTCTCACAGGTGGAGATGGCAGGCATCGAACACGCTTCATCAACTACAGTCCAGGTGGTTGAAACGACAGAGGTTGACTTCAAAGTGAACCTCGACCCACATTGAGACTGCTAGTCGTGATGCATTCACACGAGTTCTTCACTGTTATGCGGACTCACGCATGATAGCTGTTCACAGTTAGCTTGTCATTCGTTGCTTATGTCCTTTCAGGTGATTGGTCGATTGATCTATTAATCAACATATTCTGTTAGCTTACGTTTGTCAGTTTTCAAGGCAATTCGTCCCAGCGTGATGTGTTCTTGCTACCGTTCGGGGTGGGTTCCGTTTAGTAGGTAGACATCATAATAGCTTAATGACAGCATTATCACTGAGTTTCAATTTGCAAACCATGACGGTCCCTTTGGAATTTCCACTAGCAAGGTTATACAGATAGCAAGCACAGTTCGAGGGGTTAGAGCAACCCTTAGTTGAAAGAATGACAACACGGATGTTGTTGTAGACAGCAACTGCAGCCAACGGTTTCCGCCGCAGACAAGCTGGCGTACAATATGACAGAATTCTATTACCAGCCGAAGGGTGAACTTACTTTTGAAGCATGGTTTCGGGGCTCTGGAGTCTTGTTAAAAATTGATGGGAGAGGGCTAAGTGACGCATTTCAGTTGCGTCTTGTTTTAAAGCAAGTATGTCCACAAGAGTCTGATAAGCACTCTAACTACATTCTACCCAAGAACCCACGCGATATATACATATATATTCAGCTTAGCATGCTAACAAGTGATCAGTTTAAAGCGCTCATACTTTTCGTAGACTACCTTCTCCAAAAGATGCAGAGATTGGAACACATTTGTTATCTAGGTTGGAGTCTAATCCAGAAATCTCCCAACAGCAGCTCGCATGTTGACACTGAAGCATGAAGCAGAAATAATCCAATGGGACTATGGGTCTTCTCGGATGTTCATAATACAGCCCAAGCTGCTATGGCGACCAGCCAAAAACATCACCAACGATTTTCGTATGTTTTCTCCTTGGTCTTAACCTGTGTATCGCGTCCGCCTGTCTAAAGTGATCGCGACTAGGTTTTCGTGATCCGCACGTTCTTTAGAACTTGTAAAAAAGGGACCACCTCGCCACAGTTTCAGTTACATGCGGGAGTGTGTTGAACGCACAATCTGCGCTCACACAAGTGTCCCAAAACTGTGAGGTCATCGAGACAGTCGGCGATGCCAGTGTAACAACGTGAGCCTTACTCACACTGAAGTCTAAACATGGTTGTCGGGTAGAATACTGGAACAGATGAGGTCACTGACTGTGCGACTGGATGTGTAATCGTGAGTGAGGGACTGAGTAAATTCCACTAGACCTGCGGAGGAATAAGCAAAATAACCGTTTCAGCGCCCGTCACATGTTATCACATATCCGAATAGGTGTGTGAAGGCCAGCTAACCGTCTCAGGGTAAAATGTACATCAGTTTGCGGCGGACTAAAAACGCCGCTCTTTGCCACATGCCTTCTGGAGCGGACCGCCCTCCTTCCCACCACCCAATGCTACGCCACTGCAGTCAAGGGACCGACAAAATGCGATCCGCATGCACAGGTGGTCGTCATAGCAGGTTGGACTGTACCAGTCGTTGTGTGTAGATGCTTGTCCTATAGGTCTGGTTTTTCCACAAGAGTACAAGTTATTTGCAAATTCCGAATCCTATAAGGAAACTGCGCCGTTTTCTAGCCAAGCGAGTATTCGTCCCACATAAATTACAACAGATCAATAGAGAATACAGCATTCTGTGTCTATTTTGAGCAGAACAGCTTCTGATTGAGGCATATGACAAGGAACAAAATGGCTAATACCAAAATCGCAAGGTTGAAGGCATTAACACTTGAAGAAAGCACATCACTGATTCGACTGTCAAAAAGGAATAAGTTCGCGAACATGCATAACTTTTTGGAGTAGGAAGGACGCAAATCCCTCAAAATTTAAAAAGGAAAGCCGAACTTTAACCGACTGTGAAAACAACGCATCGGGACTTTTAAAGTAACAGCAGAAAAACCGGAAAGGAAGGCATAATCACACTTTGTTAGATATTTTGCCAGTCTGCACTTGCAAGAAAAGTCCCACTATCTGGACCTCCTTGCACTTTGCGAAAGGATTTATTAACTCAAAGTTTAAGGCATCAAAAGGTTGGCTACAGACTTTCAGCAGTAAGTACAACCTTGTGTTTGGTACGCAATCTGGTAAAAGCGGCGACTCAGGTATGTGCGTTGCAACAGTCTGGATAAAAAATTACCCGGAATATGTTCTAGTTACGCAGCTCAAAACATTTATAATTTGATGAAAGTGGGTTGTTAATCAAAGTTACGTGTGCAAGAACAAGATATTCAGACGAGAAAATGGTGCAAATGGAAAAAAGAAGCAAGGGGCGAATCACAGTTAGGCTGTGTATTAACATCCTGGGAGAGGGGGAACAGGCTTTTTGATTGGGAAATCAGCCAACCCACGATTTTTTAAAACAGTAACGTGAAAATACTATTGGTACATTACAAGGATAAGAAAAAGGCTCGGATGACTACAGTTAGTGCTGCAGATTGTCTTAAAAGCTTTGACAAGAAGATGCAACAAAAGAAGCGTAAGCTAAACTTGTTCCCTGACAATGCCAATTGTCATCCGGACTTCAGCTAAAGAATATCAAAATAAAATGCCTACCGCCTAACACCACTGCGTTAGTACAACCCCTCAATCAGCGTGTGAGTTAGATAGTTAAATTACAGTTTTGAAAAATACAGCTTACACATAGTGTAGCCACAACGACGTGACAATGAAGCACAATATTTACTGCCGCGATCACAAGCTATGCCACCACTCACACAGGTGTATATTAATGAGTCATGTTTCCTTCCCCATTGCACCATCTCTCCTGCCTCCCGCTAGCGACACGTCCACGCACTCTTTGAGGTACGGGGAGAAGTATTCTATGTCCATTTCGCCCCCGTAGCTCCGCTTCTACGCGTCCCTTTCTGACCGATCCGGAGTCGTTCGATAGTTCGTGTTTTGCTTGAACATGGATGTATTGCCCGGCTTGTGGTTGTTCCGGGAGGATGGACTAACGGCGGTCTTGTCCGATGTATTACGTTCTCGACAAATACTCTCCCGGTTTTACCTGGCTCACGCTCACTCCCGGGCGCCGCTTTTTTTCCGTTTCCATGTCGTTCCGTTAGGCCAGTGTTGCTCCGTGTGTTCCCCCTCATTGCGCTCGTTTCCCTCTCCCTCCGCTACCGTTTTCGTGGTCTTTCTGTCCCCTGAGCAACCACTGTCTTCCGCCTCTCTACAATAATATTGCCATCATTTAATCACACGGAAACATGTTAGGAACTGCAATAATGTAAGGAATAGATTTACTGGACGTCGTATGCCATATCAACAATTTCAAAATGCTTTTGTAAAGCAGGTTTTCCTTGTCCTGCAATCGTCGATTCCGAGACTACAATGCAAACTGGACGTAATGCAGAGGAGCAAATTATACCTCCTGCAACCTCAACTGCATTGGGAAACCTTTCAAAGAAATTGTTTGAATGTCGGCTTACTGGCAGCCCTATGGTTGGTTACAATCTCCAAACTTGTAACACAACGGAAATAAACTGGGACCTGCATGTCACTTCAATTTTGGCAGCTGAGGATGGGAATAGTGAGGCAGCCGATGAGCAGAGCCATGATTCTACAAACGTTCTGACAACATATACATTCACAAACACACAGGTTGCTATTGATGTTTTGCGCTCCTACGCAATAACTAGAGAACTTATTGATAAGCTTGAACTTAGCATAAACATGAGGGAAAACTAACTTCATATTTTCTTACAATTGCAGAGCAACGGACTTGTATACTTGGTTTGTGCATCTCGTGGAAAATGATACGAACAATAGTAGTGTGTGTGTCTAATGTTGGTAAGATTTGTGGATTACTCGGATGTTCAGGTTGGTCTTAAAATATCTGCTCATAAACCGTAACTGTATATATCTTTATTGGTCAAATATCCCATAGTATACAATAGTACTGTTTTGGCCTCAATTCGAATACTAGAACGCATTGTATATATTGTCTGTATACAGATGTATTTTGCACTTGAAAGCGTAATACACACGTGCCATCGATGGTGAGTAGTGTCCCCCGTGCATGAACCTGCCTATGGCGACCTCCTGTCCAAAGTGTTCACTTTTTGTCGGTCCATGAAGTGGTCGCCTTTGACAAGTTTGACTGCATTCCTACGCGCCCCTTGCCATTGTACAATCCAGTACCTCTCATCGAATTCGTTCGCTGACGCAGCCCGCCTAGTGCTTGTTGGCATTGTGGTCAGTGGCATTTCGCTCGATTTTGTGAATTCAGACAATCTATTTTAAGCGCTGTGGGATTATGGGACATAAGGAGACAAAATATTTGCAGGTAACCTATGGAAGGCAGACACGAAACCGCTGAAACCCCAATTTTTCAACCTAGCTTCTTAAATGTGGTGTTTGCAACAACTGGCCCGAAATATCGCTCATTACGGAAGCATGTTACGATTATGATAAACGGTCTTTCTGTCCGTCTTCAGTTGGACCCTGCTGCCGAGATTACTATATTCTCTGAGTCGACGTGCAGCAAGCTCGGTAAGCCCACATTTGTTCAAACTTCGCACGTCATTCGCGAAGCGTCCGGTTCGGTATTACCTTTTCTTGGACAGTTCAAATGTGGGATTTCATTTCGCAATTTGTGTGCTAATGACGTTTATGATGTTACACGTTATGGACATCTGAAATTGTTAGGCATTTATTGGGTACGTAAAGTTAAGCTATGGAATGTAGCTCTGAACAATACTTGTGAGTACCCAGATAGTTTTCACTGCGTCCCATCGATTTTCAGCGTTGGGTCGCACCCGTAACTTTTAAAGACAGTGTAGATACTTTATCAGCTTTTGCATCTGAGTACCTCAATGTTTCGCACAAAGCATTGAAATGTGTTCTAAGGTAAAAGCTGTGTTGCATCCACGTGCCAGTGGACGCCCAGTATTTTGTCCCAACAGACCAGCACCCTACGCTGCTGTTGAGGCAGTGGATGCCGAAATTAATCGACTGCATTCAATGAGTGTCACCAGTTCTGTGAGCTACTCAGCGCGGGCCGCTCCTATTGTAGTCATCAGGAAGGTTAATGCCAGTTTGTGTATTTGTGCTGCTTTTTCTGTGGGGTTAAATAATGCATTAGACACGCATCAATATCCATCACATGTTTCGGAAAGTTTATCCACATAGATTAATGGAGGAAATGTTTCAAAAATTGATCGTTTTGATGCGTACTTGCAAGTAGTAGTCGAGGTGCGCTCAATAGAACTGCTCAGTGTTAATACACTTCGGGGCTTGTACCGGTAAAACCGAATGGATTGCCTTTCGGAGTAAAATGTTCTCCAGCGATATTTCAACAAGTGCGGGACACTGCACTATCCGGATTACAATGTGCCATGACTTACGTGGATGACATAATCATTTTAAGCCCTACCGCTGAAGATCATTACATACACCTGAACGAATTATTCTCCAGGATAGCTCCATTTGGATTTCGTGTACGTCCAGAGAAGAGCGAGCTCATAATGCCCAGTATCACATATTGACAGTTCCGGTTATCGGCCATACCCGAGCCAAACAAAGCTATCAAGTTAACGCCACACCCCATAATAAAGCTACTTTGTAACCCATCTTGGGTCTAGCTAACCATTATCACAACTTTGTCCCGCAGATACACGAACTCCGAGCCCCACTAAATGCACTTTTGGCAAACGACTCAGTCTGGCATTGATCATCGCAGTGCCAGAAAGCCTTCGAGGAGATTAAACAAATATTGTCCTCCGATCTCCCAGTAGTACCAAGAATTGTCGCTGCTGATGCATCACAAAACCATATCGGTGGTGTCTTTACCAGTTTCCGAATGGATATCAAAAGGCTGTGATGCGCGTTTCCCGCGCGTTAACTGGAGCAGCAAATATTCAGTCAAATAGAGAAAGAAGGACTAGCTCTGGTTTCCCAAATAAGCAATTTCATAAGACAGTACATGGGCGCAAATTTACTTTGTACACAGACCATTAACCATTTTTATCTATTTTTGGCACCAAACGAGGCATCCCCGTTCACACGGCGAACATTTTACAAGGTTCGGCAACCACCCTATCAGCATACGATTTCGATTTGCGTTTTAAAACTACGTCTTCGCTTGGTCACGCTGACGCATTATCCAGACTGATTGCCGGCTGCACTTCCAAGACATCGGATGTAGACCTTGTTGTATCCAGCATTACCTTAGACCTCGAGATTAGACAAGTGTTTCAAACATCCGTATGCCAACTTTCATTAATAGCAGACGCATTCCGAGTAGAAACCGCCAACGCTCCCTTGTTGCAATGTATTATTGGGTACCTTAACAGTGGTTGGCTTCCACGCCCCTTGAACATCCATGGTGAGTAGTTTCGTAAAAGGAAGCTCACCTTAACCACCATTGATGGCTGCTTGATGTTAGCTGACCGAGTTGTGATTCCTGAGAATCTATGGAAGAAGTTTCTCAGTCAATTCTTCAAAGGTCACTTGAATATCTGTCGTCTGAAATCCATAGCCCGCAGCTATGTCTACTGGTCATTTATGGGCCAAGATGTTGAAAATTTGTTCGCTCTTAAATAATGAATAAATAAAGAAACGGTATATTCCTCGAAGGTGGGAGGCACAGCCCAAATTATTGGTCTGGTCATTATGTAAAACGAGGTCGCATGGGACAGGTAATATCATGTCGTTTTTTTCAGAGCAGTTCCCAAGCAGTTTTGCGGGGCTGCTTGGTCGATTGCTTTTTTCTGATAGATGGATTTGTTGCTAATAATAATAATAATAATAATAGTAATAAGATATGCACATAAATCTATTAATCTAATTCTATTAAAGTAATACGACCAACCCTGAATGCGTCTCCAGGGGACCTACTTCCATGCAGGCTAGTCCGTCGAAAGGTTTCACCCTCAGTTTCATGTCTGTTCTGACCGTGTGCTGGTGTGGCTTTAAAGCCGGTTTGTCATCACCAATTGTACTCATCTTTAGGGCTCTTTTTAAGTGTATATATATATATATATGTATATATAGAACTTAAGTCACAGTTTGTACCAACAATCGGTTTTATTGAGTAAAGCAATTTTATTACTCCTCAAAGAGGCTATGGCATCTTGCCTCGCATGGGTTCATCTATTATTTTGGAAGCTACAATCCTTCACTTCAGGGGATCGAAACAGGCCTGGCCAACAATGGAGTGAAGACGAATATAGAATATGTGTAGGTAGAAAGTTAATTACCGTAATGACGACAAATAAACAATTGCTGTGTAAATACCGGATTTTCAGATCAAATTGTGCGATTGGATCGCCGTAATAGGTGGCTGCTCGGATTATCGATATGTGGGACAATTCTGGAAAGAGTCTTCAGGTTCATCCGACAGTTGCCTGTGTTCGCAAAATACAGTATGTGGCATCGCGGAGCACTGTGAATTACTATCTGATGCTGATCTTTAGCTTTTAGGTGGAAAAAACCTTAAATATTACAAGACGAATGAAAAGAGTGCAAAGGTAAAGGAAAAATACAGTTTGTACCTTGATGGTGGGAGTTCCGATTGAAGTTGATCTGGTCGAATTTTATCAATATACGGTTGAGAACAGTTTCTGTTCAAGTTTGTCACAATAGAAGGGGTTTCGGATCGATGCATCACCGACAGCAGAGGTGTGTAAGAAGTAGCATTAACCGATGTCATGAAGCACTCTGTAGTTTCGTGCTGATACCTCTGGACAGGGAAGGGAATTAGTTATAAAGTTCATTCATAAATAAACAAACGTTAAGGTAGCCGCAGACCAAAAAACAGCCGTTAACATTTATTAGCTATATCCATATGTTTTGTTTTGCAGGGCTCAAGGTGGCATTTTCCTATGCTGTTGTGTCGCAGGTCAGAATGGTTTCTTGGGGCCAACAGTTACGGGTGTCAAAATGTCGAATACGGGAGGATAGGATGGCGACGATTGATACCATATCGTAGATATCTGCTAGACGGTTTTTTATGCCTTCTACTCCGAGACATTGTCTCAACATCTCAGTGACCGTTTCAACATTTAACAAGGTGCGCATCCCCTTAGCAAATATTTCAGGTGATTTATATTCTCGTACCTTGGACGGCAGCCTGTTCCATATTTTTGCGTAAATGTTCAAGTAAAAGTTCGTACTTATCTGAGTTCTAAGCCTTTCTATTGTTAGCAAATTGTGGTTGTTTCGAATTCTATAGTCCGGCGCACCTTTGAATTTCTAAGCCAGGCTTGGTGCATGAACTCGCTTATGTATGATATCGACTAAGAGACATAGGTTAACCTTTATCCGTCTGAGCTTTATCGGATCTAGTCTTAAGATCTTGCAACGATTCGTGTAAGAAATTTGCGAGGACCCTCCCAACAGCCGTTTAGTGAAGGATCTCTGCAATTTCTTCAGTTTCTGATGGTCAGATTTTCTTGTGTTACTGCAGATCAATGAACAAAAGCGAACGGGATTTTATCTTGTATAGGGTGGCTATCGAATCGTGCATTTTGACTGTGTTGAACAGTAGTCCAATGTTTCGACAAGCTTTAGCGACTACATTTGCCGTATGCTCCATAAAGTTTGGTGAGCCAGAATAGCGAAGACCTAAGTCCTTTACTGCACGGTTGCGCGTTATTGGTTTTCCACACAGAATCTGGGTGCCAGCTGCGATTGTACAAAGGAATAGTAGCGCAGTGCACTTATCGGTTGAGAATGACATACGTCAATTGGCTTCTAAAGCAGATATAATGGCGTTCGTGGTGTGGTTCGTGTCAGTAACATCAAAGGGGTCAACGATTTTCACGTCAGCAGCAAATACATATATGACACCGTAGTGTTTTGAGTCAAATATATCGTTAACATACAACATAATAGCTGACTCAGCTTCCAAAGAGAGTACAGTCTGTCATGTACTTTCAACTATTCTACTTGTTTCAAAAATTCAGTTGTGTCTTTCACGGTATATGTGCATAACTACTTGCCTACTGGTTCGAGCAGACCCACAAGCCATTTCGCAACCGAGTGAGTAGCCGAGGCTGACATGTTGATTATCGGACACAGGGGGACTAGTGCTTTATGTACTTTAGGTAGCCCATATAGCTGAGGCGAAGGGGAACCCATAGGAATTAGATGTCCCAGGAGCGGCCTACCTATTTGGTTCATTCGCTTCAGCTCTTATAACACGAGTTCTTTTAAGCTCATCCCACGCAGTTTTATCTTTCTACATCGTTTCACAGAGGAACTTTGTCTTGTTTTGCAAAACGGACTATATGTTGGAAACGCAGTCACATCTATCCATCATTATCAATCGATATCCCTTATCGGGTCTAGAAATTGTCAAATCAGAGTTCAAGCTTAATTGTTTGACGGCTTCTCGGTGTTTCTTAGTCGGAACACTAAAAGATTTGGTTTTGTAACTCTTATACTGCTGCGAAAGATGACCCAAAGCGGTTCTGAAACTATCTTTGAAACAATGGAACAATGGTTTATTACGGGAAAAAGCATCGCTTAACAAGTGACGAGGTAGGTGTTAGCTTGGTTAATTTTCGCATCAGTTTTCAAACTGTCTCCAAATAAATTCGTCCACGATGAGTATAAGAGAAACAAAACCTTTGTCCGTGTTCCAGTGCCTCAAGTTACAGCTGACTCAGTTCCAGGCTGATTATATTGTGAATAGATTTTCCTGGATGTTGTGATAACTTACGTTCTGATGGCTTTGGTTCCAAGCCTTTAAATATTTTTGCGTAGTCCTTCTCTTTCACATTAGCACCCACTTCTTGGACATATTGCCCGAAAGCATCGCGCTGGAATGTATCGGGCTCTTCTACGCTTGAATCATAACGTGAACATAGTCATTCCAACTCAGGGAGTCGTGACTCAACACTTTCCCGTATGTTGCATGCATGGCGCTTAAGCAACTTAGTGGCAGGCGGTACATGACACCGTTTAAGTGCACTGTAAACATTCTCGTATGAAGCTGATATCAGCCCTCATATCTGCAAGTTTGGCGTTAAACTTCAGACATTTGTTGAAGTCACTGAACGCCGGTGCATGCTTGCTCTATTTTAACTAGTGAAAATAGAAGAACGCATGAAGGAACACGACCAACTGATACTCTCTGGACGCTGAGTCAGTTTTTACCAGTGTTCCAATGAAGGAAAATGTCAATTTTCGATGTGATTAAGTGAACGAAAAGAACATAGATGTGGGTATTTCGTTGAGGAAACTGAACGAATTAATTTTACGGTGTATCTTCAACAGACCATTTTTATTTGATGTAGTCTACTGCAGACAGATTGACGGTGTTGCAATGGGATACGCCCTGGGACCACTCCGTCGATAGTAGTCGACCTGACGTAGGGTGCTAGGCGGAAAATCCTAACGTTCTTGGATTATCTGCTACCGTACCTTCACTTTTCATTGTAATCCAGCCTGCATACACTCATTTGATCAGGCTCGACGTGCTCTTTCCAACGTACAGCGTATACCGAGTCTACGCATTACAGACGACGATCACCCGTCGAGTTTTACATTTTCTGTTCTCTCAGTGGAGGTATACACGAGGAATTTCTTTCGATTTGCATCCTACACCACAAATAGTAACCTTTTTGGAAACCTAGCATAAGGGCTCTCTAACAACTACACGACCGCTTTTATCGGTAGCTGCGTAAGGCAGATACAGGCGGCAATATACAGCTAATCTTTCGATTGTGTCGCAGTCACTGAGGCTACCGCCTGAAATCAACCCGCCGGTCACACGCCATACACCATTAGCGCCACACCAAGAGGCGCTCTGACCAGATCGATAGCCTGTGTTTCATTCCGTGGTCTGTCTGGATTCACCTGCAACTGCTTGTGACTTGTCACGAGGACAATCAGGATCGCCTGTGCTGACCCGAATGCCAACCGGTGCCCATCGGAACGGTGAGACAACAACAGCACGTTTGCAATTGGTGGAGAGCTCTCATTTCCAAAGTAACGGCGTGTACCTCCGAGTTGGAGCCGGAGATTCAACTAGTTCACTGCGGTACGTTCTTTTGTTCCGAACTAAATCGCACATTTTCCGGGAGTTACCATTTTAACCAGCATTATACTAACGTGGATTTTCAGTTTAAGATCCGAACCTAGCATCCAATCTCATAGTGCCTTTGATTTTGCTTCAGTGCATCTTACCTCGGTTACATTATCATGTCTACAGTAAGGACACGCTCAATGAGGACCAAAGTACTATAGGCCAGCATGCTTCCATTTTGGTTCAAAAGCTGAGACAACGAAATAAGGTACTCCGCACAACGGCTGGAATCAGTAGTAACGAAAATATCCAAAGCAGTATAGGCGTTGTGGGAAATTCCCTTGGACTATATGCTGACCTGAGCAAGACACCTAAAAGATGTCCATCCGTAGCTGAAACTGCATACGCCGAACTTGCATTAAAACTCGACCTGGCTTTGCACGGTCTATCTGCCTTATTTGAATCGTCCACAAATAGTGATAAAATGAACCTCACGAAGTGCAGTGTACTGAATGACTCCATTTCGACCCAAGTAAAAAATGGAGTACGCTGTTCATATAATGTTGTGGTTTTTAATGCGCCAGACACTTTACCATTAAAGACTGTTCAGAAAGGGCTTTTCATTGCACGCGGTACGCAATCTCGTTGGTCCAGCTGCATCAGACTACGCAAAAATGTAATGTGTTACGCGTGTCCCATAATTTTCCAGTCTCAAAATGAAGTTATTGCTAAACAATTCGTTCAATAGCGTAACCTCAATGTGCTCACTCCGACCTACAAACGTTCGAAAATTATGGAAGGCAAAACCGCGCTACAGCGATAGATAAGGAGGCGAAAGTCAGAGTTAAATCAAAATACCAAACAACCATCTGGCGCCCCGCATCCAGTTGCTACTGCTCCACTTAGTACCCACCAAAAATTTGAGAATAATACTCCGCTTGCTGCAAATAGGGAAGAAGTGATGAATAATAAAGTTAGTTTTGAAATTAACGAGTAATCACATGAATATGCAGGCTGCTCTATTGTATTAGATTCTGTGTCCGGTAGAACACCTAATTCTCGCTCTTCGGGGTTAAGATCAACATCAGATGCAAACTTTGTTACTAGAAGACCTCCACCAGGCCGCAGTTTCACTGGTAAGCATGATAAGCCAAGCAAGCCCAAAACGACGACAATCCACAAAGTTAATGATGTGGATGATGCTTCCTCTTGGAGAAGTAGCTCTGACAGTCATATAGGGTTTCCTATTGCTGTTTCCTGCGTGAAATGGGACAACAACTTGGATAAGTGAATAACAACTGCATTACGTGCTAAATTACAGTAGCATGCAAAACCGCTACCTCAAACCCGGAACTGTCATGTCCCGCCTAAAGCCTGTTATGGCTAGTGTCCAAGCTCATCGAGAATATCGATGGATTCGGTCAAATCGATCGGTAGTAAAAGGCCAGTTGACCTAGATTTATCGCAAACGTCATTGGACGTCTCTGTATCTGCCTTTTGTTTGGATAGACGCACATCCATTGGTCATAAAGTTATGGAACACGTGCCACCATCTTTGCATCTTACGTACGGTGTAATTGGGTACCACGACTTTCCGATTCCAACAATGAACCACACGGATTATGCTGATGGTGGCGTACGCACTGACAACAGTTTGCCGCCACCGCGTATAGTGAAACCTTACATTTGGAGCGCAAGTAAGCGGTTTTTACCCATGGATGCAAATGAAAGCTACCCACTGACTCCTATCAATGCGTTACGCAATCAGCAGCTTATTAGTGACATGATGTAGAGGACACAACTTAAGTCTCCAGCCCCCACAAGCTATTACAATAATCATAGAGTCCTTTCCTCAAACCAATTTCGAAGGTCCATGCTCACTCGCAACCTCCTCCGCTGTGGCCACCACCAAATCATTTTCCATCGTTGGAAATACACACTCTTTTTCCACAATTTCTAGCCTGGGTCCAGACACGCGGCTTGAAATCCCAGTGTTTATACTACAACCTAAACAATCTTCCTCATATCTCACATCTATCTCAATATTTTGGATAAAAGTTCGTTATCTTCACTCTAAGATCCACGCGCTACGCTCATTTGGTTTGGTGAATAATCCTGATATAACATTTATTACAAGATCTTGGTGTTATGACGACATGACTGACCATCAGTTAACTATTTTGGGATATGATAAGTTTATGAGAAATCGGTCTAGTTGTCTAGGTGGTGGCTGTGCAATTTAACAGAAAAATCGCTGGCAGCAGAAATGTTCGAGAACCCAGTGCTGAACGATGTCCAGCAAGTACTATGGCTTACGATTTCTGTTACTCAGCAGTAGCAGCTTATAGGATGTATATACGGCGCGCCAAATTGCAGCCAAAAAGACCTAGGACTTTTGACGTTTGCATTTGAATGTGCCGCTAGCTTAGCATTTGTACATAAGATTATTGGAGGTGACTACAATCTGCCTTCGATTTCCTGGCCCATGGAAACCGCTCCGTTGAAATGCCAAAATCTTATTTCCTGTATCTAAATGAGTGGCTGGCAGCAACACGTCTCCCAACCTACCAGAGATGAAAGTACTCTGGATCTCATTTTTTCACTGGGCATATCTGCAATCAGTGTCAAGGTTATTGTTGAATTTCCGGGGAGCGATCATTGCGTAATCAAATTCCGCCCAAGACTACGCATGGCCGACGTACAACACACAATGCATTATCATCTGTTCAGTTCGGTCAGCTGGAACTCTTTCAACAACCTGGTTGGTTCGATTAGTTGGGCTAACTTCTTGATTCTTCATGTCCTTAACAAGCGACGACTTGTTCTATAATATAAATGGCAGCTGCGCCGATTCAGCTGTACCACCAAAATATGCTTACAACACTAAACAAAATTCTGATCGCAAAGCGTTGAACGCAGCAGGACAGTTTCATAAGATTCTGTAGAAATGCAGCTTAACAGCTGACTTTGCGCAGTCCAAGCTCGTCGAAAAGCAAAATTACAAAACTCACTCTAAATCATTTCCCGATTGATTTTAGCCTCAACGCAATCTGGTTAATCTTTTACTCACCGTCTTTAGTCCGTAATGCAAAATTTTTATCAAACAGCCATCTGAATTTAATCCAGATCGCACTGAGGGATCAACTGTGGACTTCGCATAAACGACCTTACGTACGTGTGTGTACGTGTGGAATGTGCGAGCGGTGCAAAAATTTCGGGTTCATTACGCCCAATGGCCTGAGCGGGAGAACGTGATAGCCAAACAGTGCACGTCACACCAACTTGGCATACGAGGGCATGCGTTTAGTTCCGAAACATTAAGATTGTTTCACGCGTCTGAATTATGAGTGGAAACATCCATGCGGTCAGCTGAGTTGTCACTTCTGCTTTCCCCCAGTTTGTTTGCACGGGAACCGCACGCATTGGGCAAAGCGAAAAGAAATTTTTTCTTATAGTTCACCTACCAAGTTTGTTTTTAAGTTGCTTTATATGTTTTTTAAACTTTAGGTCACATTACGTGCCCTTCATCCGTTCGATGTAAATGCTCTTATTCTGAAGACAAATGAAGAGGACAACGACTGGAACAGCATTGCGTCTCTGTTACAGGTAAATGTGAAGACATGTGGAAGCTGGTTTAGAACATTAGAATTGCATGAGCCGACAAGAGATGGCAGCGTGTCGCGTCGAAAGTGTCTGTCAGATAATCATGTGGATTGCTTGGTGGAATAAGTGGGATCGGACCTTAAGGTTACCTTGGAAATTCGTCGGTTACGACTGAAGGTGGCGTTCAAGGTGGACGTGAGCGTCAGCAGAATCGCTCACCACCTAAACGGTCGCCTCATGACAACGAAGAAATTACGTACAATACCGGGATCCATGAATAAGATGGATAGCAAAAGCCTAAGGAAGGCGTACGTGTTGAAGTTGATAAACTTGGAAGCAGAAGGACGGCGAGCGGTATGGATAAATGAGACGAACTTTAATCTGTTCTGCGCTCGCCCAACGACGTTCAGCACGCAGCATCCGTACGGTGCCGAACACTCGGGGACCAAAATTGCACCTGATCAGAGTGATGAATATAGATGAATTGCTCGGGTATTCTGTTCTAAGAGGCAGTTATATTAAAGAAAGATGTGCGTGGTGGTTGCGGCGACTGCTTGATACCAGTGGCATCCATTCCGCCGAGAGCTGTCTCCTTATAAATGATAACGCACCCTGCCACCCTAATCTGGAACGTATCTTCCAAGAGGAACCTTACAGCTCAGCAAAACTTCTACAACTGGCACCGTACTCTACGTAACTGAACCCACTCGAAGGCATTTGGGGTATCATTAAGGCTTACGTTAAACAAACCACGAAGCGGCGATATTCCGAAACGCTCTGAGGGGATCTGGCTGGCGTACTGAGCAAGACAGAATGGAAGTTATTAGAGCAGGTTGTTTCAGAAGCACGTGCCTGTGTGACACTGCACCATTGTCAAAAATGGTGCAGCATGAACGAACCAACTATACACGTGTAGTGCACCTACTCGATCTGTAAGCCGTTCACTACCATTGATCTATTTCTTGTTAATGTTCACTGACGTTTTCTTTAAAAGCAACTTGGGGCCACCCCGAGTGGGGTACATCGTGGCTTTCAGTTGGAATTGCCTCTGAATTTTCGAAGGTTCACCCGGAAATGGCAATAGTTACTGTAAAGTACGATTATAGTGGGTTCTCGCTGCAGTGATAGAACATGTGGTGTTAACCAGTCGTTATGTATTACATTGAGAGCTACCGATACTACGAAGAGATGTCACACGCCATTCAAAGTAGCTTGGGCAAAAATGTACGCGTCTCTGGGAGTATATCATAGATAATGGTTACCATAGGCATCGGTAATTTGTTGTATGATCAATGCTTACGACCCGGCCGAAGGTCCCTCAATCAAAATGGGCTGCAGTCAAAGTTCATCTGATGCTGGCGGGCACTCCGCCTAGAGAAATGTGGTCACCAGCCTCACCAACACAGGGCGAGACTGGAGACAAACTCGGTCTGTTTACACAAACTGGGTTACAGCTACCCAATTGCTGAATCCTCAGTGAACTGAAGCAAGCTGGCGACGCTCTGTTGCTTGATTATGCTAAATGATTCACGAGGGTTTTCACATATGAATCAGTCAAGCATTTGTCAGGAGATCGTACTGGCAGGCAGCGTTTGACCATTCGCGACGAGGTTTCGAAGAATATGCTCTGAAATCCTTGTGGACAGTGTTCGCTCAGCTCGGCCAACGTACTCGCTAACGCAAGTACAGTGAAACAGGTAAATGACTGAGGCAGTAACTCGAGACTCTGGTTGGATTTAAACAGCAACTTGTTGTGTTAGGTGAATAGCTAATCAACATTCACTTGTTGTGAACGAGCTTAATAGCCATCCTTTATTCTTCCTAATTTCTGCTTCTTGACTGTTGTTTAAACGCTCCACTGTGTTAGCCGGTTTGGTACGCACACCTCATTGTTAATGGATGCACATCTCCTTGTCACATTTAGCAGTGACATTTGCAAGAACACATTCCATTGGTTTTTCCGCATCACTTTTGTACTTGCTTATGTTAAAGGAATATTTAGTTGCCACACAATTGTTGCACTAGTTTTTAATTTTTGGGTCTGCACTTCTTATTCTAGTTTGTTTCGTGACATTTGTTTAAACGCTCCTACTCGTTATTCTGATTGGCCAGTGTCCGTCACTGTAAATGTATGTTCGCTTTACGCTCAGAGTCTCATGATGCTATTTTTAAGGACATATGCGATTCGCTCTTGTTTGCAGGATTGCGGATTCGCGCGTTGCGTTTGATGTTTTCCTTCTGTTGGTTGGCTCAAGTGTAATTCAGTAGCTTCCCTACATTTTACTTTCTAAACTATATAAGAAAATGTGATTTTGTGTTTCCAAGTCTCTTTCCGGCTCGTCTTTGAAATATTTCTTGCGGTCGTAGGATGAAGGTGGCAGTGGCGACATAACAGCTTTCCTGGCGACGGAAAGTTTTGAACAATCATGGCCATTTTATTCGAGCAGATACACTCCCTCCTTCATCATGAGTGGCTTCAGTTTGAAAAGTCACAGCGTCAGTTAATTCAGTTACTATCGGAAAATCCGACCATCCAAGTGGATTGGGAACCGGGACCGAAGTTGACATTACAGGAAATTGTATCTGAATGCCACAAGCTTCTCAGGTTGAATCATGAGCCAGAAATGATTGAAGCTTCAGATCTAAAAAAAGATCCCCAGTCCTGTCATACAGTCATTTGTGGCCAAAATGTGAATGGAGATCTACCGAACTGGAAGTCCGACTGCATTATGGAACGGTGCGGTGGTTTATTCTGCGAGAGTTCCGGTGTACAAAGATCATCATTGTCAAGAGTCGAACAAATTCTGTCGCTTGCCTACCCCAAAGTTGCAAACAAGCTCCAAATGCAAAAGGACCAGGTTTCGTGGCATGGCAAGGAAGACGATTTTCCACAGCACTTCGCACAGATTTTTTAAGCAAGAGAAAACGCCCTACCGTGAAACGCAACAAGGTTCCGGTGTCGCTGCAACCAGAAACAGTGCATGCAATCAGGACCATTTCTCGTTTGACCAGACCAAGATTTGGCATAGCATTAGTCAGAACTATACTGCTAATGGCTGAAAATGTTTCTGGAGAAACTCTGCAGCTGAAAGAAAGAATCACCTGTGAGCGCAGACTCATGGATCTGCCATTCTATGGAACTAGCTACCCAGCCTTTTGTACGGATAGTGAAGTTAAATTTACCCAAACAGTTGCTGAGTCATGTGGCTTCTGAAATAATTATCGTTGTCAGCAATAGTGACCGTGTACCTGTTCTAAATGATCGCGTGGATACAAGGCATCTGTACCGACGACACTGCTGTCTTGGCCGGAGCTCAAACCGACATGGTCACGGATGCAATCGGACCCAGGTGGATCCGCGTCGGAAGAGCTGTGTGACCTCTAGGTAAATCAATTGTATAGTAAGGATAAGTTCGCTGGGTAGGTAAGAGCAGCATTGGATTTGTGATCATTGTTCCAACTAGGAGGATTCCTAGTGTGGCGGTGATACGTCATTAGTGAATGTCTGTTCGTCTCCACACCTATGGGCCATTTCGGTAATCAGTTACCGCTTCAGTGCCCATGGATCTGCCGTTATTTAAAGGTCGTAAGATGCATGTCAATCCTGGGTTTCGACATGATATTTACGCTTCACATCAATGTGATTGATAAGCTTGAAATACCAGGTGACCCTACGGCCCTGATAGGACCCGCGAATGAGCACTGCATACGCATTTTAAGCATAAGGTTTGGAACAATTTTCCTCCTTCAACAATGTTCCCGGAACTACCTACTTTCCAATGACAAAATGTTTCCGAGTACTTGCCAAGTCCATAACAACGTGTATCACGACGTGCACACATGACTGCTCCTAAGACTAGCTGAAACAGTGGTCGATAGAAGGATTAGTGGACGCGGTTGCCTTTTTAAATGTTTGCAAACATGCTGTAGGAACGCGTGTGAGTGAGACAACACTGCTTGCCTCTTCCAAGTATTCACCTGAAGTACCAAAGTAAAATGCGTACGCCGCCACTACTTATCGGCCTTCGGGTTTTTCTCTGCAGTACGATGTGGCATTTATAAACACAGTAGTCTTTGTAGCCCCGTTAGGCGTTTGTTCGTTGAGTATTACTGATTCCATAGGGATAGGCTTCCAGTCCATGGAAGTAATAGGGGGGTTCCATCTGCATTAACTATGTATGTAATGGTGCCATTTGGAGATCCACTTGTCTAAACATCTCCACGCCTTTGGGCGACTATATGAATACTTAGGTTCCGCATCCTTCCTATGATCTTTAAATAACGCCATATCTGCTGACACTGAAGCGATAACTGATTCCCAAAGTCGCCTATGGGTGTGGAGACCAACGAACACTCACTAATCTCGTGTCACTGCCACACTTGGAATCTTCCTAGTTTGAACAAGGTGTGTGTTTAGTCATCAACTGTGATAGAAGCAAGCACCTACAGAACATTCTTTGCTAAGCTTTAGGTTGGTCTACCTACTTCAATGACAACAAATTCCCCAATGGTCGTCGCAATAACAATCGCACAAATTTGTCCAACCGCCTAGCAGCCAATGCTGATTCAGCTCAAGGTGTGCGGTGTCCTAGCCACGGAGCATGCTTGAACAACCGCAAATGCAGGCCTGCCTGACTCCCTCAGACCTCAGGGACTGCGGAATACCAGTTTGTAGAATGTCTGTCTACACCACCATCGTAAAAATGGTTACGCCGCTGAAATTTGTCACCACAAGGTAGCGGTTAGCAATCAATAAGTATAGATTGCTTCATGTGGTGGTTTGCATGTCCGTCCGCACCGGTTACAGCGTAAGCTTCGGATGGTGGTAGCTTGCATCTGCTGCTTAGACAGGCATCAAGAGTTGCCCATTGGACGGTTTCAGTTTGGAGAGAAACCATCGGGGTTTATTTCAGACGCGCATCAGGGCAGCACAGAAGGTGGTGCTCGACCGATTTCATGGGAATGTCTGTCGCTTATGCTTGGGGCTTCCAACCGATGTCCCATTGGCTAAGGTCCCATGACCCATAGGAATGTCAATGACGCCGAAACAGCGTTCTTAGCCTCGCCAACTTGAATGCACAGCAAGCGATTTCGAAGATGTTCCACGCAAAAAGCTTGGTACAATACGCCAAAGTGCCAGTAAAATGGTATAGTTTCAATTCACATACTTACGGGAGCGTCACTCTCGCCATATCGACAAGCCCATTAGTAACCGTGCGGTCAAGCCCAGTTCAACGGCTTCTATTAGGTGCATTTGATTCTCACTCATGTTGGCATGCCTCAACGTACGCATATTAATGCAGCTCGGTCAAAAGGCCTCACTTTCCCGAACGTAAGATGTTCTCTTAATCGATATCTGCTGCCTATCGAGAACCCGCCTACAAGACCCGAACTTTGTTCGTACTCTGGGATCACCTTCAGGTTGTGTTGGACTAGAGCTAGACACTACTGTGCCAGTTATTAGTAGCCTGAAAATGCCAGGATTTGAAACGTCAACCAGCCAACAGCAGGCCGGATTGACTATTCCAAAGGGAAGAAACATGTTAAATCACATTGTGTGCGCCCGAGGGATACATGCACAAGAGGTGCACGTCACATAAAACTTAAACACACAAGGAAACCCGCGCCATGCAACCTTCACCATTAATAGCGATTAGCGGATGTCCCATTTATCGGGACGCATACATCTGGAATAAGCTATGTTTGACACAAGAAAACAATCCTGCTTGCAGCTCTGGTTCTTACGAAGTGACACCAGCATTGCTTTCTCGTTGCACCTATCCGGAGACGATGCGGCTTCGCGTATTGACCAAGCTGCTTTTCGTATTGCCGTGAGTCCGCTGGCTGAAACTGCTCAGATTGCGTGCGTCCCAAGCAGTAGTGAGACGTGTGCGGTCCGGCTGGCTGAATCGTTCAATGCTTCAAGTCGCTCAGAACAGCTTCAAGTTGTTGACAAACAACAGATCCACGTTAGGACTGGATTTGGAGGGACAAGCAACTAAGTGACTAAGTGTGGTAAAGATATCTCTTGTCGGTAATTCACCTCAGGCAATTACGTCCGCAGGGCAAATAAAAGCAATGGTAGCCTGGTGATGACAATACTGGGAAGGCATGGGATGGTTTGAACAGATTAAGCACATTCGTTCGATGCTCAAACCGATCTAATCAAGTGCCGCCGCGACAGGACAAACATATTTGAGCAACGAAACGACTGTGGTTAACAGAAGAGGTAAAAAGATATACCAAATAAAAGTAAAGGAAAACACTCAGTTCTCCGTAACGCTGCGAGGGCGCGAGTTTGCGTCAGGGCCATGGTAAAGTCAAGGGTTGCACAAGCACTCTATGCTTGCATAGCTCGGGCTGTGTTAGTCTGATCGCATATGTATCCTATTCTAACGTCTGACTGTAACTGAACCCACTCCGAACGTGAAGCAGGAACACCACCATGCCGGACGAGCTAGATTAAAAACTGACAAAACTGAGCAACCGGAATGCAAATGATCAATAGATCAATCGGCCAACCACATGAGAGGACATAGTCATGAATGGTGAGCAGTCTATCTCTGAACGACTGTCGTGTGCGTCTCCAACACATCAGCTTGACGAGACAGTCAAGAATGTCAAAGTATCTAGCTGTGAGCGACTGTGCAGCGCAAGCCTGTCTAACACCCTCCTTTAAACTGAACTGAATCGCACGCTACGTTTGCTTGGTATGCTTCACCTCTTGCGTTCACCTCGAGTTTCTGCACTAGCGCTCTGATTCGAGTTGAGTAACTTCGATCTGTACTTATGCTTTTTCTCTGGACGACAGGCTCTTCAGACGGGGTAATTTGATACGTATCTATCAAGATGTCCAACGGTAGTGAATCTTCCTGTTTTTGGGATGTCCCTTGCACTTCATAATGGGGTCTAATATGGTTCACATGCCTAGTCCATATGATGGAATCCACTTGCATTCTGTACAAAACATTTGAAATCCGTCCAACTACACGGCCAGGAATCCAGGATGATCTTACTTCACGAAAATTCTTTACGTACACACTATCATCAGGCACGAAATGCCGGGGACGTGTTCCATGATGACGATTGAAAGCCAAACCCAGTTTACCATTGCGCTCTCCCTTGTGTAGTGATGGCTTCAAAGCAGCAAGGACCGTTATGACACCACTACCGAGTAACGATTCGGATGGAAATATGCTTTGTGGTACTGCTGAATCTGGCATCTTACGGTAAATCTCCAAAATTTGGTGCAAAGCGTTCCTCCAAGCTTGGCAGGAATCTCCTCCTGTGCTGACCCTTGTTGGGGATCAGCTAGAATTCGTTCGGAAATTCAGTTACCTGGGAAGTTGTATCAGCGCCCTTGGGATCGAAGACGAGATCACGAACCGTATAGCGAAAGCTCGAAGTGCTTTTGCTAACCTTCGCCACCTATGGCGGCGGCGCGACATTACTCTCGCCCTGAAGGGTAGAGTGTACAATGCAGCGTTACGTTCGACCTTACTGTGCGGTTGCGAAACCTGGCCCCTAAGATCGGCGGACATAAAGAGGCTAGTTACATTCGACCATCGGTGCCTTCGCAGTTTGGCTAACGTATGGTGGGAACACCGCGTGAGTAACGAGCATGTTCGACGCCTTGTTTACGGCCCAGAAAAGAGGAATGAACCGCTCAGCACCGTTATTTCTCGCACCAGGCTCCGATGGCTAGGCCACGTGTTACGCATGCCAGCCCACCGACTCCCTCAACCTGCGTTGTTTGCTCACCGGGGATGTGGGTGGAAGAAGAGAAGAGGTGGCCAAGCGGTGACTTGGTCCAGGGGAATGAAGTCCCTCACTTCGGAGCTAGCCTCGGTTGGAGCTTAACGGCTGCCTGGCTGGGGTCCAGAAGACGGTGAACACGTTTGGCTGGATACACTTGCTGACATGGCAAGGAGCCGACCTCAGTGGCGTTCCTGCTGTGAGTTTCTTTGTCCCTCCCCATCTCTTTTAGCCTCCTTTTAGCCTCCCCCTCCATCTACGATCTCATTTCGTAGGGTAAAGCATAATTTTTTTCTTTTTGCCTATTAGCCGGCAGGTAGATTACCGGGACGATACCTATTTGTTGTTGGTAGCTCAGCTGGCATCCAACTGTCGTATTTATTTTTCCTTCATATATTGTATGTATGTATGTATTTCATTTATGTATTGCGGTACAATAGCGGAGGTGTTTCACCACCTCTAGCTGACATGTATAATGATGATGATGATGATGGTCGATAATTGCCCGGATATTCTCTCCCCTTCCATTTTATTTAATGCTCGCTTAAACGTATCGAAAACCCTCCAGCCTGCCCGTTTGACTGTGGATGATACACTGGAATGCGCATGTGTTCGATGCCATGTGAGTTGCAAAAGTCAGCAAATTCTTGAGAAGTGAACTTGGAAGCATTGTCCGAAACAATCGTTTCGGGAACACCGAATTCTGAGAGAACACGGCGTGGGTGTAACAAAACAGCGGAAGTGGTTGCGTATCTAATTGGAAAATTTTCAAGCCACTTTGAGTATGCATCGACAATTACCGGACAGTGTAAACCTTCCAGTGGTTCGGCAAAATCAATATGAATGCGAGACCATGATCCACTTGCAGTTTTCCGAGAATGAAGTTCACATTTGTCAAGTAGTTTCGATACCATAGCGCAGCTGTTACAGGAACGAACCACATTTTCAATATCCTGATCCATGAATGCCCAGTAAACATAGCTGCGGGCTATGGATTTCATACGACTGATTCCCGGGTGACCATTGTGGAACTGACCGAGAAACTTCTTTTGCAGAATCTTGGGAATCACAACTCGGTCAGCTAACATTAAGTACCCATCAATGGTGGTTAAGACGAACCTTCTTTTACGAAAGTGTTCACCATATATGTGCAAGGGGCGTGCCGGTTAACCAGTGCTAAGGTACCTCATAATACGTTGTAACAGGGGATCTCTTGCTGCTTCTGTTCTAATTGCGTCTGCTGTTACTGGAAGTTGACGTGCAGATGTTTGAAATACTTGTCTAAACTCGGTATCTAAGGCAATTCTGGACAAAACAATGTCTTCATCCGGTGCCTTGGAGGTGCAGTAGACGATCGGTCTGGATAATGTGTTATCATAAGCAAGCGAAGAGATACTTTTAAAATGCAAATCGAAATCGTATACTAATAGGGTGGTTTCCCAACGCTGTAATTTGTTTGCCGTGTGAACGGGGATTCCTCGGTTGGTGCCAAAAATAGATCTCAAAGGATTATGGTCTGTGTGCAAAGTAAGTTTGCACCCACGTACCATCTTATGAAATTTCCTAACGGCAAAAACGGGCGCTAATCCTTCTTTCTCTATTTGATTGTAATTCTTTTCTGCAGCTGTCAAAGCGCGGGAAACATGCATCACAGCCTTTTGATGTCCATTCGGGAAGGGATGTTTTACGATGTATCAGCAACCTTTTAATCTGCTCACCTGTGAGTGTGCTAAGTTGAGAACGTTCACATTCCCTGTAAAAAAAATAGGGAAATAAGTCACAAAATCATCATTCTGGTGTCTAACAAAGTGAGCGCATAGCACAATGTGTTGAAAAGTGAAGTTTAGGGCCGAAAATTCCGGTAAGTGTTTCACAGTGTCGTCCAATGAGATATCGCGTGGAATCTTGGGTAGAATGTAATTAAAGTACTTTTCGTACACTTGTAAACACAATTTTCTCATAAGAAGACGTACTTAAGCTGCATCACCAGGCTCACACCCATCAAATTATAACAAGTCTTCATAGCGGCGAAACCATGCTCCGAACGGGAGGCCATCGTCCGGTTGGTAATGAAATTCTGTCATAATGTGCGCCAGCTTGTCTGCAGTGTAAACCGTTGAATCCGTACGTGCTCACTGTAACGACATTCGTGTTGCAAAAGTTTCAGTTAAGCGCTGCTGTGACGCCTCAAACTGTGCTTGCTGTCTGGCGAGCATTTCTTGAATATATTCCAAAAAGAACGTCATGTTTCCCCGTCGCCAGCATATTATAACCTCTGACTGTAACTGGACCTACTCCAAACGGGAAGCAAGAAAACCACGGTGCCGGAAGAGCTATGTTGAAAAACGGACAAAACTGAGCAAAGGATCAATAGATAAATTGTCCATCCACTTGACAGCACATAGACATGAATTGTGAGGGATCTAGATTTGAACGAATATCGTGCGTGTCCAACACGATCACGTGACGAGACCGTCACGAATATCAAACTATCTAGCTGTGGGCGACTGTGAAGCGCAAGCAACTCTAACACCTCAACCGTCGGAAATAAGCGTTTCGGGCATCGCTTCCGTACGGTATAGTAACCTTTGAAGGCATCTCTGGTCGAACATTAGTGACCACTTTGAAGCACATGTTCCAAGATTGAACTGTTAATACTTCTGAACGTGCCTCTCCGCAGTGACCCTGAACAGTGCGCAGCCATCCGTACTGACAGACGCCTGGACGTATATCCGAGGTACCTGGAATCACAGATGCAATTAAACTGATAATGCACAGTTCGTACGTACTGACAGCCTGTCTTGCAGAAGTTAGGCTGTATAGGGTGTGGTCTCCGCGAGGACGTGCTGGTAGATGGCCAAGAAGATCCTTGCCACAGCGGTGGAAAGTCTGTTCAGGAGATCGAACGCGATATCTCCATAAAAGGTAGGTAAACACCGTTTCTTGTAACCATTGCTACAGGCGTAAAGCACTCGTAAGTAATGGCGTGCTTTGTTAAGAACGATGGAGGGTAGCCGTTCGAAAGTTGCGGTTTCACAATTAGGTTTTTCTAACTCACATGTGTTTCCGGACTTCAAAGGTTTGTTGTCCGGTAATATAAGCAACGCACTAAGTTGCGCTTCTACTTCAAAGAAACAAAGCTGGAAAAGTGTGGGTATTGGCCAACCCGACAAACAATCGAGCAGCGTAAAACCTCCAGGAATGATAACGTTGCATTCAAAAGTTTTCCCTGCAAGCTAAATATGCAGTATATTGGGATGAAAAATACCCTTTTAGTCTCGGTCATATAAGGACGTAAAAAATAAAATAGAAGTTTAAAACAATATTGCGCTGATAACCAAGTAAGATAAGGCACCCTCTCCCGTATATCACGCCATGTTGCGCACGCTCTCTGCGTGCCACACTCAACTGACAGCTCTCCTCCACTGCATGTGGAATAGATATGCACCCGTGATGTGTGCACGCTTGCGAATCCACCTCGGCCACCACCAAAAATGTTAGCACTCCTATAAGACACAACCGAAACCAGTGCCTAAATGCATGACCGTTGCGCGTGATGAGGAGGGAACGGGCCCACCTGCTGGAACATCATAGTGGACCAACACCAAATCAAAGTTAGCGCAACGCCGAACCAGCAGAATCCAGCACAGCAGATGTTTTGGTTACGAGAAGGGCGGCCTTTACTCGGCCAGCCCAAAGCAAGAGAAATTTGATTTGACGACGAATCCCATCCTGGGACCATATGCCACCAATCAAACAACAGAGAGAAAACCACATTTGCTCAACAAAGCAATACTTTAACAGCATGACACTTAGCTGACATATGCTGCCATTCTGGGCGTGCCAAATTGACCACGGGGCTCAAGCAGATGAATTCCACTGTCCAAGCTGGAATAATATCCTAATCAAACTGACATTCTACGTATGGCACATACTACTCATAGAACACTCTAGCAGATTCTTGTAGCCAACTCATGACACGGTGTTCACTGTCCCTCTTTCTGACCAATCACTACCAAATCGTGGTGTAAACTCTCGCTACGTCCCACTAGCTCTACGATCCACAGCAACGTCAGTTACCGTGTTTTCCCCTCGCCAAACCTGTTGCCTACACGCGCAACCAGGTGCAGTGCATGCACTGCGGCTTGCACAAAATGACCATATATTCACTGTCTCTTTTCCTAGCAGATCCGGATATGTGTGCTGTACCATAATGTCTCTTTCTGTGGAGAATGAGCGTCAATGTCTGTGTGGTTTACAGGAAGTAGGCGAGCCACTGTTTCTTTCATCGTCAATAAGTGACTTGTGGCTAGAATGATGTAATGTAGACGATTCTCAAAATGCCGATCAATGTGTTATTCCGGGAGTTACACCCGTTTGGGGTATGGAATGGAATCACAATGGCGAAGTAATGAAACACGGTACTTATTTCCGAACCTCATACTTTTGTGCCTGAACAAATCATGATCAGTGTCACCTACTAGATTGATTGAGGAAATCTAACTGTTACGTGTGTGCTCGCATTGTTTACACTATTAGGTGCGCAAGTATTCCCTTTCATTTTCGGAGTCAATCTGAGAGTGTATTACTAACGACATTAAAATATGCTCACAATCATCCCTACTGCTCTTTAACCTTCCGTTGTCATTACTGCTGTGTCACTTGAGCTAGAGTTAACCTGCCCATCGCTAATAATTGCATTCTCATTTACAACATCGTTCCCAATTTCACCCCCTTTAATAACGTCAGTAGAGAGAAGACAATCCCGTTCTGTTCGAGTACCGTTCTTCTCGGTCGCCAACATGCCCTTCGTACAAAGCGACGTGTCATAAGTGAAAATGAGAAGCCCATTCCTGCTCAACAGCAGTCACCGTCTTAATGACGCAGTGTACGGCGAAATTCGAGAGGTCATCGGCTACATGCTCAGATTAATGCAAAATGTTTATGTTTACGATGCCAGTGTGCACTGAACAAGCAGCAAATATTTCGAGGGAGAAATAATCCACTCTCAGATCGACTCCGAAAATGAAAGGGAATACAATGCGAGCACACACCCAACAGTTAGATTTCCTCACTCAATCTAGTAGGTGACACTGATCATGATTTGTTCAGGCACAAAAGTATGAGGTTCGGAAATACGTACCGTGTTTCATTACTTCGCCATTGTGATTCCATTCCATACCCCAAACGGGTGTAACTCCCGGAATAACACTTTGATCGGCATTTTGAGAATCGTCTACATTACATCATTTTAGCCACAAGTCACTTATTGACGATGAAAGAAACAGTGGCTCGCCTACTTCCTGTAAACCACACAGACATTGACGCTCATTCTCCACAGAAAGAGACATTATGGTACGGCACACATATCCGGATCTGCTAGGAAAAGAGACAGTGAATATGTGGTCATTTTGTGCAAGCCGCAGTGCATGCACTGCACCTGGTTGCGCGTGTAGGCAACAGGTTCGGCGAGGGGAAAACACGGTAACTGACGTTGCTGTGGATCGTAGTGCTAGTGGGACGTAGCGAGAGTTTACACCACGATTTGGTAGTGATTGGTCAGAAAGAGGGACAGTGAACACCTGGTCATGAGTTGGCTACAAGAATCTGCTAGGGTGTTCTATGAGTAGTATGTGCCATACGTAGAATGTCAGTTTGATTAGGATATTATTCCAGATTGGACAGTGGAATTCATCTGCTTGAGCCCCGTGGTCAATTTGGCACGCCCAGAATGGCAGCATATGTCAGCTAAGTGTCATGCTGTTAAAGTATTGCTTTGTTGAGCAAATGTGGTTTTCTCTCTGTTGTTTGATTGGTGGCATATGGTCCCAGGATGGGATTTGCCGTCAAATCAAATTTCTCTTGCCTTGGGCTGGCCGAGTAAAGGCCGCCCTTCTCGTAACCAAAACATCTGCTGTGCTGGATTCTGCTGGTTCGGCGTTGCGCTAACTTTGATTTGGTGTTGGTCCACTATGATGTTCCAGCAGGTGGGCCCGTTCCCTCCTCATCACGCGCAACGGTCATGCATTTAGGCACTGGTTTCGGTTGTGTCTTATAGGAGTGCTAACATTTTTGGTGGTGGCCGAGGTGGATTCGCAAGCGTGCACACATCATGGGTGCATATCTATTCCACACGCAGTGGAAGAGGACGCTGAGCTGGGTTTAATATATGGCACAGATAGAGCGAGCGCAGCAAGCCGTAGTATTAGTCAGCAGATGCCAGGTTTTTCTAGGTAACCAAGATGAGATTATTGCAAATGACAGCCTAGAGGTGGAAGTCTGCGTGGACCTTTGCAATTGCGAAAGTGTCACTGTTTTCCAGTTTTGCCAGCGTAAACCAGACACTCAAAAATATCTGCAACATAACTCAATTTCTCGATGTTGGAGACGTCTCGGGCTTGTGAACTACATCTTCACTATCGTGGGGACGCTAACATCCTGCTAAAAATGTCGCGTCTCTATTGGCAATGCGTTCAAATTCTGTCGAGCTCTTAGATTACTTCCTGTGGAATAATTTTCTTCCACGAATTTAGATTCTTACACTATTACCAGAGTGCATGTGGCATGCCAAGTACAGAATTGTGCTTCAAATTGACCCTCCAATCAGTCATTAACCGTTGTGACAATCTTTCCCAAACAACTAAATTAGTAGGGGCTGATAGAACATCACAGCTCCCTTGAATCCGAGGCATTATATGTAACTAATGAGATCAAAAATTTTGAACGAGTAGTAGAGTGCAGTAGTCGCGGGCAGGGAAAAGCGAATTTTGTGCGCTTAATCTACGGTGCAGGTGATCAAGTTGGCAAAGTTTCAATGCATGTGAATAAAGGTCCACGTTGAATCCGGGAGTCACAATCCAATTGCCTAACGAGTAAAACATAATGGCCCTCTAATCAGTCAGTAACCGTTGTGCCAAGCGTCGCCGATCATGACCAGGTGGTTAAGGGCGTAGTGGTACCAACTAAATTCCAAACGATCTCTGCTCCCATGTTTGCTGTTACTACCGTATAAGAAAATGCCGAAACGAGTCGTAAACTGCAGCGTTTTAGACAGACGGCTACAATTCAGATCAATCCATGCGAAATATTTAAATCGCTATGGGTTTCCGCTCTCACTAGCTGTACCTTTACCAACGGCCACAGTAGAAGAATAAGAAACAAACGAAGTTATTTGAAGCGCAATACATGTGCAAGCAAACATCGCGCTGAGTAGAAGGTTGCCGGTCGGAAGAAAAATTTGAGCGACATGGGCATACCTGTCATACTTATTTATGAGATCTGTTCGCTTTCGCTGCAATTATATGAATTAACGACTATCCTCAACTCCCGTGTTTATGCGCACCTAAGCATCACTTTGCTACAATAGACCTGGATTCACGAGGTGGATGACGTACTTGTACTGGTAGAACGATTCAGTCGTCATCCGGTCGACCGCTAATGTGCCTAATAAAACCGTGGTGTTGGAGTCGTCAGTTACAATAATACGCTCTGGTGCATTTCTACGAAAGTCTTATTTTGCTGCTCTCCTCAAGGTACTAGCCGCACAATTTTATGTCGCAAGCCATGTATCAGTAGGTACCACGTAAACTTAATAAATAGCACGTCTATTTTCTCCACACGTACGAAAACCGAAGTAGAGGCATTTTGCAGGGTGTATACTGCGGCTGTCATAGAACACATCGAGCGTTCCATATGTATTTCTGCTAGTGGTTTCAACCGACTTGACATTGCTTTTCCCCCCAGTCATTTGCTACGAATCACCGTAAACTCATAAACAATGCCCATGGAAAAGTAAAAACACGAGGTAGCTTAGGATTGCAAAAAGATCATTTATCGGCAATTCACCTCAGGCAGGACAAATAAAAGCAACGGCAGTCTGATGAAGCCAGTACTGGGAACACATGGGACGGTTTGAACAGATTAAGCACATTCGTTCGATGCTCAAACCGATCTAATCAAGTGCTGCCGCGACAGGACAAACATACTTGCGCAACGAAACGACTGTGGTTAACAGAAGAGGTAAAAAGATATACCAAATAAAAGTAAAGGAAAACGCTCAGTTCTCCGTAACGCTGCGAGGGCGCGAGTTTGCGTCAGGGCCATGGTAAAGTCAAGGGTTGCACAAGCACTCTATGCTTGCATAGCTCGGGCTGTGTTAGTCTGATCGCAATTGCCTCAGCCGCCCGCAGGAGGAGTTTGGTGTATCACTTCTTTACGGTATAGTAAACATTGAAGACATCTCTGGTCGAACATTAGTTACCACTTTGAAGCACATGTTCCAAGATTGAACTGTTAATACTTCTGAAAGTGCCTCTCCGCAGTGACCCTGAACAGTGCGCAGCCATCCGTACTGACAGACGCCTGGACGCATAGCCGAGGTAGCTGTGATCACAGATGCAAGTAAACTTATATACAATGCATACTCGCAAGCCTTTTTGAAGACGTTGAGCTGTATAGGATTTTGTTTACACCAGGACGTGCTGATAGATGGCCAAGAGGATCCTTGCCACAGAAGTGGAAAGTCTCCTGTTCTGGAGGTCGAACGCGAATTCTCCCTTCGGAGCTTGATAAACGCATGCTTTATTGTAATTAGTTCTACAGGCGTAAAGCACTCGCCAGTCATGGCGTCCTTTTAGGTGGACAGTGGTGGGCAGCAGTTCGAAGGTAGCGGTTTCACAATTTGGTTTTTCTCACTCTCGAGTGTTTCCGGACTTCAAAGTTTTGTGGCCCGGTAATACAAGCAACACACTAAGGTGCGATGCTACTTCGAAGGGACAAAGCTGGAAAAGTGTGTGTACTCGCCAACCCATGTATCTTTCCGGAAAACACCGCTCAAGTGAGTCATCCTCGCGCCTCCTCAACAGCACTGCCAGAATCGACATCGCCTTCTTTTTCCACTTCACTAGTAAACTTCATTAAAGGATGTGCACTGTTGAACCGATCGAGGAGACGGATGACATCAGTGTGAAAACCACAAACAGTGTAAGTGTTATTCATATACCAGTAGGAATATAAGGAGGCAATAACTGATCGGACGGGATCACGCCCAAAGTTTACGAGAAGGATGTCGGCAAGAAAGTCCACGGGGAAACCCCCATCACCACGCCATCAATGTGCCCATAATAGACCCCGTCAAACAAGAATTGCCTTTTAAAGCTACACCGCAAATTTAACTCGTTGCGCTTAGACACTAGAATGCCAACGTTTAGGCTCTCTTCCGTTATGTATTCGCAGATCAAGATGACGGTTGCAAGCAATGGGACGTTTGTGAAAGACGTATTTACGTCAAAATAAAGCGTCCGTTTACCGTTTAACTTTAGGTCTTTAACTTTGTCAACGACTTCCAACGAATCGCTCAAAGAATGGCTAGAGAGCTCCTTACGTACAAGTTGCAACGATTTCACAATCCATTTCCCATTTAAGTGGTTCGCAGAAGCGAGCATGTCACATATTGGACGTAAAGGGATTTGCGGCTTGTACACCTTAGGCAAGCTATAGAGCCGTGGGGGATGGGAGCCAACTGGCGTTAACAGCTGAAGTCGAACATCGGTCATCAAGTTCACTTGTTTTTTTTCTGTCAAGATCTTCCTCGTCTTTGCTTCATCGTCTACTGGCCTATCTTTCCGGACCGACTCACGCAAGAATTTACTAGAGTCTTGCAAGATAACATGCGATTTTG
>OX104061.1:24500633-24516429 GCA_944474145.2 Dicrocoelium dendriticum
ATTTAATTAAGGTTTATGTCACCGTTTCCTTATGCATTAATCGAGTTTCTCTCTTCTCTTTTTCTCTCTCCCTTTCTCTCTCAATTGATTGGCTGTTGTTTGATATCCCCGGTGTGGCTGCGCTTGATGTGCATGTTGACAAGGTGCCTACCTGTCTATTACCCACTACCTCGTCCATACTGGCTCCAGGAGACAGTTGGCCGTTACTTGAGGGGACGGGGTTCACGGTCCTTGTGGCCGTGCTAGGCTCGAAGAGTGGTTCCATACAGTCAATGTGGAGCGGACTACGGTCCAGCCACCGGCTTGTGTGCGCTTGATTTCCCCAAATACAGTGTGCTTGTGTTTGCTTGTGAAGGAGTGTGGGCCGGCTCCGTTGATGAAACGTGGCTCCCGTCCACATGCCTGCCGGTCTTATTCCTTCGGGTTTACACTGGATATGGGGTGTGTGGATGGAGCTGTGGGTGGTGCATCGCAAGCCATCCACGGTCCCTCTGTAGGCGCAGGCGTCCTGTGGCTTGCCACAGTGACAGGCCAATCCGAAACCGGATGCCGCCAACCATGTTAGCTTTACATGATCATGCCTGCAAAGGGGTGCCTTGCATTGTCAAGAAGAAAAATGTGTTTGTTTGTTTATTTACCTAGCAGGCTTCAGTGTTCTGTTGCTTTGCCGACTGGGTCGGCAGTGGTAGAGCGCAGAGTGAGGGCAGCTCTACAACAGTAGGTCCTTACTACAGCGGTAGAAACTCTCCTGTTTAGTCGATCGAAGGCGTGATCTTGGCGATAATGGTTGCGGGAAGATGTCATCAAACATTCTGATTAAAAAGCATCGAGAAGCAATCAAATAATTGAGATCGAACCTCGATGTTATTCTGGCTAGACCGGATAAATTATTTGGATTTGTGATAATGGACAAATCATATTAGATTTCAAAATTGCATGTTATCTTGCAAGACTCTAGTAAATTCTTGCGTGAGTCGGTCCGGAAAGGTAGGCCAGCAGACGATGAAGCAAAGACGAGGAAGATCTTGACAGAAAAAAAACAAATGAACTTGATGACCGATGTTCGACTTCAGCAGTTAACGCCAGTTGGCTCCCATCCCCCACGGCTCTATAGCTTGCCTAAGGGGCACAAGCCGCAAATCCCTCTACGTCCAATAATTGACATGCTCGCTTCTGCGAACCACTTAGTTGGGAAATAGATTGTGAAATCGTTGCAACTTGTACGTAAGGAGCTCTCTAGCCATTCTTTGAGCGATTCGTTGGAAGTCGTTGATAAAGTTAAAGACCTAAAGTTGAACGGTAAACGGATGCTTATTTTGACGTAAATTCGTCTTTCACAAAAGTCCCATTGCTTGCAACCGTCAACTTGATCTGCGACTACATAACGGGAGAGAGCCTAAACGTTGGCATTCTAGTGTCTAAGCGCAACGAGTTAAATTTGCGGTGTAGCTTTAAAAGGCAATTCTTGTTTGACGGGGTCTATTATGGGCACATTGATGGCGTGGTGATGGGGGTTTCCCCGTGGACTTTCTTGCCGACATCCTTCTCGTAAACTTTGGGCGTGATCCCGTCCGATCAGTTATTGCCTCCTTATATTCTTACTGGTATATGAATAACACTTACACTGTTTGTGGTTTTCACACTGATGTCATCCGTCTCCTCGATCGGTTCAACAGTGCACATTCTTCAATGAATTTTACTAGTGAAGTGGAAAAAGAAGGCGATGTCGATTCTGGAAGTGCAGTTGAGGAGGCGCGAGGATGACTCACTTGAGCTGTGTTTTCCGGAAAGATACATGGGTTGGCGAGTACACACACTTTTCCAGCTTTGTCCCTTCGAAGTAGCATCGCACCTTAGTGTGTTGCTTGTATTACCGGGCCATAAACCTTTGAAGTCCCGTAACACTCGAGAGTGAGAAAAACCAAATTGTGAAACCGCTACTTTCGAACTGCTGCCCACCACTGTCCACCTAAAAGGACGCCAAGACTGGTGAGTGCTTTACGCCTGTAGAACTAATTACAATAAAGCATGCCTTTATCAAGCTCTGAAGGGAGAATTCCCGTTCGACCTCCAGAACAGGAAACTTTCCACCTCTGTGGCAAGGATCCTCTTGGCCATTTATCAGCACGTCCTGGTGCAAACAAATTCCTATACAGCTCAACGTCTTCAAAAAGGCTTGCGAGTATGCATTGTATATAAGTTTACTTGCATCTGTCATCACAGCTACCTCGGCTATGCGTCCAGGCGTCTGTCAGTACGGATGGCTGGGCACTGTTCAGGGTCACTGCGGAGAGGCACGTTCAGAAGTATTAACAGTTCAATCTTGGAACATGTGTTTCAAAGTGGTCACTAATGTTCGACCAGAGATGTCTTCAATGTTTACTATACCGTAAAGAAGTGATACACCAAACTCCTCCTGCGGGCGGCTGAGGCAATTGCGATCAGACTAACACAGCCCGAGCTATGCAAGCATAGAGTGCTTGTGCAACCCTTGACCTTACCATGGCCCTGACGCAAACTCGCGCCCTCGCAGCGTTACGGAAAACTGAGCGTTTTCCTTTACTTTTATTTGGTATATCTTTTTACCTCTTCTGTTAACCACAGTTGTTTCGTTGCGCAAGTATGTTTGTCCTGTCGCGGCAGCACTTGATTAGATCGGTTTGAGCATCGAACGAATGTGCTTAATCTGTTCAAACCGTCCCATGTGTTCCCAGTACTGGCTTCATCAGACTGCCGTTGCTTTTATTTGTCCTGCCTGAGGTGAATTGCCGATAAATGATCTTTTTGCAATCCTAAGCTACCTTGTGTTTTTACTTTTCCATGGGCATTGTTTATGAGTTTACGATGGTTCGTAGCAAATGACTGGGGGGAAAAGCAATGTCAAGTCGGTTGAAACCACTAGCAGAAATACATATGGAACGCTCGATGTGTTCTATGACAGCCGCAGTATACACCCTGTAAAATGCCTCTACTTCGGTTTTCGTACATGTGGAGAAAATAGACGTGCTATTTATTAAGTTTACGTGGTACCTACTGATACATGGCTTGCGACATAAAATTGTGCGGCTAGTACCTTGAGGAGAGCAGCAAAATAAGACTTTCGTAGAAATGCACCAGAGCGTATTATTGTAACTGACGACTCCAACACCACGGTTTTATTAGGCACATTAGCGGTCGACCGGATGACGACTGAATCGTTCTACCAGTACAAGTACGTCATCCACCTCGTGAATCCAGGTCTATTGTAGCAAAGTGATGCTTAGGTGCGAATAAACACGGGAGTTGAGGATAGTCGTTAATTCATATAGTTGCAGCGAAAGCGAACAGATCTCATAAATAAGTATGACAGGTGTGCCCATATCGCTCAAATTTTCCTTCCGACCGGCAACCTTCTACTCAGCGCGCTGTTTGCTTGCACATGTATTGCGCTTCAAATAACTTCGTTTGTTTCTTATTCTTCTACTGTGGCCGTTGGTAAAGGTACAGCTAGTGAGAGCGGAAACCCATAGCGATTTAACTATTTCGCATGGATTGATCTGAATTGTAGCCGTCTGTCTAAAACGCTGCAGTTTACGACTCGTTTCGGCATTTTCTTATACGGTAGTAACAGCAAACATGGGAGCAGAGATCGTTTGGAATTTAGTTGGTACCACTACGCCCTTAACCACCTGGTCATGATCGGCGACGCTTGGCACAACGGTTACTGACTGATTAGAGGGCCATTATGTTTTACTCGTTAGGCAATTGGATTGTGACTCCCGGATTCAACGTGGACCTTTATTCACATGCATTGAAACTTTGCCAACTGGATCACCTGCACCGTAGATTAAGCGCACAAAATTCGCTTTTCCCTGCCCGCGACTACTGCACTGTACTACTCGTTCAAAATTTTTGATCTCATTAGTTATATATAATGCCTCGGATTCAAGGGAGCTGTGATGTTCTATCAGCCCCTACTAATTTAGTTGCTTGGGAAAGATAGTCACAACGGGTAATGGCTGATTGGAGGGTCAATTTGAAGCACAATTCTGTACTTGGCATGCCACATGCACTCTGGTAATAGTGTAAGAATCTAAATTCGTGGGGGAAAATTATTCCACAGGAAGTAATCTAAGAGCACGACAGAATTTGAACGCATTGCCAATACAGACGCGACATTTTTAGCAGGATGTTAGCGTCCGCACGATAGTGAAGATGTAGTTCACAAGCCCGAGACGTCTCCAACATCGAGAAATTGAGTTATGTTGCAGATATTTTTGAGTGTCTGGTTTACGCTGGCAAAACTGGAAAACAGGGACACTTTCGCAATTGCAAAGGTCCACGCATACTTCCACCTCTAGGCCGTCATTTGCAATAATCTCATCTTGGTTACCTAGAAAAACCTGGCATCTACTGACTAATACTACGGCTTGCTGCGCTCGCTCTATCTGTGCCATATATTACACCCAGCTCAGCGTCCTCTTCCACTGCGTGTGAAATAGATATGCACCCATGATGTGTGCACGCTTCCGAATCCACCTCGGCCACCACCAAAAATGTTAGCACTCCTATAAGACATAACCGGAATGCATGACCGTTGCGCGTGATGAGGAGGAAACGGGCCCACCTGCTGGAACATCATAGTGGACCAACACCAAATCCAAGTTAGCGCAACGCCGAACCAGCAGAATTCAGCACAGCAGATGTTTTGGTTACGAGAAGGGCGGCCTTTACTCGGCCAGCCCAAGGCAAGAGAAATTTGATTTGACGGCAAATCCCATCCTGGGACCATATGCCACCAATCAAACAACAGAGAGAAAACCACATTTACTCAACAAAGCAATACTTTAACAGCATGACACTTAGCTGACATATGCTGCCATTCTGGGCGTGCCAAATTGACCACGGGGCTCAAGCAGATGAATTCCACTGTCCAAGCTGGAATAATATCCTAATCAAACTGACATTCTACGTATGGCACATACTACTCATAGAACACCCTAGCAGATTCTTGTAGCCAACTCATGACACGGTGTTCACTGTCCCTCTTTCTGACCCATCACTACCAAATCGTGGTGTAAACTCTCGCTACGTCCCACTAGCTCTACGATCCACAGCAACGTCAGTTACCGTGTTTTCCCCTCGCCGAACCTGTTGCCTACACGCGCAACCAGGTACAGTGCATGCACTGCGGCTTGCACAAAATGACCATCTATTCACTGTCTCTTTTCCTAGCAGATCCGGATATGTGTGCTGTACCATAATGTCTCTTTCTGTGGAGAATGAGCGTCAATGTCTGTGTGGTTTACAGGAAGTAGGCGAGCCACTGTTTCTTTCATCGTCAATAAGTGACTTGTGGCTAGAATGATGTAATGTAGACAGTTCTCAAAATGCCGATCAATGTGTTATTCCGGGAGTTACACCCGTTTGGGGTATGGAATGGAATCACAATGGCGAAGTAATGAAACACGGTACTTATATCCGAACCTCATATTTTGTGCCTGAACAAATCATGATCAGTGTCACCTACTAGATTGATTGAGGAAATCTAACTGTTAGGTGTGCTCGCATTGTATTCCCTTTCATTTTCGGAGTCTATCTGAAAGTGTATTATTTCTCCCTCGAAATATTTGCTGCTTGTTCAGTGCACACTGACATCGTAAACAAAAGACATTTTGCATTAATCTGAGCATGTAGCCGATGACCTCTCGAATTTCGCCGCACACAGTGTCATTAAGACGGTGACTGCTGTTGAGCAGGAATGGGCTTCTCATTTGTACTTATAACACGTTGCTTTGTACGAAGGGCACGTTGGCGACCGAGAACAACGGTACTCGAACAGAACGGGACTGTCTTCTCTTTACTGACGTTATTAGAGGGGATGAAATTGGGAACGATGTTGTGAATGTGAATCCAATTCTTAGCAATGGGTCAGGTTAACTCTAGCTCAAGTGACACAGCCGTAATGACAACGGAAGGCATTCGTTAGTTTTCTACGTGCAGTCGCTACCAAGCGTTGATTATTATACACTGTTCGCTTCCGCTATGTACGCTACACCAACAACTGGAAAAGATTTATTTGGTTACCTAACAGCTTTTGTGAATACTGTACACAAGCTTCTCATCCCTGGCACTCAGTTAAAGTTAAGTTTCTAGTTCATGACTTCGAAACCGATAGGACTAATTGTAGACTCAACTAGCGGTACACTATTAGGACTCTCTAATAACACATTCATCTCATTAGGCTGCTGCCCAAGGCAGAAATGGGGAAATTTCGCTATCTATACGGTCACTGCTGCGATGTTCGCAACCCTTCAGAGACCAACCGCTTAAACCCATCCAAATCTCACATTGACCGAGATCCGATCGATAAGCATGCATGCACCGCCCCTGCGTCCACTCGTGCTTTATCTCGTCATGCACACCTCATGTAAAGTACACGTGATCTAAGAATATCGCCGGACAAACAGCTGTCGAGCAACTGCACATCCACAATCATCATACAGACTAAAAATAATCACTCACCGATTAACAGGCACGTAACACGATTCGGTTTGAGGGTAACTTGGTGACGGCGGTGTACGCTCGTGATGCAGCGCACAGCCAGTTCCGATAGCCTCACTGCAGTGTGTGTGTGTGCGTGTGCGTGTGTGCGTGTGCGTGTGTGTGTGTGTGTGCAACTTGGGACCAGCTTCGCCTCACACTGACGGGGTCAACGCTCATTACCCTCACACTGGCCGTCAGTAGTTTGCCTTCTATTCCGCGTTGTTTGCACACAGCGCGGATGAGTTACACCACATGACTAGTGCTCTGGCTTCGACAGCGGCCAAATTCGAGCTCACGATCAACACAAGCAAAACTGTCTGTCTCTTTCAGCTTTCACCGGAGGTGCAATCTACAATGGTGCCACAAATCAGCATTGGTGCTGAAGTATTAGAAACCACATCCCGCTTCTGATAGCTTGGGAATGTGATGTCGACTGACCAGCAACCACACAGTGAGCTGCGTATCCGCGTCTCTAAGGCAGCGGCGGCATTCGGGAAGCTGGAGTACCGTGTGTGGAACAACCATCAGCTTACCGTTGGCACGAAGATGATGATGTAAAAAAAATCCATGGTGCTGTCCCTTCTTCTATGCGGCAGCGAGGCGTGGAAGATGTGCCTTCGGTATATGCGATATCTCGGGCGGTTCCAGCAACAGTGTTTGCGACGGATTCTACGCATCGGTTGGTGAGACAAAATTGCAGACACGGAAGTGTTGCGTCGAAATGGGATGTATGCAGTGGACTGTATACTTTTGCTGAGACACCTGAGGTGGCTCGGTCATGTGTGGCGTATGGATTCGACGCGGATTCCAAAGCATCTGAAGCGGCATGTGAGGAAACCGAACCTTCGTTACCAGAACATGATCGAAGTGAGTCTCTCACGTTCTAATCTTGATTGCAGATCATGGGAATCGAAGGCGGTTGATCGGTGTGCATGGCGCGATCTGATCACCAAGTCCGTTGCCGAGTTGCAAGAGAAAGCACTCGTGCATGCAGAGAAGAAACGGAGAGTGCGGAATCGGCAGGCGCAATTGGGTTGTACTCCATCGACATCGAGCTCATGGTGCTGTAGCACCTGCGGTCGCGAATGCCTGAGTAAGATAGGTCTAGTGATCCATAAGTCAGGCCACTCGGGACCATCGCCGAAGTGACGACAGGTCCTGCGAAGAACGTATGCAGAACCGGCGCAGAGTTTGTAGTTACGCTACGTTCGATTTACTAACCGCTTTCTTGCAAGCTAGGTCTCTCTATTTCAGGTGGTGGGTTTGCTATATTGTCTCATTAATGTATACGTGGACTGTCTTCTATTAACTAGCACACGTCGCTCAACTTAATTGTATTTACCTTTGATAACACTTTCGCTTTTGTGATGTCTTCTTAAAATATATTTTCTGACGTCTTGAACCTAGACCGGATATTTCGGCAACCAATTTATTTCATATGTTCATTTATTGAAGAGCTATGTCGGCATCTCTGTATGCATTATTCCATTTATAATGTTTGGTATTGTCTTCTCAAGTGATTGGCTGTTGCTTGATATCCCCGGTGCAGTTACGCTTGAGGTGCATGTTGACAAGGTATCTACCTGTCTATCACCCACTACCTCGTCCACGCTAGGTCCAGGCTACAGTTGATCGTTGCTGGAGTGGACGGGGTGCACGTGGTTTTTGCTAGGCTAAGCTCAAAGTGTATCCCCATGCACTCAGTTTGGAGCGGACTACGGTCCAGCCACCGCCTTGTATGTGTTTGATTCCCAAATACAGCGTGCTTGTGTTTGCCTATGAAGGAGTGTGGGCCGGCTCCGTTGATGAAACGTGGCTCCCATCTGTAAAACGTGCGGCCCTCCGGCAGAAAGAACAACAGGTGGCGGCGACACGAAAATCTTTATTGGCGAGAATTGCTTTCTTTTTATATCAGATATGACCATTTTCTGCGCCCGTTTCTATTCGGCTACTACACTTTCATGCATTTGTCTCCATTTGCCAGTGTCCTTTGATCCTGGGCGTTTCGCCTCCAATCGTTCGGTCGTAATTCGTCCATGGCATTTGCTACAATTGGTTCCCCATGCTGTGTCTTGACGATCAAAAACCAATCGGCCGATGGGTTTCGGTTCAGTGCCTGCTCTTTCTGGCCTATGGACGGTCGTTCGCGTACCGGATTGACGTGACGCTGATTGGTCAGGCGTCTGATGCAAGTCCTCGATCCCCTTAACGTCGCTTACTCGTTTGCGAGCCGTCTCGGGTTTTGATTGGATATTCGGACCACGCTTGTTTGCCAGACGCTTTGCCGAGCCGTTGGTCTGTTCGTCCGATCGGTAGCTTGTGTGCGCCACTGGTTGGCGGTGCCGCGAACTGATTGCGATCTCCGATTGTGTTGCCGATTGGTGGAAACCAGTTCGCGCTGTTGGCTGGCGGTTTGGCACGTAAGCTACCATCACATCCTTCCTTTTTTCGTTTTTTTGTAGTCCGATTGCGTAAGCGCTGTATCGCCTTCCACTGCGTGTAGTCTTGTGGTCGTGTGCTGCCGTATCCACCGAAATGTCCGGCTGCGTTGGCTGCTTCGCACGATGCCGTGCTTGTTCACCACGTTGTCTCCTTAACTGCACCCGGTTGCGTCGAAATAGACTATCCCCAACTCTTACGTCGTAGCTTCGTTCGCCTTTGAGACCTTCTACTCGCCCTCTCCTCCAAGACCCGTTAGCTCCCGGTGTCGGCGCGACCCAGACCTCGTCTCCGGGCAACAGGCGTGGAAGCTGCTTCGTTCCGCGATCGTAATATTTCTTTTGTCGAAGCATGCGCTCACGCAAGCGCTCATACATCAAGCTCTGCGATGGTATTTCAGGCTGCAGCAGAGTATTGGCGATCGGCAACAGGGTTCTTGTCCTACGGCCAAACAGACGTTGCGCTGGACTGCATCCAATTTCGGCAGATGGCATGTTCCTTCGTTCTAACAACATGATGTAAGGATCTTCTTTGGTCTCCTTGGCTTTGGTGAGTAACTTCTTTGCTTCCTTCACGGCTGACTCAGCTTTTCCATTTGACTGACTGTGGTAAGGGCTGGTTAAACGATGAAGGAAATCCCACTTTTCGCTGAAACTCCGAAATTCGGCGCTGTTGAATTGGGGGCCATTGTCGGACACTACCTCTTCCGGTATCCCATGTCGCGCAAACTGCGATCGTAGCTTGTTTATCACGGCCTGTGTGCTAGTAGACGTGAGAGCATCAATCTCGAAATAGTCGCTAAAGTAATCGACAGCGATCAGGTAATTCTTTCCGTCATGTGCAAAGATGTCTAGGGCGACTTTCTGCCACGGCCTTTCCGGGACCTCACGAAGCATCATAGGCTCCTTCGGCTGGCGGACATCATGTGCTCGACAGGCTAAGCAGTTTGAAACGTGATCCCGTATCTGACTAGTCATTCCAGGCCAAAACATTAGCTCTCGAGCTCTCGCCACGCAAGCATTGACTCCTGAATGACTTCCGTGTATCAGCTCCAGCATGGGTCGTTGCATTGCCTTTGGAACGAGTATACGGTTGCCTTTGAAGATTAGCCCATCCTGTGTGACAAGTTCATCCCGAAAGTTAAAGAAGGGAGTCAACTCCTTTGGCAGCTTGTTTTTACTATCGGGCCACCCTTTCAGTATCGTTTCCTTGAGCCGATTACACAGCTCGTCTGCTTCCGTGTGGCGTAGTAGTTGCTGGAAACGCTCCTCTGTGACGGCCAATAGCTGAGTGACATGGACAATGTCTTGGTCTTCTTGCGTTGCGGTCACATCGGAAAGATATGCCCTAGACAGTGTGTCTGCAATGTACATCCTCGACCCCGGTTGGTAGACGATGTCTAGGTCGTACTTCTGGAGCCGAATGAGCATTCGTTGTAAGCGGCGTGGGACGACGTGCAGTGGTTTATTGGCTATTGATACCAGAGGCTTGTGATCGGTAAATACAGTGGTCCGGCGACCAAAAGTGTAATCGTTGAAACGCTCTACGGCATAAACCAATGCTAGCATCTCCTTTTCAATCTGTGCATAACGGCGCTCGGATTCCGTTAGTGTCCGACTGCGAAAATCGATGGGCTTCCCGTTCTGCATTAGCACGGCACCGATACCGAATTGGCTGCTGTCACACTGGATCTCAAGGGGAAGTGACGGATCGTAATACGCTAGGACAGGGGCGCACGCGATCAGTTGTTTGATGTTCTGGAAAGCCTCCTCCTGTTCTGTGTTCCACTGCCAGCTCTCGCCCTTATGTGTAAGTTTTCGGATAGGAACCATTACTTCGGCTAGTCGTGGAAGGAAGCGGCTGAGGTAATTCACCATCCCGTTTAGTCTGCTCACGGCTTTAACATCTGTCGGAGGTGGCATCTCTTTTATGGCTCTAACTTTCTCCGGATCTGGCTTTAGACCTTCTGCGCTCAAAACATGTCCGTGGAACACCAGCTCTGTTTTTCGTAACTCAATTTTCTCACGTTTCAATCTGATATTCTTGTCTTTACAGCGTTCTAGAAATCTGCTCAGGTTACGGTCGTGCTCTTCCAGAGTCGCCCCAAAAACCACTACATCGTCTGCTACACAAATAGCTCCGGGTAGATCGTCTAGGGCCTGCATTAATCGTTTCTGAAAAATTTCACTGGACACTTTCAAACCGAATGGTAAGCGCAACCACCGAAACCGTCCAAATGGCGTTCCGAACGTGGTTAAATAACTGGACTCTTCGTCAAGCTGGACGTGCCAGAAAGCGGAAGCGAGGTCGACCTTCGTGAACAATCTGGCCTTGGACAACTCGGGTAAGACGTCATCTAGCGTTGGTAGTGTAAAATACTCTCTCCTGAGTGCGGCGTTGAGCGGCTTAGGGTCGATGCACACACGCAAATCGCCTGACTTCTTGGTGATTATCGCGACTTGACTGACCCAATCGGTTGGCTCATCGACCTTGGCAATCACACCTAAACTGATCAAACGCTGCAACTCGTCTAAGAACTTCTCACGCAAAGCGATAGGTACTTTTCTCGCTGGTAGTGCTACTGGTCTAGCGGACTCGTTTAACGACAGGTGAGCTACGCCTTGGAATTTTCCCACGGTACCATCAAACACACTGGGATAGTTGTCTACGATCTCTGTACCGACTTCGCACGAGTGAACAAAACGATCATGATTAAAAGAAACAAAACCCAAACTCTGAATGGAATCAAGGCCCAGGATGGGCATTAAATCTCCTGATACCAGGAGAAAATCAAGTAAATGCTCGGAGCCATCCTTCGGGTTTATGGCCTTCATGGTAACGCAGCCCTTCGGTTGTAACTTTGATCCGTTCCACATTCTGAGCTGTGTCTGTATTTGGCGGTATTCTGCATCGGGACAGTATTTGTGAGGAAGTATGTTCACGCTTGCTCCTGAATCCAATTGGAATCGCACCGGACGCCCTTGAATAAGCAACGTTGCGAATACACAGACTGGTCTCTCACGTCCTGTCATGTTGTTAATAGCCAGTTCCTGCGGCTCTTCCTGATCGTCCTGCCCGACTGAGTCGACTTTGGTTGCCTGACAACAACGTGCAAAGTGGTTCTTCTTCGCACACTTCATACAGGTTCGGCCCCATGCTGGACAATCCTCTTTGCGCCTTGGGTGTGAGCGGCCGCAAAACTGGCATTTGGGTTGATTCGCGCTCGATGACTTCGATACAATTTCTCGGCCTCGGGATACTGCAAACAGATCCGTCGTGGACTCCATCTTGAGCTGCTGAAACTGTTGAGCCGTCCTTGATTCGCTAAAACAGATATCGATGCAATGTTCCAAAGACAGGTTTCGCTGTCGCAAAAGGCGTCTGGAAAGTTCCTCATTCTTTATGCCAATTATAATTCGATCGCGGATCAGCGAATCTCGTAAACAGGTGCAAAAATTGCAATCCCGCGCCAGAATTTTCAGCTCCGTGATGTATGCGTCGATTGATTCACCCGGCAGGCGATTTCGGCTGAAAAACAGATACCTTTGGTAAGTTTCGTTTGTGTAACCTTCGCAAAACTCGCCGAATCTGCGTATTACTTCATCCAGCTCCATCTCCTGAGTTCCATCGCTGAGAGCCAACGTTTGCAGCGTCCGCCTGGCTTCGTCTCCAATGGCATGCCTGAACATCGCCAGTTGATAGGCCATTGGCTGAGAATCCACATGCCTCCCGGTCTTATTCCTTCGGGTATACACTGGATATTTAGTGTGTGGTTGGAGCATTTTTACGGCGTATAAGTTCACAAGTTTCTGATGCAACTGCAGAGAGAAGTAGGAAGCCTAGTGCAAGTATCTAGTTTGGGTTTATCAAGCAGACTACACAAGTAGGAGAAGGGACGCAGCAGATTACAGAAGTTCTCCATTCACGAGAGCTTTTCATTAATGAATTCGACGCCCATTTCAATCCGATCGACTCTGTTATACACTTCTGTAGGACGGCTGGTAGTAGAAGCTAAACGAACTTGGTGCATTTTAAGAGTTCAAGTTTACGTACTTTTACAGCTTACTTAGAATCCTTTAAAATTTCTTTATTTGGTAGAAGCCCATTTGTGACCGAGTTGTTCATCTTGGAGGTTGGCGATTCCAGGGAAGAGGAAGCAAGTTGATCTACCTCAAAAACTTTACTAGAGCCCCATGAAGTTCCCCGATTTGGTAACACTGAGTTGGTGGCTGAACCTTTCTTCTTAGCGGCTACTGGTTTAGAAGTCATCGATAGAGTGGGAGAGAAATGTAGCGGATAAGCAAATGGAGTCGATATAGCGAACGCAAGCAAGAGGGAAATGGGTAAAACCTTGATGGGTTGGGCAGCTGGGAATGAATAAGTGTAGCAAAAAAACGGGAGTAAGGGAAAGTGGATTACCAGGTTTGAAGTGCTGTATGAATACACTGAGCCTATGCCTAGTGACTTGTAAAATTATTCCAACAGCAGTTGAACCATAGAAACTAACCGCTTATGAAATTCGCTATAAATCAATGCACAAAGATATCCGGAAAAGGAACCTGAAAACAGCAGCGAAAGCATCACAGGGCGGTGCTATTTGCAGTTCATAGCAAATGTCAATTAAGAATATTTATACCCCGCGGTTATCTAGTTAAACTCCGTTTATCCGAACGTCTCTGTACCACGTCAGATTGAAAAGCAAAAGGCCTGTATTTTTGATGGTATTTACGAGGAGACGAACTGGCTTCAAACTCCAACGCTCCATCCACCGCAAGGCAACCTGAGGCGGACAACACCTATTTTTCAGCTTCACTGCGGTTTCCTACAACCACAACATCATGAAAATACTGTCCTAAAGGGTCATGAAAAATTGCAGTGAAATAAAAAGTACCTAAGATACTACTGTCCAACGGGTAGCTAGAAACATTTACCCAACTTTACGGCTGACTACCAGGGTGGAAGCTGCCAATGTCATTAGTAAATCGATGGGACGTTCTCCTATTCCCACAGTTCAAAAAAGAGCATGCTGCGGACCGCGTTGAGCACAGGACCTGGTCTGATCTATGGTGCACCTTCACGCGAGCTAAAGCACAGTTATTTACCCCCACACAAAGGATGGTTCTCCAGAACTGTCGGAACAATTCACCAGGCGGTTCGGCCTCTCACGTAACCCAACATTTGGCTTCCAGTTGCGCTGACACTTATATAGGTTCAGAGGATTCCTGAACACTTCTCAAATAATTTAAAGCGGTCCCTGTGATAACGAGATCGAGTAGACCGCCTAGTCCATTGCTAGGCTCCATTCCTGTTCACCTTTCGGTCCAAACTCACGCACATTCAGATTCCTCCCGGCGAGTAGGGAACAGTGTCAGCTCGAAAACAGAAACACGTGCGACGTTCTCTAAAAATGTCACGCATGGAAACGCCCTGCGGCGAATGACACGGTTGTGAGGTCAGCGTTGGCAAAGGTACTAAACAATGGAGGTTGGCGGAGTGCATCGATTTAGTGCTCCAGCGGACGGTGGGAAACGCAGCATGATAATCAGCACAGACAGCGGATACACAGGCCATGGTGAGGTAAATGAGACTTTTAATCATCCGATGCACTTTAAATGAAGATATCGGACGCAGTTTGTGAGATCTATCAAATACAAACAGATAATTTTCAAATGGGGCGCTCAATAAGAAAGGAATAGGAAATGTATGCTGTATAACGGCTTCGTCACAAAGCAGTACCAGTTCTTTCCAACCCACTGCGATTGAGTGGATGTACAGAACAACGTTTAATCTAAGCAGCGTGCGCTCATTTATTTCTTTATTCCAACGGATGAAATATCCCTCCGCGATTCTTCCAAAACTGCAAAGTTGCTGCGTGATGTATAGCAGAGCGCATTAATTTTCTTTTATATTGCGTAGGCGTATGTGAGCTGGACTACCCACGTTATCTACCGGAAGACTTGCATTTCACGCCATTCCTCCTCTGACCGTCACGGTAAAACTATGTAGCGAGAGTGGCCGGCTCACCTTAACATACCACTGGCGAGTATCGTTGCCAGTGATGGGAAAGAGAAGGCACGGAAGTGACGGGACGAAGGTGCATTGTGCTACACGCTGTTCCCGTATATTAGCTAAAAATACGACACCGAAGGATGTGAGAGACCGCGCGATGTAGCGGCGTATTAAATTCAAAGGTGGCGCCCTGTTTGAATTTTGTGTGTGTATTGGGTCAGATAAACCGATGCAACATACATATCAACGTTCTGCAAACTAAGTGTACAATCAGAATGTAATTTTATGTAATATTTTACACAACATACATAGGCAATCCGGGGAACCTCCAGACTGCTACACAGCTCTCCCCCAAAAGGAACTGTGGAAACAGTCATTCGATCAACGTGCTTACTATCCGTCATAGGTCAGCCTTCTGCGAAACCAGGTGGTGAAACGGGATGCAGCTGCTGGAGCAGAACCAAGCCATTGGTTCCGAGCGCGATCCCACACGTGTCCCCTCTACCGGTGTTGAAACGGAAAAAATGTTTGCAAAAGCAGTTCGTAACTGGTAGCAGTTCGACGGGAAATGTTCAATGAGGCGTCTAGTCCCAACGTGAACGTGCGACCGAGTTGACAGGCGTAGATGGAAAGCAACCGGAAAACGGCAGGGACAGTAGTGCATAGCAATAACAAGCGCCAAACTAGAATAACCAGAACGTATTTTTTGAGGTTTTCAAAACATTTCAATATTTTTATGGTGGTTTCAAAACATTTTGCCATTTTTGTTATTTTCAATAATGGTGAAGGGTATCTAAGCAAAAAATGCACTCATGCTGAAGCA
>OX104061.1:24516915-24532903 GCA_944474145.2 Dicrocoelium dendriticum
CAGAAAAACTAAGAGTGGTTTTCGATTGCGCAGCCAGGCACAGAGGGTTGTCATTCAACGACCAGTTGTTGCAAGGGCCGGACATCACTGCTAACCTCACTGGTATACTGATAAGATTCAGGTCTGAAAGGGTGGTTATTTCCGCAAACATCGAGGACTTGTTCATGCAAGTGAAAGTACCAGCGAAAGATAGAGCTGCACTACGGCTTATTTGGTGGAAGAACAACGTGATTGGTTCGGGGGTGGTGAAGCTCCAGATGACGTCGCATCCATTCAGAGCGACTTCCTCACCATTCTGTACCAACTTTGCTCTGTGTCAGACTGCCAAAGAGTGGGGGCACCAATACAATGAGAGCGTCTCGGCTGCTGTGTGTCATGATTTGTCTGTGGATGGTTTTTTGATTTCACTCCCTACTTCTGCGGAAGCGCGCTCGTTTGTAATGCAAATCAGAGAGATGTTGGGCAGAGGCGGCTTCAAGCTATGCGAATGGGTCTGCAATATCGATGAGGTTTATGAGGTGGCCCCATCTGCCGAAATTGCGGAGGTAGTGAAGCCAATAGCTGAAGTACCGGGGTTAGTTAGCCGGACGTTGGGGTTGTCTTGGGATTCCAAGCAGGATGCGTTTTTTCCACTTTGCGGTGACCGAAGGTCCAAACACCAGGAGAGGAAGCTTGTCCGTGGTGTCAACTATCTTCGACCCATTGGGTATGGTAGCCCCATTGATCATGCCGGTGAAGCTATTGCTGCAACAATTGTATCGAGATAAGGTGGGCTGGGACGATTTGATTACTGGTGAAAGCGAGACGGCCTGGCATACCTGGATAAGAATGACCAAAGCGTTGGGTTTCCTGAAAATTCCCCGGTGCATTCCTAATGGCACTGAGACTTTGGGACCTTCACAATTACATGTATTTTTCGATGCTTCGGAGACTGGATATGGGGCAGTGGCCTATGCCAGGTTCCGCATTAAGGGCAACAGACGCTGCGCTTTGTTGTACTCGAAGTCAAGAGTGGCTCCTTTGAAAACTGTTTCAATTCCGCCGTTAGAATTAACTGCGGCTGTGCTCGCCACACGTATATTTGAGGATGTGACCGAGAGAGTCCCGTTGGAATTTGAGAACATATGGTTCTGGACGGACTCCACAGCGGTCTTGTACTACATTAGTGATACGTCGAAGCGATTCAGCACCTTCGTTTCAAATCGATTGTCAGTCATTCATGGGTTGACGGACCCTAGCCATTGGAGGCATGTCATGTCTGGTAGTAACGCAGCAGATTTACTCTCAAGAGGTAGCTATTCTTCTGCACGTTTGGAGAGGTGGTTCCATGGGACAGATTTCTTACTGCGTGATAACGACGGATGGCCAGATAAGTGTTTGAATTCTGAACCGCATGACACAGAATTAAAGCGTGTGAAGGTCCAGGTGAACATGGTGGCATGCCAATCATTCTTGTCAACCTTAATTCGAAGTTATTCCGATTGGTTCAAGTCGCAGAAGTCAGTTGTGTGGCTAACCCTATTCAAAGGTACCTGAAGGCTCACGCGTATGGTACTGATATCGGCCTACAGTATAGCAGCTTGATTACGCTCCACGAACTCAAAAGGGCAGAATTTGATGTCATTAGAAAAGCACAGAATGAAGTGTACGGTGATGAAAAAACGAATAGAAGAGACGAAGGAAGGAATAATGCCACCTAAAAGAAAGGCACGACAAGGGAGTTTGTCGCGGCTCTGCCCCATCTTGCGAGATGGAGTATTGTGTCTGGGAGGAAGACTAGCATACTCGGATTACGACATTTCTTTTAAGTTCCCTGCTGTTATACCTCCAAAGCATGCGGTCACTACGTTGCTGATAAGATTTTATCATATTATTGAAAGCCACTCTGGCGCCTCACAAGTTTTGGCGAGCTTACGCCGCAAATACTGGATTGTTAGGGGATTAACTACCGTAAAGAGATTAATAGGAAGCTGTTGGATATGCAGAAGACGGCTTGTCACGACCGGTCAACGGATGATGGCACCATTGCGTTTAGTTCGGATTGAAAAGGGATGGTATCCTTTTAAATTTGTTGGTGTTGAATACTTTGGACCGTTTATTGTCAAGCACGGGAGGAAACAAGAAAAGTGATATGGCTGTCTATTCACGTGCTTGCAAGCGAGTGCCGTACATATTGAGATGTCTTACACTTTGAATACCGACTATTTTATAATGGTGTTGATGAGATTCATTGCCCGCAGAGGAACTCCGGCAGAAATATTTAGTGACAATGGAGGTAATTTTGTGGGAGCAGTTGCAGAACTGCGGGCTGCCATGAAGGGGCGGTCAGAAAAACATATAAATGATAAGCTGCTATTATTCGGTGTGCAATGGCATTTTAACCCGCCAGCGGTTAGTCATAGAAGTGGAGTATGGGAACGCATCGTGCGATCGGTAAGGAGAATACTGCTGTCGGTTGCGACACAACAGGTTTTGAGTGAGGAAGCATTGACTACCTTGATTATTGAAGACGAACGTATTATTAATAGCAGACCATTGGTTCCCTTCACTTCTGACTCAACCGACCGATCGGCCCAAACGCCGAATGATTTGTTGATACTGCGACCAAATCCATCGGGTTTATTGTTCGCGTCTATAGCTGATGCATATAGGCGTTGTTGGCGGCACGTAAATTATCTCACAGCCTTGTTCTGGAAAAGATGGGTTAGAGAGTATCTATCCCTTTTGAATTCTAGAGAGAAATGGCTGAACCCGTGTCGGAATTTCAAACCTGGAGATATGGTTTTAGTTGTTTCCGAAGCTGTTTCGTGCGACATGTGGCCGTTGGGAGTAGTTGCGCTGTGTCACGTCCCAAGATGGTCTCGTAAGAACAGTGAAGGGTGGTTTATTGAAGAGGGATGTGCGAAAAATCTGTTTATAAGAAGGTAGTCGGCTAGAGGGGCGTAGTTCCGGCTGCTGGCTCTCCGCAGGCGGGAGGCGGGTTTTCGAATCTGCCGCTCCAGGGAGGACTGCTGTGAGTCCAGCAGCCGAAGTGGGAGGTGCAGGCGTACCGGTGTAAGTCCTGTATCCTCCCAGCGCGGACAGAGCCGGGGGGTAGGCGATCCAGGCTAGAACATGTTTTCAACACTTTGAAAATCCTGGTCCGATTTTTGCGGGGGAGTGTAAAGGACAATTTCGCTTAATTGTTATCACTACACACCTGGCGCACATCCTTACCCAATCATCCCCATGCCCTTGCTTGTGTTTACAATAACATTCGAAGCCCGTTACCGCCTACACCTGACACCTACTCATGTGCGCCATTTGTTAACCAGAATAACGCCTATTCCCATCAATCCGCCCCATGATTTGTGGTCTACCCTATTGACCACTTTTTGTTTACCCTGCACGTAGACGTCTAATTGGCGTATCGACCCTCTCTCTCTGTGCACAACCGATTGACTCACTTGCGTTCTCCCCAGTGTCTGTCCTAGCTCTGGGACAAACCATGTCTGGATTTGCGGCCTCAAGGCTTTCCCCCGTTGACTGATTCTACCCTCTTTGTGATTGGTCATAGACTGCATGCGTCCTGATTCGTCCCGGTCGTGGCCATTATACCTCCAGTGTGTGTTTGCCTTTAGTTTGCATTGTACTTGAACCATCAACTTGTTGCTCGTTGCCGTGATCGCTCACTCTGTACCTAGTTTGTGAGGATATTGTTGGTATGTTTTAATTATGATATTTTATTCTTGTAACACAGAACACCGTAGTTCAACAACTGTGGCATTTTTTGCGGTTACCGGTGGGGTTGCCTCAGTTCCGGTTCTTTGGTTGCTCGTTGAATCGATTTTGGACACCGCAGTTTGGTTGGCAACGCGTCGTTCGACTATCCTCTAAGCGTTTTTGACGCTTTCAAAGCATTCGTTGTTATGCACTAGTAAAAGATGCATTTTCAACTGTAACGCACACGCGATCGAAACGTTAAAAGTAACAACGCTGTGAACTTACAGTATGCTCCAGGCAGTGTGCTTCCCTTTAGCAACGAAGGCATCCTAACAAAAACCTACGGGTTTGTTGTAAGCCAGTCATGAGGCGATAACGGCTTTTGTGGCGATAGCAATACGGCGCCCATCGACTGGTTATCACATACGGCCAGGCTGTTTTTCTCAATTGCTAGCACATCGAACTACTAACAACTTCGCAGGGAACCGTTTTGCTGGCTTTTCACCTGGGTGAATGCCGACGACCGATCGATCGTAACATGACATGTTCGGTGAGGCTGTGGTGTCTGATTAGCGTCCATTTCTCGCAGCCGAATGGCCTGCGTTCTGTTGGCTTTGAGGTGCGGTCGATGCATGACGCATTCATTACGGCTGTAGTGTTTGGTAACCTTCACTTCTCACTGCGGAGCGGCTCGGCAGAGCAGTTTGCGTCAATGGACATTCAGCACCTGGGTGCACCCCCTCCCGGCTCCCGACATGAGTTATGAAATACCCTGTATACCAATTGAAAAGAAGGGTATACTCCCGGTTTTCCGTAACGCTCCAATTTGACGATTTCTCCTCTGGGCCTTGGCAACGTCACGGGTTGCACTTGCACTCTATGTTTGCATAGCTGTGGCTATGTTTGACTGATCGCAACTCCCTTATTCGTCTGCAATAGACGTCTCCACAACCCTTTCGCATATCACGTTGGTATGGCATAATAAACCTTGAAGGCATCTGTGTTGAAAGTTAGTGCCCACTTTGTATCAAATATTCCAAGCTGGAACTGTTAACATTTCTAAGCGTGCTTCTCCGCAGCGACCTTAGACATTGCTCAGCCATCCTTACTGACAGGTGCCTGGACCTATGTCCGAACTGCCCGGCACTACAGATGCAATTAAACTGATAAGCAATATACGATTCGGATGTAACTGTTAGTCTGTCTTTAATATCTTGAGCAATACAGAGTGTGCTCTCCGCTGGGAGGTGCGGGTTGATGGCCTGTTAGGTCCTTGCTGCAGCAGTGGAAAGTCCCCTTTTCAGGAGATCAAACGCGATATCTTCCTTAAAACAAACGGAGTGAAACACAGCCTTTAGTAGACATTGCTAAATACTTAAAACGCTTGCGGATGGTGACGAGAACAGTGTGTGTGTGTGATGAAGCACTAGAAGCTGCAAGCAACGTCCAATCATATTTTTAGATTTTATCAAATTTGGGTAGAAGGCAGCTGAGTTCTATAGATGTTTTCAAGGTCAGCAATCCCGATGAGATATCCAATACCACCGGCATTGTTCACTCAGTTTTAGGACGTTGCATCTGCGGTACGTTTGTGGCCGTTTCAGCTGATTGTTTTATACGATATTCCGGTCACTCGATGAGGTCTTCCCGTACCCATGGGTGGAGGCCACTGAAAACTCCTACTAACCAGTATTTGCTGGTAAGAATGATTGCCTAAAACCTTTGTGGCATAATCATCCGAAGGCGTGTAAAGTCAAGCTGGGCTTCAATAAATGATCCATTTGCATCACAGATATGTATACTATTTATAGGATAGCCCATTTGACGAAGTTGACTAGGCATCTTGTTTCAACGCTTTGCATGTTTGAACAGCCTCCTTGCGGTGGTTAGTAGGTGTTCTACTGTGTGTGATCGTGCAGGACTACCTTGGTTGCTCGAGCCAGGTTGAGAAGGCATCAAATGGATGCAGTCATCATCTTGGACTCTTACGGAGGGCTTTCGGCAATTTTGAGCCATCAATCCCTCCGCAAATGCTGTACCCCTACGTGAGATCTCACGTGAAATATGCGATCCAGGCCTGGCGTCCCTGGCGCAAGCGCAAGGTCGATGCACTTAGAGCGTCACAAAGTGAAGCGACCAAACTCGTTAGAGGATTGTTTCATCGCTCCTACCAACGCAGACCGCAGTCTCTGAGATTGTACAGCGGTGAATATCGACGTCAGAGAAGAGGCTTAATCATGGTTTACTTATTACTGACGAACCCAAATCACCCACGTCGAAATCTGTTACAGCTGAACCGAAATACCAACCTGAGAGGTCATCAGCTCAACCTGGCTACGCACTAGAGTCGACTTGATTATCGACGCAACGTTTTCTGCCTCCGTGTGTGCCGTGCCTGGAATGCCCTTCCGACTCACTTTATCCTTGCCCCCACATTAACCGTTTTCAAAAAAGCCTTGATGAAACGCTTTCTAACTTACATTACTTGATATAGTCCGTTCCACTTGGAGGACGAAACAACGCGAACGTAACCATGTGCTTAATGGCTCTCTCCGCAACGTGGCGGTGAGGATACATGTAGTATTGTCCATGTGATTAGCCTGGATGTAGTAAAACTGGATTAACATACCACATCTGTCAAATGAAGAAACAAACGAGTGAGCGCTTTCATTTCCTCCTTTATTTCTCACGCATATACTGAACTATAACGGCTCTCTATGAGATTTCTTGTGTGCACATTCCATTCCCACTTCAAACTATCGTTATGTAGTAGTGTATTTAACTCGGTGGACGCTTGAAATAATGGGTTACTTATTCGATGATCCTTTCAATTCTAATCTACACTTTATCCATCCTACGTGACTTGTCAAGCACATGCTTTTTTTACCCGTGATAAATCATTGTTTATTGTTTATTATTCTTATTCGAGAGCCGATCCAAGTGTCATTGACGTGCTTTAATTGCTTAAGTGTAATCATTCCATAACTGTTTTGCGATTTCTAGTTGTTACTTATCAGCAGCACAGGTGAACGGCTGCTATTCCCTTCAGTTTCTCGCCCAAATTTCACCCTTCATTCTTCCAGTTCATTGTCTTGGGTGTTGAAAATCCGTACGCTTTTTAACTGCATAACCTCTATTTCCTCTCCGGCACTTATGATTGCATATCGTTCGTTGCTTTCTGGTAATTACGCACCTTGGTGAATGTTGCCTTTCGTGAATCCGGTTTGCTTCCTTCGCTTGTCCGCGTATCCACAACTCCTCACCTTCTTAGTTTTTCGGCTTAGGCACCTCTTGTATCCATACGTCATCGCCGATCCGAGATGGAGTAACTTTTTAGACGCGCCACCATAATACCGCTTCTGCCTAAACATTATATTATCCAAAACGATTTGCATCATCGTCGGGTATTAAGCTTCCGGTTTGAGCGAGGTTTTCGCAGCGAAATTTGGAAATTTGGGCAATTTGGACAGAGCTCACTCTTAGTTCCAAAGACGTAGTGTTCTTTTGTTCCGGAGGCATGATGTACAGGTCCTCATTCAGCTCCTTGGCATTGGCTAATCTTCTTCTCGCAACCTTCACTGCTGCCTCCGCCTCTCTGCTCGACTGGCTGTGGTAAGGACTCCAGAGGGGAGGATTAACTTCCCAATTAGCGTTAAAATTCCAAACTCCTCAGCAGTTAACCGCGGTCCGTTATCCGATATTCGTTCCCCAGGCATACTATGTCAAACGAAATGACCGCGCTGCCTGACCGCCAAGGAATGAGCACTGGTCATGTGCAGCGCATCAGTCGCAAAATAATCGCTAATTTTGTACACCGAGATCAGGTAATTCTTGCCGTCGTAAATGTACAGGTCAAATGCTGTCTTCCTCCACGGCCTTTCCATGACGGCACGAGGCACAATTGCTTCTTTCGCTTGTCGCACGTCACATGCACGGCAGGTCGAGTAGTTCGACCCAGAGTCCCGATTATGATTGGTCATCCCAGGCCAAATTATAAACTCGCTAGCTCGCGCAATCCAATTTTTCATCCCCAAGTGCGCACCATGAATCAAGGTCAACATGGTTACACTGCATTTATTTTGGGATTATCACTCCATTTCTTCTGGGAATCAAGGAGCCCTCTGTAACACGTTTATTAATAAAGTAGGAGAGCCGCCTCAATTGTGCCCGCAAGCCCCTTGCTTTCTGTACATAATGCATTGTCTTTTCTTTCATGATTGCTGCAGACTGTGGTTTTGTCGGTGCAATGGCTCAGTTTTTGTTAATGTTCCCCAGTGACGACGAGTCGCTGTTTCGCGTAGACCGTATCGTCGTCATCCTGAATTGCACCTGCATCCAAACTAGTAATTCCCACAGCACATCTGCAATGTACGTTCGAGACCCAGGCCGAGACATGATCTCTGAACCATAAGTATACAGCCAAGTGAGCACCCTTTGATGACGATACGGCTCGAATTGGGGTGGCCTTTACACCACTGACATCAACGGCTTGTGGTCAGTGTATACGGCAGTCTTTCGTTCAAAAGTATAGTCGTTGAAGCATTTGACCTCATACGTGCTCGCGAGCGTCTCCTTTCTCGTTTGCTGCATACCGGCATTCTGCTGGTGTCTGTCTTTAGAAATTCAGCGGCTTTCCACTTTCATAACTATCGATCCAGTCCGATATTGACTTTTATCGCACGGTATTACGAGAGACAAAGAAGGACCAACGCAAGCGAGTGTTGGAACAGCCGCGATCAGAATTTTCAATCGAGTTAGGCCTGCTGTTTGCTTTTCCGTTGCCGATCTGTCTCTTGTCTCCTCAGTTTGCGCATTCGCATCATTACTTCGACCAGTCTTGGTAGCATGTGACTTAGGTGGTTGCCCATTTCGTTCTATTAAATGTGTGCTATCATGTCAGCAGGAGGTGACATTACTCTATTTTCCTCATCTTTTCTCGATCAGGCTTTAATTTATCGGAGCGTTTAATGTGTCCACGAAATACCAACTCATGTATGCGGAGTTCTTCTTTTTCACGTTTCAGTTTCATGTTCTCGTCAGTGCATCTCTGGGGGAGCCGATCGAGATTACGGCCAAGGTTTTCTGTCGTGGCATTAAACGTCAGCATGTCTTCTGCCACGGAAATAATTCCTGGTACATCATCTAGATTTTGTAATAGGTATCTTTGTAACATATCACTGGAAACTTTCACAGCGAATGGTAAACGCAACTACCCAAATCGCCCGGATGTGTGACGAATGTCATCCTATATATCGGTTACTCAACGAAAACGACACGCCAAAATGTAAAGGATTAATCAACATTCACGGACTTTGTCGTTGGTATAAATTGCACTATGTCGTACAATGTCAACGGGCTGTAGTGCTTTTTTCTAAAGGCGGAGTTGAACAGTTTTGGGTAAGTACACACCCTTGAATCACCGGGCGTCTCAGTGACACTTGAAATCTAGCTGATCCAATCTGAGTTCATTAACCTTGGTTATAACCCAAGTGCAGCTAGGAGCTTCGGATCTACGCGTAGTACCACAGGTGCCTCTACAGTAGCCAAAACCTCCGGTACGGCGGATACGTTTAGATACAGATCTACGCACCCATCAAACATACATAATACTTCGTCAAACACTTTTGGATAACGATAAAAGATATCTGCGGTGAACTGACATAAATGAAACCAAACAAACTTGCTAACTGAAACCAACTCTCTGCATAGGAACAAAATCTCCATGTGTCACGACAAACTCGTTTAGATTGCTTGGTTCATCCCCCGGAATATTGATCCCTAACGTGACGCTGTCCATCGGCTGTAATTTTATGTAGTTGTAGCGAGTGTAAATAATTTGCTTATTTTGCATTTTCACGTTTACCTATTTCGTTGCAGTTGTTGTACAGCTTGGTTTTAGTTAACTGTATATACATACACTTGGTTACGAGCTCGCCTTCCGTGGTTCTTCCTTGGTTGCCGCTGGATTGTTGAGATTGTGCGCATCGCTGCCTGCTTGGTTCACGATCGGACTCTACGTACACGTACATTTCGGCATACCTCGGGATTTACGGCCGTCCGACGCTAAGGGGCATCAGGATACTTTATATGTGAGGTAAACCTGACTGACTTGGTATTCTCCTTTACCGGTTACTCCATATAATTGGTGACCCCGCATTTTTTATTCAACATTTTGTGTATATTTTTCTTTTTTAACTTATAATGTCTGATCACGCGTCTGCCATTAATGCGTCGGAACATTCTCTTGGACTCGTTTTGCCTTCATTTGACGTTTCTAACCCACGTGTTTGGTTTGTTCAAGTAGAAGCTGTTTTCCGTTTTCGTAAGATTACATCCCAGTCTACAATGTTTTCATATGTGACTGCTCACTTACCGTCCAACATCATCTCTGAGGTCATCGACATTCTTGACCCTATGCCCCTAGAGTCCCCATATGATAAACTTAAGGCAGCCATATTAAAGCGCACTACAGCCTCAGACACGACACGCCTTCAGCAATTACTCTCTGGTGTTGAACTTGGAGATAGAACCCCGTCTCAGTTACTCCGACACATGCGTTCCGTCGTCGGTTCTTCCGCACTGGATGATTCCGTTCTCCGCCAATTGTGGAGTAATTGTCTTCCTGCGAATACCATGGCTATTTTAGCTGTGCTTGCCGACGATCTTCCGCTCGACAAACTGGCAGAAGCTGCCGATAAGGTTCACGAACGCTTCATTAGAACATCGGTATCACACGTCACAGAGACTAGCTCAGGCAGCCCCTCCAAAACCACGCTACTTGATACAACCAGCGAGAGACTTTCTAACTTAGAGCTCACCTTGTCCCATCTCAGACGCGACCGCGTTCCTTCGCGACGATCCGTTTCTCGATCCAGACGGTCTAGCAGTTCTCGTACACGGAAGTCTCACCGCTATTGTTATTATCACCACCGCTTCGGAGACGCAGCGCGTAAGTGCCATCCAGGGTGTAAACACCCCAAAGCCTTTTCAACTCCTACGTCGGGAAACCACATGGCCAGCCAGTAATGGCGGCGGCTGTCACTGGCCAGGTTATTAGTCGCCTGTTGTATGTATTTGACTGCACAACCAAACTTTACTTCTTGGTTGATACTGGTGCAGAAGTCAGCGTTCTCCCCCGTTCTCTGGAAAAACGCCCCCTGCAACCAGCGGGTCCAATGCTTACGGCAGCTAATCAGACTAAAATCGCGACCTACGGCCAGAAATTACTTACTTTGAGTCTCGGATTACGGCGTAACTTCCCTTTCCTTTTTACCATCGCCGATGTGCAAAAGCCCATTATCGGAATCGACTTCTTCAGCATGTTCGGTCTTGTGGTCGACCTACGTTGTGGGAAATTGCGAGACGATACTACGTCTTTAAGCACACCCTGCAAACTTGCCTCAGTCAGTTCTCTCGGGCTTCGCATCCTCATCCCTGACGACTCACAGTATTCTTCATTGCTCCGACAATTTCCGTCCCTAATTCGAGCAAGTAACGACACTTCCGATCCTAAACACGATGTACGCCATCACATCGTTACAACCGGTCCGCCTGTAACTGCTAAAGCTCGACGCTTGCGTCCTGACAAACTCCAGGCAGCTAAAAAGGAATTCCAACACATGCTTGATCTCGGCATTATTCGTCCTTCAAACAGCTGCTGGGCATCACCTCTCCATCTGGTGTCTAAAAAGTCGGGCGATTGGCGACCATGCGGTGACTACCGTGCTCTTAACAACGTCACTGTTCCGGATAGGTATCCTATCCCACATATCCACGATTTCTCCCTTGGACTAGCTGGAACGTCAATCTTTACCAAACTCGATCTTGTCAGAGCTTACCATCAAATTCCAATGGCGGAGGAAGACATCGCAAAAATTGCCGTGATCACTCCATTCGGCCTTTACGAATTTCTTCGTATGCCTTTCGGCCTCCGGAACGCAGCACAGTCTTTCCAACGCTTTATGGATCAGGTCCTCCGTGGCCTTGATTTCGTCTACGTTTACATTGACGATGTCTTGATCGCAAGCGCCACACCCGACGAGCATTTATCACACCTCAGAATGGTTTTCGAACGCTTTGAAAACCACGGGATAAACATCAACCCGGACAAATGCAAATTTGGTCAGCCAACCGTCAAATTTCTCGGTCACAAGATCGATGGTGAAGGTATTAAACCCCTCCCGGATAAATCTCCAGCAATCCTCGACTACCCGATGCCACAATCTGTCCGAAGCCTACGCCGATTCCTCGGTATGATCAACTACTACGGCAGATTCATTCCCAACTGTGCTGATTTACTTCACCCGCTTACCGATTTACTGAAAGGAAACTCAAAGACGTTTACGATAACCCCAGAAGTTGAAGCCGATTTCACGGCCGTTAAGCAGAAGTTCAGTGAGGTCACCTCTCTCCATCACTTGAACACCACTGAGGACGCTACACTTGTCCTTAAGACGGATGCTTCAAGTTCTGCCGTCGGTGCAGTTTTGCAACAGTTAGTTGATAACGAATTTCAACCACTGTCTTTTTTCTCACGGAAGCTTCAACCTGCTCAGGTCAGGTACAGCACCTCTGGTCGTGAACTGCTCGCCATGTACTTGGCTGTGAAACATTTCCGTCACCTTTTAGAAGGACGTCTTTTCATACTCTTGACAGATCACAAGCCACTGGTGTATGCCTTCTGTTCTTCCTCAGACCGTTACTCACCCCGAGAAACACGTCATCTGGACTATCTTTCACAGTTTTGTGTTGATGTTCGTTATATCGACGGTCCTAACAACGTTGTTGCCGATGCATTGTCCCGCGCTCATATGAATCAACTGTCATCGACACCCATCGACTTGGAGAGAATAGCGGCCGCCCAAAACCATGATCCTGAGCTCGTTCAACTTCGTTCAAACTCCTCATTGAAAGTCACCCAACTGCTCGTACTTAACTCTGACATAAGAGTTTACTGTGATCTTTCAACCGATAAGCATAGACCCTTTGTCCCACAATCACTTCGCCGAACCATTTTTGATCATTTTCACGGTTTTTCACACCCAAGTATCCACTCCACCGTAGAACCCATTACCGACCGCTTCCTCTGGCCCAATATGCGTTCAGACATTAGACAGTGGGCTAAACATTGCCTTAGTTACCAAACTAGTAAAGTGCATCGTCACACAATCACCACCCCAGGTACATTTTCACTCCCTGACGCTCGTTTTAGACACGTGCACGTAGATATTGTTGGCCCTTTACCTCCTTCCAACGGGTTCACTCATCTTCTAACATGTGTTGACCGTTTTACCCGTTGGCCACAAGCTGTTCCCTTACGTGATACCTTTAGCAAATCTGTATCCCGTGCTTTTGGCGAATCTTGTATTTCTCTGTTTGGTGTTCCATCCATCATCATACCGACAGAGGGGCTCAGTTCAGTTCCACACTGTTCCGCGATCTGAGTCGTTTATTAGGCTGTACTCACATGAGAACAACCGCGTACCACCCCGCTGCCAATGGCCTCGTCGAGCGCTTTCATCGACAATTAAAAGCTGCCATCATGGCTACTTCCTCCGACTCACGCTAGTCTGAGCGTCTACTTGCCATCCTCCTTGGTATACGCAATACAATCAAAGAGGACATTGGGTGCTGCCCTGCAGAACTGGTGTTCGGGACGACCGACTTGCTAACTGCAACCAACTCTCTGGATAGGAAAAAAATCTCCATGTGTCACGACAAACTCGTTTAGATTTCTTGGTTCATCCCCCGGAATATTGATCTCTAACGTGACGCTGCCCATCGGCTGTAATTTTATGTCGTTGCACATGTTGAAACTGTGTTGCGCCTTGTCACACCTCATTCCAAAACAGTGTTTCCGACATAATTTAACCATGGCCAATCGCGTCGAGGCCTTCAAATTCGGCCTTTGCTGCGGACTCTATTTTATTTTTAACTTTGAAGCAATTTGTTTTTTCTGATCAGGTCTCAAGGTCAAGGTTGTCCTATGCCGTCAACTATTTGAAAACGTTACGTGTTGGTGTCGTAGATCCGTGCCTTATCGAATACGGCCATGAAGTCAGGAACACTTGCAAACGTATTGCGAATAAATGTCTTGGAAAAAGCATCACGCTGGCTAGAAATTTGGCTTCAGTCGTTATTCTGTCGACAAAGCGCAAGTCCCACTGATACTTTGCAGTAATGTTCGCTCGATCCCTGCTAAAATCAGTGATCTCAATGCCATGATGCAGCGAAATAAGTATGTTAATACAGGAATCATTCAGTTACAAGAAAGCTAGTTGCATGCTGATGTGGAAAAAGGGGCAATTCAACTCCATGCTTATTTTCCTATCAGGTCTGACCGCCGCGGAAAGCTCCTGTTTCGTGGTTGTGGCGTTACAACTTACGTTAGTCAAAAGTGGTGCAACACAGCAATCATACTAGTTACGTACTCAACAATTTCTATAATCTATCATTTAGATGAGTGTAAACCGAATTTCTTAAGTGGTTTACAATCAGTCATCGTTGGAAACGTATACATTGCTCCTGACACATCTACATCAGTTAACGCTCTTTGAAGACCAACTTTCTCCAACACTACTGCTTAAATTAGATTGTTCTAGCTGTATTGTTGCTGGCCACTTCAATAGAAAGTATACAACATTCTTGAATACACGGCTTGGTAGACCTGGTGATTGATTCGATCAGACAAAGTGCTCAATTGGACGCTGTGTTCACAAATAAACAACAGTTGTTTACCAAACAAAAGCTGGCTCCTTTGAGCAGCTCAGACCATCTTATTTTAAAACTGTCCAGTCATATACAGCAGGACACATTTTTAACCGCTGACTAGACATCATTACAAGAGTATCAAACGGCGAAATTGCTTCAGACAATCTTTTCTTGGACTGATTTTCCGGTCTTCAACGACAAGGACCTATCGCTCGAAAGTGAAAATCTTACACACTACATCAAATATTGTTTTGACATGTGTTGCCTTGTTGAAATCATCTATCTAAGAGCGGATAAATTTTCATTACCACTACTAAAGCGATTTCGAAGGATGAAAGAGTGGGCATAAAAGTGCAAGAATGTTACTCGTGTCCAAAGCCTAACAACAGTGATTAAATCCTGAAAAAATGACAAAACCACCTATACATCGAAGAAGTTCTAGGCAAACAAAACTGTCGCGATCTATGGGGGCTTCTGAGGCTACTCTGTGGTAAGAGCGCTTGCAGCCAGAGTGGTAAAGTGGATGTGGTTAAACTGAATTTGGAGCTTAGTTCTACCTCCCTAAGCTTATTTTCCTTGCGACCTTAATTAGCCGCACCTTTTGATCAAAGCAACGTCCACCACGAACTCACAAAAGTAAAGGCAACCAAAGTTTGTGGTCCGGATGCTCTCACCATTAGCTTTGAAGGAGTGTGCTGATTCTCTCACACTGCCTCTAACAGATTTCTTCAACAAATACCTCACTATGCTGTGATCCCGGACATTTGGAGAATGGCCAGTATCACTTATGTACCAAAAACTGGATCTCATAAGTATCGCCCGATTACATGCATATCTGTGCTCCTAAACGTTTTCGAAAGACCGTTTATTCCGCAGATATTTATCAACCGCTCCTGAAGACGATACCTACCAGTTTGCGTATAGACCACAGCGCTCCACATTGCATGCGGTGGCATGTGTTATTCATTCCATAGCCTCTGCGTTAGATCAAAAATGTAAATCCGTATGGCTTCTTTTCCTGGATTAGTCGAATGCCTTTGGAAGCCTGGATAGGTCAAGGATGCTAAAGCTGTTATCCGAAAATGGAATTCACTCGTGTGTGTAATCTGTTACGTGACTAGTTTACAGATCGTAGTCACTTGGCAAGTTGCACGGTAAGCAATCCTCTGTTCTCCGTGCCAACTGTGGTGTTCTGCGGAGTGCGATCCTATCACTTTTCCTATTTTCCTTGTAGGTTGAACATCTCCCTACAATACCCCCGTTTATAGGGTGTAAATATGCTGATGATGTGCTGGAATGTATGTCCCCCACTACCCAGGATTCCTCATCACTTAAACGTGGGTTTGAAGATCTAGTGGAATGGTCTTCATCCAGATCTCTTCCGCCGAATGCTTCTAAAGGCACGGATGTAATATTTTTCTACATGGCAACAAGTTGCAGCCCCTCACAGCTTTCTTTCCCACACTGTGAATGAAAATCCCATTCCCAGCTCTTCCACCGTTAAAGCTATCGGCGTTTCTCCTCCCAGAACCTTTCTTGGTCAACGCAAGTCTGCAAACTTTTCTCGAAAGCTTCC
>OX104061.1:24533397-24614138 GCA_944474145.2 Dicrocoelium dendriticum
ACGCCTGGATTACTTCGTGGGACGAGGACCGTGGACTAAAGTGCGGTGGGGGGAGTGACACCTCCCAAGCGCACCGTCGGGTCTGCAGCAATGGGAAGGTCCTGTCGGCCTTTTTTCTGGACTAGCCAGTTTTTTTTGCAGTCCGACCAGCCCGCCCCGACGGCCCACCGATGATGCACTCTGGTCCACACAATCGTCATAAATAAAACTAACAAAAGCCTGGACCCAGCGAAATCCGCTACACCCCACTTTGGAAACTATTCTCAAGCCCCTGCAAACATTTGCATCCACCCTCACCTTCCGTTCCCCCCACTAACAGCTCCATCGAAGGCTTCCATCCTTCAGCCTTCTAGGGGGAGGCCATTGTAGTGCAACTGAAAACATGCTCTTTCAGTATCTTATAACATTGGATTTTATGGTTGTTTTAACCTTCGAAACGTCCATTTGTTTAACTGACTGCACATCCATGGTCACAAACCGTTTTGGTGAGTTCCACGCTGCACGTTCCTCGCTCTCTCTGATTCGCTTCCTATTTTTGTAGCCTGTACAATATACGTTGGGTTCAGTTGCCTCCGACTTCTATACTGTCGTATTTGACACGTCTTACGTGTCATTGCTTACCGACTAGTATCCCAGGCTCCACCCAACACTACTTAATAGCAAATTGCAGTTCCTGTCACCCACCACCACTGTGTTACTTCAACCGTACGATCAGAATGTCATTCAAGCGCCTAAAGCGAAGTTCAGGAGAAAAACAGCTTCTCCATCTTATAACGATCATGGAATCCCACAAAGATATGTCCGGAACTGATTTCATGTAACGAGTAAATTTATTAGACGTCGTGTTCTACATAACTTCTACCTGAAAGGAGGTGCAGAACTCAACCATCTCTGTTTTTTAAACCGGGCTTTCCTTGTACTGCGGAACAATGCAAACTTGACCTGAGACATATGAGCAAATTGTGCCTCCTACAAACGCAATTGCTATGGATACTCTCTCAGAGGAATTGTTTGGATGCAAACTGGCTGACAGCCATCTGATTGCTTCTTATTTTCAAACAAGTCACACAACAGAAATAAACTGGGACCTGCCAACCACATCAATTTTAGCAGCTGAGAATGTGAATAATGAATCAGACTACCAGCAGGAACAGGATTCTACAGACGTTCTGAAAACGTAGACATTCACAGACGCACAGGGTAAAGTTGATATTTCGCGCTCCTACGCAATACATAGCGGACACACTGGCATGCTTACACATCTTCTGGACGTGATGGAAATAATAAATTCCTTTCATTTCAATGGCCAAGCAACAGAACATTATATTTGATATTTTTTCACCTGGTGGGTAATGATTATGATAATAGCAATGTGTGTGATTTTTTAAAGGTTGTGCATTCCGACGATTTACAGGTCGGTTTCTAAACTGCTGACTCACAATCTGTGCGATTATCGCATTATTATTACTCATCTATCCCACATTATGTACCACTACTGAGTTTGCAAATGACGGCGGACTTGATAGTATGTTCGTGACAAACAACTTCGCCGGTGTTCTGAAATTAAAGTCAGTGAATTACGCGCGGATTGCCATTTCTGAAAACTTAGCTGTGTGAAGCGGGGGGCTCTGCAGTGTCAGCAGCCGAAACAAAGCAATCCAATTATTCGCACCTAGGCAGCACACATCAAGCGTCATTGTCTTCTATTTCCCCCAGATGGAGCAGTCTCGTTGCAGAGGAACACGTTCATGGTTGTCTGTAATTTAGCGTTCTAGTGAGCCAACGTATTATATCACTTTATATCTGTTTGTTGGTGTAACTGGATTTTCTTTTTGTTATAGCGGAGGTAAGAATACTCCACCGCTCCCCGTTGTTTTGTGAGTTTGCCCCACTCACCCTGTCCTCTCTTCCGGTTTTTCGCATACGTTCACTTTTTTCTCACATTTGTGATTAGCTTGTATGGACACTGAAGCTTATGGTTATTCGCTTTTACTTTGTGAATTTCGTTCGTTCGTGAGGCAACTTATCGATCCCCCGCTTTTTGAACTGTCCAACATTGACTGATCGAATGCCAGCCTTTCCGCATAGCCTGTGATATGCCCTAATTTGAATATCGTGATTGAGTTGCACAGACAGACGCTTGGTGGCCCATTTGGCTTGCTACGTGAACATTGTTTGTTGCTCGGTCGTTGGTGTTCTCACTACCGTTAGTGGGTGAAAGCAGTCGTGTGGCTCCGACACAACAATTTTCAAGGCATGTTCAATAACAATTACATTAAAATTATTCACTCAAAACATTCTAAAACGTAAACGTTCAACAAACACCCTCAGCGGGCCGGGTTACAATTGGCGAACGCCGACCGGTCCACGGCGATACATAGGTTGGGAGTCACTGCCGTAGAGTGCACCGGCTCGCTATACCCCCATGTTTCACGAGACCGGCTGCTTGTAGTGTAATCCCTTCGCAACAAGATAGTACATGTCTGCGTACTTGCGGAACAAGAAGGAAAGTAATATAAGTCACCGTTTAACATATCCTTTGAAAGGGAATTGCAAGGCCGCAATCAAACATATAACACATGCCTCCTTCATCGCTCCATTGGTGATTATATCATTCCACCTGGGAGCTGTTCTGTGTACCTCGATCAGATTTGACTTGTGTGGTTCGTATGGGGGCGAATTGTTTGGAATATGATTACCTTCTACCCTACGTTCAACTTAGACCTGTGGATCCGTCACAAAAGTGCTATTTCATCGCATAAATAAAGAAGTTACGTGTAGTGATCGGTATCCATTCTGCTGCGACGGAGATCGTTCCGCTCCTTATGTTACGGACAACTTGACTTCGAGGTCAAACGGTAGCTTCTACTGCGTCTTCAACTATCCGACCGAACTAGCCTGAATACCCACCAAAACAAGACAATCTATCTGCGCCTCTTGTTTAGAGTATCGTTTTAGTACCAAGCCAACGTTGTTCACTGTTGTCCTACGTGCATCATTTCTGCCCTAGCCTCTGACATCTCCTTTGCTCACTTACAAAAGGGGCTTGACTCCACTTCAGGCTTCTACCCGGTGTTCTGAGTGCAAGCGTTCCCTTCCCTCAGGGACTGTGCGCGCTCCGATGGATGTCACAGGCACCACCATTGTCCAGTGAGGGCGCGCGGCGCATTATGCACCGGCTGAGCTCCGTTTAGTAAAGTCTCAATTGTCGTCCATTTAAGTTGGACCACGCTAGTCTCACAGATTTTCTACCCAGCTCCGAAAGCGTGAGTATTCTGCGCGTAACTGCTTTCAGTTGGCTCTTAGCCTCTGTCCACGCAGTGCTACGTGGATGCTACGTGGATGATTATCGGACGATAGCCTTTGCGTTAAGAATGATAGCTTCTGAACTAAGGATGTAAGTGATTGCGTTAAGGATGTAAGCGATTACGTTAAGGATGTTAGCACGTGAGAAATGGTATAGATATGCTGTAATTGATTTGTTTATTTCTTGACTTCTTGATGTCTGCTTTTTCTAATTTACTAACTGATCGATTTCATCCATTTCACATTGAGCTTTCCAAAACGCTCTTTCTCTTCTACTCGTTCAAACTTCAGGATTTTATTCTCCAATACGTCATCGTGTCGTACTTCTTTGTTCCCTTATCTCGCATGTTTGCTTTTTGACACAACAAAAGTCATTAACTTGATGCGCGAGCGCTTGTTGAATTTACAGTACTGCATTTTTCCCACTTTTCTATACAAATATTTATATTGATATTAGCAACCAGGTGTACGCAGTGGTGGTGTAAATGCTGACAATGAACCCTTTAGTGTTCACAAAGCTTATTTTGACGACTTGATTTGCCTTGTATCCAAATGAACGCGCCCAGGTTACTTATCCGCAATGTACGTCGCATATACACTCACCTTATTCCCTTGAGGTTTCACATTACTGATGGCAAGCTCCTGAGTAGCTCGCGCGTGGTTGCAGCCAATTTAATGCACCTTGTTCTTTTAGGGAAATCTAACGAAGCAATTCTTCTTCGAGCACTTCCCGCAGACATTTCCTCTGGTTGGACAACTTGCGTTTTTGGAAATATGATTGCTGTCACAGAAGTGGCAGTTTGGTCCATGTGCCAGGCAGTCTGTGACACGGAACACTTGGATCTAGAGGAAACACACTGTTAGTTGTTTGCATGTGGCTTTATCTGCTAAAAGTGGAACACCATTGCCGTTTCGCTGTTGTAAATGTCGATACAATGGTCCAGCGTTCGGTTTCCCTGTTGCGATATTCTTCTGGTTACGTTCTGGTGCTGACTGTCCAGTACTATTTGATTTCACACAAGCACTCGCAACATTGCAAACTTTTGTTATTATTTCATCCCAATAACTCTGTTGTTAATTGATTCACAAGGAAGGCTATTTTGACCAAAACCTAAGTAGGGTTGATAAGTTGTATTGGCCCTGCCTTCATAGAACTCACTAAAACCCTGGAGTACTTGGGTCAAACTGGGATCTTTATGTTCGCCGCCCAATTTGATTATCTCCAGCACAAATCTTTCTTCATCGCCAACAGTATGTCGGAGCACCACCAGCTGGTAATCAACCAGAGGATTGTAAAACTGCGTCATTGTGGCGAAATCCATCCACTTGGCTTTCCACAGTGACCAGTTTTCGGGCATCTTGCACTCCATCATCTATAAATTTGGCGGTATGGCGATCCACAGCGTCCATCCACAACAGAATGCTGCTTGCTGTCCGGTTTCTTCCTTTCTTCTATCAACATTTTGAGCATGTCTCACATGGTGTTCCTCGATGAATTCTAGGATAAAGTATTTATTTATTTGGCGTAGCCATTCGAGGGCACGAAAAATCAAGCTGGGTTTTGATCGAGAATCCAATTTCATCACAAATAAGCATTACATTCATAGGCCATGATAGTTAACCAACTTGGTAAAGCATCATGTCTTGTTTGTTTGAACAAATTCTGGGCTATCGTCATTAACGGTTCCCGGGTCTGGAGCTAGCAACATGACATGCCCGAGTATTTCGGTCCAGCCGCCAAGTGCAAGATCAGTAGTACATGTATACCATTTGCACTTCAACTTTACGTTTAGCAAAATGAAACGGTGCAAGAGGACTGGTTTCAAGTGAAATTGGTACATGCCAGAACTAGGTATTACCCTAACATCGCCTAAACAAAACAACAGCATTACCGTAGTACTTCATTAGATCTCCTGTTAGAAAACAGTACCATCATCACTATGGTTATAGCAGGCCTTGCTTTCACCGGTCCGAGTTAATTTCGGTTACGCTTTTCACTTTCCAGCTTTTCCACCGGTTAGTAATGAAAGTTGATAAAACGTGTGTTGACACCTAAAACGCAAATGGTGTACGTAACATTTAATCACGTCTTCTCTAAACGTATGGTCATGATAGTGGCAAACAGAAACCAACTGCCCAGCCACCAGCCAGTCTTGCAATCTACACTTCAATCTGTCAAATGTACCGCCTGTGTGGTCTCAACCAACAGGCACATACACAAACGAAAGGAACAGACCACAGTTCTACACAAACCACCCACTGAGCTGCGTAGCTCAGTGGTCTCAACCACGGACTGGCAACAGTCGAGTTGAGGGTTCGAGCCCTACCAGGGTCCGATGGAATGCGCAATACTAACGATTCTCGGAAGAATGAAACGCGAGTGCAGTGCTTTTCCGGAGGTGTGGCTGCTGTCTGAGTGAGTCTAGATGTGACGAATTGCTACCTATACCAGTTAATTTCACATACTAATCCTCTGTAAACCTATATATATATCATCTTTCACTGATCGGAGACATATTTGGCATCCTCGTAACTTTCGGTGAAGCGCAGGGTGTACAATGCCTATGTTCGCGCGGTCCGGTTGTACGGAAGCGAGTTCTGGCCGATCCGTGCAAGTGATTTGTGTCGTATTTCGGACTTTGACAACGGGTGTCTGCGCAGGATAGTTCGTATGTGTTGGGAACACCCCGTTAGCAAATTAGATGTTAGATGTCCCGTCTTTGATAATTTGCGCCTCCCTCTCAACAGGCTAATATCGCTGCGCCAACTGAGGTGCCTAGGTCACTTCCTACGTATGCCGTTCGTCCGTTTACCACAGCGTGTTCTATTCGCTCGCGCAGGGCCGCACTGGAAGAAATCGTACGTTGGTCGACCTAACACATGGCGATAAAACCTCAAAGCGCTGCCTTCCAATCTAGCTGTTGCCTGTCTGGTATGTCTTCTGGGCTTGGACGTCAGAGATGAGGAACTTCTTTGGCTGGAGACTCTTGAGGACATTGCCGGTAATTGCAGACCCTGGCAAGGTTGCATGACTCTTTGCCTTGTTTATACATATAAAGACCACAATCATTAAACTGACAAAAATTACAAATTGGCTTGTGAAAACTGCAAAGAAATTCTCATTATATAGTATACTTTCCTTTCATGGTTTCTCGATGGCCAAAGTTTTACTATGTAGACCATATATATATATATATATTTATATAAGCAACAGTTGAAGATGACCTAACCACCTCAGTTGGCGCAGCGATATTAGCCTGTCGAGAGGGAGGCGCATATTATCAAAGACGGGACATCTAACATCGAATTTGCTAACGGGGTGTTCCCAACACACACTGGCTATCCTGCGCAGGCAACCGTTGTCAAAGTCCGAAATACGACACAAATCACTTGCACGGATCGGCCAGGACTAGATTCCGTACAACAGGACTGCGCGAACATAAGCATTGTACACCATGCCCTTCACTGAAAATGAAACGTTACGACGACGCCACACATGCCTACGATCAGTAAAAGCTGATCGGGCTTTGGCAATACAAGAGAAATCTCTCTTCCATTAGTGCCACCAGAAGAAACACAGCTCCCAAGACAAATGAAGCTAGCTACTTGTTCAAGCTGCACGCTTTCAAGAATCAGAACGGGGGCAGGTAGACGACAATATTGGAGTGGGAGCTCGCATTTTAAAATAGTGATGGTCATGCCGTAATTGGAAGCTTCAATGTGGGTCGTCACCGAGCAAGGCAGTATCATCAGCATAGTCCAAGTCATTCACGCGGTTGTTTGGACGATGCTCTACGTCAGAATACTGGAGACCTTCCAAAGCGCTTAACTGGACATTCAAAATCGCAAACTTGGAGAGCAAGTAGGACCGCGGTATCCCTGTCGCACACTGCTAATGACGGCGAAAGGAGAAGAGAGCCTGCCATAAGCACTCAGTCTACCAGCGACATTGCTGTGTAAAGCGCGGAGTATGGCGGTACACTTTTCGAGAACCCATTCCTTTGCAGACAACGCCACAAAACAGACCGGTCTACCGAAGCGAACGCAGCTCGTATGTCCACAAAGGCGGGAATGGTAGGTTGGCGTTAAAGGTGGCGCTGTTAGAGGAGTTGTCGGTGCTTAACTATGCGGTCCACACACCCTCGACCGAAGCGGAAACCAGTCTGTTCGTCACAGGTGTGTAGCTATTGTATCGATGTTAACGTGCGCAGTAGAATGGATGTCAACAATTTTGAGGTGACATATATTAAACTGATTTCTTCATCGTGGTGCAGAAGTTACGAGCACCCTTTTTGGAGCTTTGTACGAGGATCGACTCCCCTAAGAGGATGGAAGATTTTCTTCACATTAGCTCTTCGAGAACAGAGCAGTTAACTGCTGGACAATCGCCTCTACACCGTGTTTGAGCAGCTCCGGAGAAAGTCCGTTTGAGCCAGCAGCTTTGAATTGCTTCAAATAATGAAGCTCAAGCAGCTTTCCGCTTCAGTGGTTGGTTTTAGTGAAACGTTCCAGGGCGCACAAGTTGGCCTGCTTGTTTGACGGGAGGAAGGAGTAGGCCAGCTGAATTGAGAGTGGAAGTGCTCAGCCCAGCGGTACATGCGCCTTCGCAAATTAGTGATTTGTGACCCATTAGCCGCACAAATAGCTTCACCGACTCCAGGTCTTCTGCGACCAGTGGTCCGAATGTTCTACAAAAGACTGTGCAAATTTCCAGACAGGACCGTTGTCTCTATTTCCGAAGCGAGCTGAGACCACCAGGTTTCTCAATCGTTTCGTGGGCTTCGCTTGAGTTGTTGGTTGAGTTTGTGGCGGACTTCAAAGTACTTTGCACCAGCTGGGATTACTCTGCGAAGGTCAAACAATCCCAATGAGCGAGCTGAGATCTAGCTTCTCATAGGACGCTAAGCGATTCCACAGTATGTTTTACCGAAGGAACTCAAAGCATTCCGCAAGAAATTCCAGTGATGTTCGACGTTCCCGCAACACCTCCCTTTGAAGATAATGTGTACCGCTTCTGACGAGAGTTGACCTGGAGAGATTTCAGTGATTTCCGCATTCTTCCTGTTCGTCGATAATGCGGGTTTTCCAGACGTAGCAGCGATTGGGCGGCTCCGACTGGCGTCTTCCATTGTGTAACCATTTCGAAGGTATTCAGCAAGATGTACAGCGGCAGGTGCACAGTAAGACTGGCTAGCGTGGAAGGTTCTACGTGCCGCGGTCAACGTTGGTTGCGATAGTCGACCCACGTGTCGTCACCAATGGAGACGTCAGGCAGCATCTCAACTCGACGGGCCGTTACTGTTGTTTTGATCCAGCGCGGATGACCTGCCCGATAGTCACGAGCGGCTACCGGAGCTCCAACGACGAATTCATTGTGCTATGTGTAGGAAGTGGATTAACTTGATTTTTCGGTGGGGTTGAGCGCTTCGTTTTTGGTGCGCAGCTTGCGGCCCCTCAGTGCTTCAGCTAAAGGCTGGTATCCTGGATTAGCTGGATTTGGTGTGGACCAATAAGAGAGTAAGAACTTCTGAAGACATGCATCCGCGGTCCCATCCCCAGAAGATTTCAAGCGTGCACTCTAGAAGAGGTCGACAAACCTCTCTGTTTAGCCATTGGACTGGAGTTGGTAGAGCGGTGAGCGTAGGTGTTGGACTCAATGCCGGCAACAAAAGTTTTCAAACATGGTAGACGTAAACTGGCAGCCATTGTCGGACACTAAGACCTCCGGGGAGTCCAATTTGTCTGAGGATTCGTTGTAGACAATTCAGCTTGGCGGATTCAGTAGGGGCTTTGACAGCGACCACTTCGTGCCATTTGGAGCAAGCGTCGACCACAACCAGGTAGGAGATGCCATCGCTCGACCCAGCATAGTTGATGCGTAATCGAGTTTATGGTTTTCCTGTCGGTTGCCTAAGAACTGGTGCTTGGTGTGGTGACCTCTTGGATGGTTGTTGACCAGCCTAGAACACGGGGGTGGACTCTCTGTTGGTGTTGCCGGTTTGGTCGTTTGGTACCTCCGGAGAATATGCCACGTTGCAGATGGCCCGAAGAGGAAGATCAGCCAAGCCGAGTGTTTCGAGCCATTCGAGACCAAGTAGGTTGAGTTTCGCCTTCGTGATTTCGCAGATCTCGTTGAATGTGGCGGCTCAGAAGAAGACGGTGTAGTGCAGCTACCCAGTTCGCTGCACGCGACTACCACACGCACTGGTGGCTGATTGGTGAGTCGGTTCGAATGGATGCTTGCTAAGGGATCACCAGAGATCCTCGGACAAGCTCATGATGTTCGACGCAGTGTCCAACTGCAATCGGACAGACTGACATTGATCAAGAAGTCGACGAATTTTCTACGATACACAGCTTTGACTTGGAACGTTGTCAGCAGGCTCAGGGAGCTGCCAACCCGACTAGGTTTAAGTTTGTGTCTGGGTCAGGACCTCTTCTTTGGATCGCAGGTGGGGCCAGCCCAGTTTTGGCCCCTTGGGAGTTGTAAAATGGCAGAAATCATCCCGGTGCCTTACCCTTCCACAATCTTGGCATCGGTGCTGGCGGAAGTTGCAGTCCCGGTGGAAATGCCAGACATCACGGAATCGGCACGCGTAGTGTGGTGACATCGCTCGGTCGTATTAGGTAGGGTGTATGGACGATTGCGCCCTAGGTGCTGCGACTACCTGGACCATACCAGGTGCGGCTGCTTTCTAGATCATGGCAGAGTCCTGCTTCAGGTTCAGCAGCGTTTGACACTACTCGGCCAGATTTTGGGGTGTAACCGCGGTATCCTGCTTTAGCTTGGCTAGGAAGTGCTTCCGGTTTCCGCATCGTGTGCAGACTAGAGACCCGAAACGAAGATCAGGCATTTGCCTTGGTCCTCTGTAAGTGGACCAAGTTGAAAACGCTCACATTCACGGTCGACCATGCCCGCGTACGTGCTGAAGTCTTCGGCATCCCGCTTGGTCATCTGCAGACATTGATAACGGGCACTGAACAAGTAAGATAGCTCGCCAAAATTCTGGGAGAAGGTTCCGACCGTCTCGTTGAAAGCAACTTCTCGCGGGTTCCTCGGAATAATGGAATTGGTATGGCCTTGGTGTTCGAGCGTACACAGAAGCAGCCGGAACTTCCACGCATCATCCTGGCAGGACTGGTCAACGGTGAATAGGTCCTCTTACCGCTTATACAAAGCACCGAAAGTTACTCCAGATTTGGCGTCGTACAGGAATTCACTGGTGCCGCTAACGACATGATCCACTGAGTGAGAATTGTCAATTGGACCTGCGTGAAGAGAAGAACTAGAAAGTTTGTCTGTTAGCACGGGCATCAATTAGAGTTGATGCAGCAGCATGTTTCAAGTCGGCGTACTCGTCAGTCATGTTCCGAAAGCCCTGTGCCGTCGTCACTATAATAGATTTGCGCAGACCTGGTCACGTTAGCTTAGACGAAAGTTACGCGTAACTTTAGCACCGTCTCTATTCACGCATGTATTTGGATGACACGCTGAGACCACGAAAACAGACAAGGATACGCACACGACCAGCGAACTAGGCGCGCGAAACAGACGCACAGGAAACACGGTGAGCGGCGCAGATGCTCAAGTTGTGGTACCCTACTTATGAGTATGTATAGACTGGTGGGCAATGTTCAAACATACTTAGTCGCGACAGCAGCAAACGCCTGCTTAACATTATGTCGCAAGTCAACTCAGTTTAGACTCATCTGCAAATACTTCATATTTTGTCACAGCACACAGTTTTCTACGACCAAATCACTCCAGGGAGGTTAAACAATTACAGTGCACACCTGATACTTAAACCCAGGTCAAGATCAACATTACGAAAGGCGCGCAATGTGCCTTATGCACTTCGGGACAAAGTAAAAGCGGACTTACTCCGGCTCCACACATAAAGTGCGGTCGGACCCGTTCAGTACTCAGACTGAGCAGCATCCATTGTGCCCATGTTAAAGTGACAGAACTGTAAGAATATGTGGAGACCACAAAAATACGGTCAATCAGGCACTACGGCTTGACGGATATCAGCTGCCAAGGACATTTACGCGTCTCTGGTGCAGGTTTTTACAAAATTGGATCTGAGCCATGTGTACCAACAGATTGAACTTGAAGAAAAATCGCGGACTTACACAACCATATGCACTCATACTGGGTTATTCCGCTACACACGTATACCGTTCGGAATAAGCTTTGCACCGGTTATATTTCAACGGATTATTGACACACTGGTGAAAATCACACCAAATAACATACTTAGCTGAAAGATATCCTAATTAATGGACGACCCCCTACTGGACACCTGCAAACTCTGGATGTTGCTCTTAAAAGGTTGCGAGACTCTGGGCTGAAACTGAAAAAGGAGAAGTGTGAGTTTCCTGTCTCAAGTATGCAATACCTTGGTTACAAACTGTCAGGCGATGGGCTGTGTCCGTTGGGAAAAAGCAAGGGCGCTGCTTAAAGCCCCAGCTCCCAATAATGTGAGCGAAATCCGAACTTTTCTTAGGCCAGCCACTAAGTTCTCTTGGTACATTTCATCAGCATCAAATCATTTGCATCCACTTCACCATCTTTTACGCAAGAATTACCCAAGTATAAATGGAACGTGGTTTACGAAGAGGCTTTCAACGCAGTAAAGGTACTCTAGACATCAGCTGATGTGCTTGTACATTATGATCCACGAAAGCTGACTGTTCTCTCCTGTGAAGTCTCTCCTTACGTCCATGAAGCTGTTTTGCTAAACAAATTATCTGATGGTTCACAGAGACTTATCGCTTACGTTTCACGAACCTTACCTTAACTGCAGCCGAATGGAACTACTGTTAGCTCGCTCGCGAGGCAGCTGCTGTTATTTTCGGTACCAACCGATTCCACCAGTTCTTGGTCGGCCAGAATTTCATGATTCACACAGACCACAAGCCCCTTATCTCGTTCCTGGGTCACGAAAACGGAATTCAACAAATGGGTCACCCAAAATGATTCGCTGGTCCTTCATGATATCCGCTTACGCATACCAACATCAGTATATCCCTGACCGACTGCTGCCGATGTTCTTAGTCGACTTCCCCTACCGGATGTGTCTTGGGTGGAATTTACTTTACAAGAGGTTGTCAAACTAATTCAGTTGTTCAACAAGACCCCCGTCACATACAGATATGCGTTGGGAGATCAATAGAGATTCGTTAGTAGCGCATGTGAAGCGGTAGGTTCAGGTTGGATGGTAAGAAAACACACCTGCAGATCTTATGCCTCTTCACAAGAGGAAGGCTGAACTCAAGCCCCACAACGGATGTTTGCTGTAGGGTGCGTGCGTCGTGGTCCTTAACAAATTGTGATCACCCATCTTGGAAGAATTTTACGATTGGCAACTCAATGCTGCTAAAATGAAAGCACTTTACTGTTTCTATGTATGGTGGCCCGAATTGAATGGTGGTATTGCGGCAAAAGTTGAACGGTGCATACTGTCAGGAATCTCGAAACGCTGCCCCTCGGGTACCGGTGAAGCATTGGAAATGGCCAGATACGCATCGGAAACGTGTCCACATAGACGTTCGGTCCATCTGAAAGACAGATGATACTGTTATTACTGACCCTCTTGTTAAGTGGATTGAAACCCATACTCTGGCCACAGCGACATCAGCCAGCGCAATAATCAAAGTACGCACTGCATTCGCTACCTTTGGACTCCCAGTAACACTAGTGTGGGACAAACGATCTGCGTCTGCCAGCGCAGAATTGTTCACATTTCTTGCTTTAAATGAAATTAGGCACTTAACAATCGATTCTTATAAGCTCTCTTCTAATGGTTTGGCTAAAATATCCATGCAAACTGCAAATTATGCTGCTGAGACAAACGAGTGCGCTACTGCATGTGCGCCTGGATCATGCTCTTATCGATTACTGAAATATGGTAAACGATGCCACCGGAAGAAATCCTGCGGAGCTAATGTTCGGCAGTCGTTAGCGTACGCGACTAGACTTATCGCACGGTACTCTAGGATCTGAAGTCCTCGATCAACAAGAACGAGTGAAAGAAGATTTTGATCTTCGCAGTAAAGACATGCTCGTAACAGACTCAGACCCAGTCTACGTACGTTTGCCTACAGAGTCCGGATTGTAGCCAGTTGCTTTGAAGACAGCTAATAGACTGATGATAGAAATGATGATTGAGGGCGGCAAATTAGTGAGACGTTACCTAGATCACTTACGTCCAATTCCGAGTCAGAAAGTGAACTAGACACCCCACCTTCAGAGCCCTATGACACACGTGCCAATGACTCCATGACGGTGAAGCAACGCTGCGTAGCTCAATCTGTGACCGTCGACCGCTTGCAGTCTGGATTGTTGGAACCATGGGGGAAAGAGTGATGCGTCAATTGTTACCTCGGCCGAACACGCAGCATCTGCGGTCTGGGTGTGTTTGTACGTGCATCGATACGTGTGTGTGTATGCTTCGTCCCTCATTAGCCCATGCTACCTAGTCGAGACACGGACTTGAAACTCGGTGCATAATGGTGCATGCTTACCCACCAAACGATTGTACACATGCATGGCTAGTTGACCTTACGAGATACTTCCGTTGTACCGTACTTGTTTCTGATATCACTCAGGTGTACTATGGAACATGACTCCAACCAAGGTGGATGCTTACAAACCTAGTAGATAAATCCCTTATCCATAACAAATAATAACAGTCAGAAAGTCAACAATGGTTTACGCAAATACTTTCACAACCATCACACTTTGTGAGGTAAAATATTTTTCCTCAATATTCACTTTATTCAAGTAGCACAACCGTCCATATTTTTTTTGACCGCTCAGTTGACAATGGGCCTTTGCTATCAAGAATTCTGCGGTGCGTGTCGCAAAATTTCGAGTCCAAATTCCGGATTTTAATTATACTCCGACTCGGTTTCCAGTCAGTTCCCTAGGTATCTTTAACGAAACGTGGAGATTAGGGTTAGCACAACATCCAGCATCAACCCCTTGAACACAAAGCTGTAGCACTGCTGCTCGGTCAAGCTTGAGTGTGTTTGGACAGCAATTTATCTCAACAAATTCCAATACCAACAGTTTTTTCCATAAAAATGAACGGGACGTTCCCATGGTAATTGTACCGTTTATCTAATGTCATTCGTTTCATTGCTTTAATTCTCGAAAATTTGACCTCCTTCAAGTAAGTAATTCGCCTACATTTTCTGCAACTTTAATATTATTCCGGTTGTTTCGGGGTACTGCGACAGGATTTGTCCGATGGGAATCAATAACAGCGAATTTGATGAAGGCAACAGAATCGCACTCAGTTTCGGGGCCGAATATGAGTGGTCGGAGCATGCTTAATTGTTTGAGGATACGGGACGATGAGTGCTGATGTCACTTCAATTTCTGTACTGTAATAAATCTGTGCTGTTAAATAATGGCACCTAACTCCTCATTAATGACCCACACCAAACTATTTTCGGTCATTCTTTGTGAGACTTGTGCATATTTGTTACCTATGTAGTAGAGCGTAAAGTTTGATGTTCTAATTTATCAAAACGACTATACCACTACTATTTAGTGCACCATAATCACTAGACTCCACTTGTACGTAAGGACCAAACAGTACACCAACAGAGCTTAGCAGAAAGGTTTTGTGCTAACAGACATGTGATCAGCCTCCGGGATGTGAAGCGTGGTGCTCTCCCACTTACCTCAGCAAATAGATGTGCCCAAACAGCAGAGAATGCAGCCAACGTTCTATAGTTGCAATGTGCTTCACTACTTCGACGCGCCACCAGCACTCGTCAAACACCTGTGGCATTCCCCGACGCCAACATTTACACGCATCACTTGTAGTTCAGCGGCCGTATTGAGGAAGCTGTTATCCTTGCGCACCCATAGTTCTCCTGCTGTTGACAACATTACCCCGAAAACACTGCAGGTGGCAGTGCTTAAAATAGCTGAGCTATTAGCTCGATTTTTCCAAAGATGCCTGGATAAACAGCAGGTCCCCAACAAGTGGAAGCACGGTATCCTCCACAAAATTTCCAAGGGTGGTAGCCGTTCGGAGCCCGTCAACAATCGCAAAGTAATTCTCCTCCCAGTGCTCTCAAAGGCGATGGATTCGATTATAGATGCGGCTGTAATGGGCTACTTTGAAAAGCCTAACACCATAGCACAAGAACAACACGGATTCCATCAGCACCGGTCATGTACTGTCAACCTTCTGATTGCGCGTGGCAGTTGGACCGAAAGAGCCGACAGTGGGACCTTCGCGGATGTCATCTTCCTCGACTTTTCTGAAGTCTTCGACCGCTTAAATAACCGAATCCTTCGTCAAAAGCTGCATAAGTAAAGAAAGGCATCAGCAATACGCCGGTACGCAATATCGACGCTTTGTTGCTGCGCAATCACCACCGGTCGCACTTAGGCTAATATACTGCGAGGGTTGCCCTGCCGCTAGGCCGGCTCGAACCCGCGTCGCGGAATTACAAAACAAGTTTGTAAGCTTTATGCTACGGGCGGGAATTTAGTACCCGGTACTGGGAGAGGTCGGTAATTTCCTCCGTTAACGGTGGCTTCAGGTTCGGGGTATATTTTCTGATCCTATTGATGTGGACTGCGGTGTCCTACAGCGATCGGTGTTAGGGACGCGCCTGTTCCTGGGTTTCAGCAACAACCTTGCGCGTGTCATCAAGATATGGCGGGCGATCGGTTGTCAGGAAGATCACGACGTGCTGCAAAGAGACTTAGACTGTGTCTTTGAATGGTCAAAGGCAAATCTACTTCCAGTTAACGGGAACAAGTGCAAGACTGTACATGTGCCCCGCAAGCCCAGTTACGCATACAAGCTTGGTGACCACAAGCTGAAACCTGACCCACAGGGAGCGAGACGTTGGGGTGGTGATGCAAGCCGATCTCGGCTGTTCGGCGCCGTCTGTGAAGGCGTCCAAAAACGCTAACTAACACGTCAGTCTCTTACGGAGGAGGTTCGGGTGGTTCGACCCCACCATCTTTCCAAATGCTTAATGCGTATGTGAGACCCAATGTGAAGTACGCGCTTCAAGCCTGGCAACCCTAGTTAAAACGCGACCTGATTGCACTGCATACCGCACAGCGAAGGGCAAGAAAAAATGCGAAGGGGTTGTTCCACCTGCCATACCATCCGCGACTGAAAACCTTAGGACTGTACAGCAGAAGTTATCACCGTCTACGGGGTACCACATTCTGGTGTACCAGATCTTGAAAACCCAAATCATGCTTACCACTACCTCTTAAAACAGTCGCAACACAAAACAGAGGGGTCACCAGCTGAAACTGGCTAAACGATACAGTCGGCTGGAATACAACCGCAACTAATTCTCTTCGAATCTGTCGCCTTTGGAACTCCTTTCCGACTTTTGTCATCCCAGTGCCCACGATACCCTTTAAAAGAACAACTCGACGAGGCATTACACCAACTGCATTACATGACTTTATTTCTGTTTACTTCGTGACAACAGGACGCAGAGAAACCTTGCGCCCTCCAGCCCCATGTAATCGGTGTAAACGGATACACATGTGCGTTAACGAACATAATTTGACTTACAGTGGATTGACCTCTTATATTACGAATACCACGGTGTCCACCGGTGTGCACTTGCTTTTTTGTTTAGAAATTTTGCTATAGTTTGTATGTTCATCATGCTCATCTTACTGGACATGTTAAGCTTCAGCTTTTTTAATCCTATAAAACCATCGTTCCACTGTGTATCATTGTGTTTTACCCGCCGCTTTCTGTGCCAAACTGTCTCCCCCGACGGCTCAGATGTTACTTATCTACTTCTGTCCAATGAAATTTGTTTCCTATTCTCAAGATCCGTGTTTAAAAATTTACTTTAGGGTAACCTGGAACAGGGCAATTGGATATGCTACAGTTGAGAGCAAATACCATAGTTGATGAATCGGGCTGAAGTGAAGACGATGTAAGGCGAATGCCGCATTCAGTCAGACAGCTATTCCTATCCGGACGGGCACCGGTATGCAGGTTCTCCTTTCCGGACTCGTCAGTAGTAAGGATTTCAATGGTTTATGAGGTTTTAAGCTAGGGATTTATGTTTTTAGGACATGGTGGAAGCCGACAATCATAGCCAATGTGTACTTAAGGATTATGCAGCGCAGTGCAATGTCCACAATGTTACAAGACACGGCCAAAAACAGGGTTGGTTTAACGGCTTATTTACTCAAGAGTAGGCAACCACTAAGTTGGCTGCGTTTTGAGCAGAACTCTAATGGTAATAGAATTAGCTGGTGAATTCAGCGCTATTTCAGCTAGACATATGATGAATCCGTAGCAGAGGAAACTCCTGGGGAAAGGGGGGGCAAAAAGCACAGGCCCTTTGGGATGTGATTTGTGCAAGGCAGGTAAATGCATTGCAGTACCGATGAATGGGAACAGTCTAACACGAATAAGAGGATACGATGACAGATAAAGTTGATACAATCGAGGTAACTAGAGTAGCATAAAACAGGTGGTCAAAATAAAATTGGACTAGCCGGATACCAGACTAAAAATGCAATAAGGGCAAATGGAGTGGATCTCAGTCGAGAAAAGTACGAAGGACTAGAGTGCACTTTGAGAAAAAACATTCTTGTCATCTAAATGGAGAGGATAAAGGCAGATATGCTAGAACAAAGATATTAGGCGTCCGATGCATCCTAATAACGCTTCGCCGTTAGCTACTTAACACAGAAGTAACTTAGAGCAACAGTGCGCGGAACGATTGGCAGGCTGCCAAGTGAGAAGCTAGAAATTTCACTGGACCAGCAGTTCGAAAGTAAGTTGCGTTTCAAAGGCGTTGTTCAAATTTTGCAGTTGGCATTCGACCAGAATCACCATATGCTTGGTAAATGACTTGAATTGAACGGCAACCAGAGGACCCAGATATCCGGGTTGGTTGAGATACGGGAAGTAAGCGTTCTCGAACACACCACTTTACGGGGAGAAAGGTGAACGGAAAAGATAAAGTGATGAGAAAATATGAGAAACGACGAAAAATGAAAAGTGCAATTGTGGACATGGTTTACTTATACACAAAAACGCTCCATATCTGGAGTTCCCATTGCTAGGGCGTCGCCGAATGAAAATATAACTAAACAGAATGGCGATGTAGAGGTATTCACAGGAATTACGATTAGTTAAAAATTCGGTTTAAGCTCCCGTTGTGTAGTTGGTTGATCCAAAAGACAGGCATCGTAAATCAAATTAAATAAGCGCTTAAATGGAAAACAAGCATTAGTGTATAGAAGCAAATGCAAGTAGTTCAGGTGGTACATTTGTCAGGCGAAATAAGCGCTAAGCCTGACAATAAGCAAGACAACGTAAAACATGCAGTAAAAATGCATCGAAGCGGTGAATTTTAAATGCGTATCATATGACCGCAAATGCAAAGCAAATGATGATTAGGACATATTATCTACATCGTCGCAACCCTCGGACACTCTGCAAACACTGCCTGTGGTTGAAATCGGCGTTCCTGCTCGAGTTGAGCTTAAGAACAATAGCGCGACACTTGGACGGAACGCTAATAACAATGAAAAGTACACGCAGTTCCGGAATCCACGAACACACAGAAGAACAAAAGGAGAATAAAATCCTACGTCTTGGCACCGCTGCAATCGGAGGTCGAAGGGAGACGAGCGGTGTGGATTAATGAAACAAGTTTCAATCTCTTTTATGCTCGCACCAGAGGCCGTTCTCCATGTGAAACTCGGGCGCAGTGTCAAGTGCCCCCACACCCGAGGACAGAACCTTCATCTTGTCCGAGCCCTGACGACCGACGCTTGATAGAGTGAACCATCGTCAAAGAAAACTGCAACAAAGAAAGCTGTGTGCAATAGTTGCGTGGACTGCTGGATGCCCGCAGTTTTACTTTTGTCGAAAGCTGCCTCCTGCTTTGCGATAACGCGCCATGCCACACGAATATGAAACATGTATTCCAAGAGGAGTCGTACGATTCGCGCAGCCTTCTGCGGCTTGCTCCATATTCTCTATCACTGAACCCAATTGAAAACATTTGGAGCATCATAAAAGCGTATGTGAAGCAAGTTGTGAGAAAGAGATATTCCGGGATGTTTCAGTGTGATTCTGAAGGTGTACTCTGCAAGACCCAGGGGAGAATGAGTTTCCTGGAGCGAATTGTGTCAGAGGCGCGAGCCTGTGCGAAGTCTCGGCACTACTTGCACAAGATAGATCATGTGAGAAGGAATCACGCCAGAGTAATGAGTTGTATGGATTTGTAAACCGCCCCCATTTTATTGACATATATATACATAACTTGAAATGGCGTTGTCACTGCTATGCATCGCGAAGCTATTGTTTCGACATTCAGATATAAATGATAGTGTTCAGGCTAAGTGCTTTCGCAGAGAGTTCTCGCATGTTTTCGGGTTAGGCGTTGCCAGAGACAACCAGAGGGTATAACGGATGATTCCTGGCAATCAGGACTACATTGTTGCTAATGACGAGAGGTCATGTGTTGTTACATAGTATTGCGTCGCTAGTTCATGGAGGGGGAATAGTGCGTAGTTGCTATCACGAAGAAAACTAACGTACGCAGAAAAGGAAGAGTCCTTCTGTTGATCGTTAGGTTAGGCATTATTGCCGAAATGTTGAAATTGCATAGTGCCGTTGGTTACATATCGCCACATGAGAATAGGCACTGTGAGATACGCTAAGACAACGCGTCGGATGTAAGCCACTGATCCATCACAGGATGCGAGATTGATGTTCGTCGCTTATTTTGAAGCATTTCAGATGGCTATGCGGTCGACTGCGTTCGATTCAGCGCCTAAGTAGTGCCAATGTATGCGGTGCATCGTGAGTCACCCGCTAATTGCTAGTGGTGCGGCGTTCAAGATAACACGAACCACTCAAGCAACCGAAGCGGACGTCATCGGGATCGCCCAAAAGCGTCACGTGCAGCGTAAGTGACCGTCACACTACGTGCAGTGTGACACTGCACCAAATATGGGGCGGACTAATGAGATAGCATCAGTTCTCATTTGCTGGTCTGTACGGTATCGTGTGGGACGGGAATTTGGCTAATTGGGCGGCTTGCAAACTGCGAACTTGTGCAGCCCCCGTGCAAGCGCGATTTCCATCCGGGTCGATACGCATGAGTGACACAAGCAAGCCGAATTCGTTAATGGGGTTACAGTTAACATCACCATCGATTGGTGTGTTCGATCGTAGGTTGTGCAACGTCACTACTCGTGACGAAATGGCTCATCGTAGATCGTAGGTAGCTTTGATTACGTTTCTTGACACCCGCATCGCCCGCAAAGTTGTTTTGTCCGAAACGCCCAACCATGGAAAATTAAATGAAGATACATATTACTTGAAAAGAGAACCAAACCAAACAAACTAGTCCACGGAGTAGTTAGAGGCCAAAGTTTTGCGTTCGACACGAAAGTTTTGTCAGACCAAGTGAACCAGAGGGTGATTGGTACTGCGTACATTACGAGAAGGGACAATAGTTGCGGTTATCGAGATGCCAGCAGGATGTTAGTCACCTTACAGGTCAAAGTGTCATTTTCAGTGCTGCGTTAGAGATCCCAGGTGGTTCATTGTACGAGGTTATCACACTTACGTTTCTGCCTGCTATGGGAGTAGGAGTGGTTTGATGTTTGCGCTCTGCTCCAGATCCGTTCACCAACGCCCCTCAGACTGACAGGATAAGACAGCTCGCCACGGAGTCGATAACTCCACTCCATCCACTGTCTACGCAGCTATTGGCTTCGGCAATTTCCGACGCCTCAGCAGTCAGCTTTAGGAGTGTGCATCGCAAACCCTTTCTTAAGATTTTGACGCTATGCGAGTCGATTTCATGCCCCGTGTCCTCCTACCTGCGGAGAGTGAGTCATTCAAATGCACCCGTATCAGATGGACCGTTCTTCGTTTAATACCTTTCTGATTGCCTTTGAAGTTCCCCTTGTATAAGAACAGCCAGCACAGGTGGCTGATCGGACTGATGCTGTCACCACATTATACTGTGAAGGTGCAAACGCTTGCTGAGGCGTGTAGCGTTACACGTCAGTCGAATCAGTCTGCTTACATAGCTCTTGGTTCAGATCCAAAGAGGGCTATATCTTACATAAGGTTTGTCAGTCGGTCACCTAGTAGAACTTCAAGTACCAAACCTAGGTACTTCACGGATGTAGCAGAGTGCAATCCACCACTGTCACTAAGCTGATTGGGGCACTGTGTAGGGAGCTGCTCGTACTTGTGTCCCGAAAAAAGCGTATTATGACACTCGGATGTATTAAGAGACAGATGACGAGCTTTGGACTAATTACTGAGGTCATCCAGATAATTTTGCAACCTCAGAGAGCAATCGGCATTTTGATGATTGATACCAAGGACGATGTCGTCGGCATATTTCATTAGGGTAGTTTTTGCTGGGGCTATTATTGAGCTGATGTAGGTTAATGTGGTGGTAGTGCTCTTCAAAGGTAAATTCGAAACCGGATGCTGCCAACCAGTGCTTTTCCCAATATGTCAATCGACCTCGTGGAATGGTTCATCCACATAATTTTGTTTATAATTTGTCCCTGGCGTGTCCAAGTATTGTGACAAGTTGACTAGCTATCTAGATCTGTGTTGACATTTGCTGTCCTTGGAATCTCTCACCGTCAGCGCGGACAGGTTCTCCTTCCCCATCTGAAGACGCCGTGTGGACTTAAGGAGAGAGTGTTTAAAGAAAAGACAGCATCTCAATGAGGTCTCTCACCGCTCGTACCAAGGAAGGGCTACGCCGTTTGAACCAAGTGTAGATACAGTCTATTCTGGGGAACGGTAGCATCTCACCGGTACCAAGATAAAAGTCCAAGGTATGTCGACTTGTCGCTTGCTCTTCTGTTGCCTAGAAGCTTCAAGAAAAAATCATTCTTGAAAGGAAGTTGTTCCAAACCCGCTCGAATGTCCCCCTTAAAAACACTTATCGTAGTTCGAGATCTACCGTTAATGCAGTGGCCCGCCTTGTACATTCTATGCTGTCATCACTTGACAGCAGAAACAGATCAACTCGTAGGTGTTTTCTTGAGTATAACAACGCATTATGCTGTATAAACCGCTAAATGCTGCCGAACGATGTACTCATATAGGCAATATATCTCTCTATCATCAATTCATTGAGTGAGTACTTTACAGGAGGCAGAGGCGTAGTATAGCAGGGGCGGCGGATGCGGTTCGCCCAGGGCAGCGTGTCGCAGGGGGCGACAATTTTAGTACGGATGGCTGCCTAATACCCAATGTAAATCCATCAAAATGTATTCCATGACTGATGTGGTAAAAACGAAGCATGATACTCATTTCGTGACCCAAGATAAAATTCGTACTACAGACGTTGATATGTGAGTAACAGAAAGCTATATTGACAGCATGTAGGCAGCGGGAAATTTTTTTGTAATGCTGATGCATAAGCATCTCGCGAAGTTAAAGAGTTGAAAATGCAAGCATATTTTTGCGCGCACACCAACCGGTTACATGGGTTTCTGTAAGTGGGCTGTTGAGGTTGTTCATGAAATTTTTACTATGCTTGTCCGGCTCGGAGCATGTCGAGCATGGATTCCATAAGTGGAGCTACCCGGAAAGAATGCAATCCTGAGGCTAAGAAGTTAACGAACTGTTCTTTTTTCGTGATTTGCGAAACGGTGGACAGAGATTGCGAACACCGATGCTGTATTCTCTTTCTATTGTGGTCCTGTTTGATTTCGGCTGCAGGATGTCTTCGGTTGGAGCGGTTAGCTCTCTTCTTGAGCTTAGATTCGGAGCTTACTTTGGCTGGGTGAGGTATTATCGTGGACATATTTACCTCCGTGGGATCGAGCTTAGTTTTTACAAAATTGGCGATTATCTCAGTCATTCTTTCGTACTTTCTCATGAAGGAAGATAATCAGTTGACAACTGGAAGGAATTGACATGTTGAGCAAAACCAATTGTTTCAGCAACCTTTTTTGTCTGTCTCACTGCTAGGACGGATTTGCGTACACATTGCGGACAATACGATCTAATGCAGCCAGAACAAGTTGCACTGATCTTAAGGACTTTACTGCAATAGTCTGCGCAACATAGGCGACGTTGAACCATTGAAATGCTAGTCGTCCTCTTATTGTTTACAGCAAGGTCTATCTAAGCGCTCACCTTGATGTGTGTTCTTTGCGCTAGGGGTGACGCACGAATAGGTCAGAACGCGCACACGAATAGAGAGTTGTTCAACCGCACCAAGGTCAGGCGGTAGAGGCAGATGGAGATCGTAACGCGTAGACTGTCGGGTTCAGCAATCAATCGACTGGCAGTTGGACACACACACACACACAAAGCGGCAGCGTGTGTTTACGGCCTGCCTTAAGCGACGATGCAGGTGGAGCGCTGATAAGCGTCCCTAGAGTTGTTCAGTTGATGAGCGAAGCAAAAAGGTTGTAACTTGGTTATGCTGCAACTTGCAGGGATGGTTGCCGTGTAGTTTGGGAGCCCTCAGCTTCTTCTTTCGAATGAGACCAAAATCCTTTCCGACAAACCGGTTTGATGTAGTTAAACAAGTGGAATTCGGCAAAGAATATGCCGAAAACTGGGAATTGGAGCAAGAGTATAATCCACACAGATTAGATCAAAGAGTTGGGAAGCACTGAGTACAGCTCGTCGAACGGGTTCGAACGAGTGCACGCACAATGTTCTGTGGAAAGAATTAGTGGCCACAGACGGCAAAACGAGAGCCGTGTTAAAGTGCGGCCGCACGGGAACTTGTCAGAGACTTTGTCGCCTTATTACATTTTACTTACATCAGCTCAGTACTAGCCTAACAATAAGTGACGCCTGCTGTAACAAAGCGGTGCCCACTCACATCGTAACAAAATTGTCGCAGTTGTATTCCGGTATTAACGCTGTTAGTGGAGCGCCGCTCAAAACCTCTCTCTTGTACCCAAAGGGGGCCAAGATATTCCGAGATACTTCAGGAAGATGCTGAGGATGTAGTCTACAAGACCGAGTGGAGAATGGGTTTCATGGAGCGAATTGTGTCCGAGCCTGCGTGACGTCTCAGCACTGCCAGCACATGATGGATCATGTGAGGAGGGATGATGCTCGCACAATGCCTTGTACAGATTTATAAATTGCTCCCATTTTGTTGATATGAATGTATAAAATTGGAACTGGTGTTTTCATTGCTATGCATCACAAAGCCATTGATTCGACATGCAGGTATAAGCGGTGGTGTTCAGACTAAGTGCTTTCGCAGAGTTCTCGCATGTTTCCGCGTTAGGCGTTGCCAGAGACAACCAGGGGGTATCCGGATGATTATTGGCAAGCAGGACTACATTGCTGCTAATGATGAGAGGTCATGTGTTGTTACGTAGTATTGGGTCGTGATTTCATGTTACGTAGTTGGTATCACAAGAGGACTACCGTACGCAGAAAAGGAAGAGTCATTCTGTTGATCGTGAGGTTAAGTATTACTGTGGAAATGATGAAATTGCATAGTGCCGTTGGTTACATATCGCTGCGTGAGAACAGGCACTGTGAGATATGCTAGGACAACGCGTCGGATGTAAGCCACTGATCCATCACAGGATGTGAAATAAATGTTTGTCGCTTATTTTGAAGCATTTCAGATGGCTATGCGGTCGACTGCATTCGATTCAGCGCCTAAGTAGTGCCAAAGTATGCGGTGCATGATGAATCACCAGCTAATTGCTAGTGGTGCAGCGTTCAGAGAACAAGATCCGCTCAAGCGGCCAAAGTAGTCGTCATCGCGATCGCCTACACAGTAACCGACATCACACTTAACCCTCCAATGCAAGCACCTGATGGCAAGTGCAGTGCCTCACATTAACTTTGGACTGGATGGTATGGGATACTGCGTTCAGCTTACGCTGCACAGATCTTTTGCTACATACACGCCTGAAAACAAGAATGTCGCAATCGTATGACGGCATTAGCTCTCTTAACAGAGTGGCGCCCATACTGTTTCTCTTCCCCATGTGAGCACTTGTCAACCCAGAGTTCAGTGGCAAGTTGCGCGGGCCACTTTTGTCACTTTACTCACAAGCACGCCAAAACATTTTGCACCCTAGACCCCGATCATTTGCAGTCGTACATCTGTGAATGTCTTGATATCCGGACACACCGAACCTGCCGGAGCGCTGGTAGGTCGTCCTAACAGTGTCATTCCGGAACCTTCGTCTTCTGATGTTCTGTTTTGGAATTATAAAGGGGATTTCATGCATAAAAGTATGTTCTCGAATTCCTCGCTTCGTGCCGAAGATGTAAATTATGGCGAGCGACTGCTTGCAACTAAATGGATGTATACCAGTTATCATGCAAATGTCTCTTCCAAATCACCAAGTCACACTCCATTTCATTGGTACGTTCATTACTTAATCTTCCTCTCTTCATTACGACCATCCTACGGGACATGTGAAGCGTTATCTACTTGACTCGTTATATGCCATTATACTGCCATCTGTGATTGTGGACTACGTGTTCACAAGCCGTTAGATATGGAATTTAGTGTTATCGACCTCGCGGAATTATGGGATTTGCGGGTACAACTACCGTAGGAAGGAATTGAAGTGTTGCTCGCCGATATGTTGTTTCGGCCATGTACACCTGCTGGAGAACAGCCGGTGAAATGGCCAAACAAGCTGCCAAGCAACGATGCAGTGATTCTCATGTGCGAACATACCACACAACTGGGCACGGGATACGAATTCAGTTGCTACGTGTCGCTTGCCCTTACGTTGGGTCTGCGCCAGTCCGCCCATGTATGTGTATGTGTAATGCGCAACCGATGCAAAGTGCTGACAGCCCGGTCGCAGTATCTCATTTGATTCAGGGATCAGCAAGTTGGTGTACTGCATCCACTATGACGGTAAGCGACGCCTGCTGTAACAAAGCAGGGTCTACTCGCCTTGTAACAAAATTGTCACAGTCGTATTTCGGCACTAGCCCTCTCAGCAGACCGCAGCTCGCAAGCCCGTCATACCGCCCCTGATCATGCGCAGCCATGCACCTCTGACTGCATCGTTATCCGGACACAGTACTGTTGTATGCCCTAGCGTTGGTAGGTCACCCAAAAGCTTGAGCAGCGCGAGTGCAAAAACTAATGGGGTGTCGCATTATTGTGTTCACACCCCCCACTGGTGCCGTTCGCAAGGCATGGCTTTACGTACATGCTAGTCGCATCAGGTGTTTGGGCAACCTTGTGCCCCTAAACTGCGTGGAACTACCTTCAGATTAGGAAAGGTTGCTGAATGCAGCCTAGGCCGCCCACGTATCAACGCCACACACCACCAACTCATACATTCATGCAAGGGTTGTTAAATCTACCGTCATTGGCTGCTTTGGGCTAGCTCAATACCAAGATCACTGCGCGCGCTTGGTGCGTAGAAATGATACCGAATACATTTCAATTGAACTAATGATTATGTTCAATCGGCTTGCAGATAGAAAGCAGACCTTTAGGGAGCAATTCAACTCCACTATGGATGCAATCATCTATGTGCTTCATTTGGGTTTGGATTGTGTATCGAAATGAGCAGGACATAACAGCTGATAATTGGAAAAGAAAGCGGTGGATAGATATAAATGCTCAAAGTATTGCACTATGAAACAGGGTACCGAGCAGAGAGCGTTCGAAGTATAACGGGAATGAGTTAGTGGGCACGACGGGGACTCAGCTGTTCCGGTAGTGGGTGAGTGAGTCTAATGCCTTAACGAAGCATTGGGCCACAATGCTATTTGCTACAGGCAGCGCGTTTCAAGTTGATTTAGACGTAGCGCAAATACTTAGCTGCAACAAACGACTCCTCAGCATTTGGGGCTTGCCGGAACTACCTGCATGCCACTTCAATTTGTAGCGGTTTGGAAGGGGGTTATGTAGCTCTGGGGGCCAACCCTGTCAGGTGCAGACTCGCATCATGCATGGCAAGGGGATGATGAACGACGCTTTATCGCAGCTGGGAATCCGGTATGGAAGTCTGCTTTTGTCACCCACTGCTTAGTGAAACAAATCACGGTCAGAGAACTCGAGTACCAGAGCGGTTAAGGAACGCGCTATTGACGTGTCACAGCAGGATGAAACGGTCTTCCTGAGCATTTCCGGACGTACACGAAGCTGGCTGCCTGACAACTGACTGCGACGAGTCTCTTCTAGATTCGTATGCAGTTGTGTTCCGGAGTAAGCAATATACCATTTTGATCTGAAAGGGTTCCATGTTGGAGGTACCTATCATTAAAAACAATCATTTCAGTATGAAGAGTTAAGTCCAGTGAATCTAAGTGGCACAGAGCACGCGCGGAGCCCTGAGGTGTTGCGCGATGACGGCACACGACAGATCTGGATCCCAGCTGTTGGACAGCTCTCAACAAACTACAGGACCATAGTTCTTCGTTTGGATGATATTATAGCATGATGTGCCATACACTCATAGCATTTCGTTTGCGTGATACTGTGTTCCAAAGTATGCGTTGTCTGTACTAGAAGGACAGCAGGATAAGTACCGCCTAAAGAAATAGGAAACAGATCTTTACGGTATCACAGCCAGCCTTGCTCCGTTTAGGATATTTCAAATTACACTAAAGGTCTTCTACGATTTATGGATTGAACGTCAGGGTCAAAGGAGTTTGGGAGACAGAATATAAGTTGAAATTGTTGAGAACAATTGTCAAGTGATAGATGATTCGCGAGAGGAATTAGGCCAGCAACTTTTGGGTAGAGGATTTCTCACTCAAGCAGAGTAAATTAGTAGAGGGATTCATCTTCCCAAGTCTGTATGGAAGCGGTGAACTGTCCATAGATAAACAGAATTATTAGACAACTACGAGTTTATGTTAGCCGAATATCGCAGTTGCGCATACCAGCACAATGCCCATAGTTGTATGTGGCGTTATATTCAGATTAACCTGACACTTGTAGAAAGTACAAACACCCATAATGATATGCGCAATGGAACACACTGTAGTTCCCATGATACCATATTTTAAAATGCACGCAGTATAACTCCAGGGGAAGATGAAGCGAGAAGAATGAATGAAAATGATGGGCTTCAGACCTCAACACGTTGCAAGTAAAGGGAGTACACTTCAAATTGCTCGTGATAGTGGGACAATTTGAAGAAGCCAATAAACATGGCTATACAAGTCGACATAACGAACATTCCAAAGCAAAGCACCCACCCTGGAAACCTCAAGGGAGTTCGCGCGAGCACTTCAGCTGTGTAATATGTGCGCTATTGTTTGCGTTCTTCCTGGCTTGAAAGAACTTCATGATAACTCATTTTAATTTGCACTAATTGAAGCGGATTCCAAATACAGTGCCGAAATTTTATGTGATGTCTTGCTAACCAAATTAACAAGTATAACCCTAGAAAGTCCTCTGAAAGAAAAGGGAGTAGGGTTTCGTTAAGGAAAATTGCCGAGTATGACCTAGCTCCGCGACAGCTGTGGTGTTCGTACAGTTTACAAGCGATTGCTCTCTTCTCCACTCAAGCTCTAAGATGACCATTCGGAAGAAACGCGCAAGTGAAGATGCTTTCAATTGTTTGTTTTCTTCAGTTGGGAAATAACCGGAGAAGAGAGTCATGTCGCCAAAACCAGAAAAAACCAGTGAAGCGAATCGTAACCACTGTTTTCCACTCCAACATGGTTATGAACAGTACACTTCTTTATTAAAGCAAAGTGTGTTATAATGTAGAATCTTGTTGGATCATGTGGCCTTAGTGATAGCATTCCCGGTACCTTTGATCCTGAGTGGCCCGAGAAGCTAGAGATTTGTGTTTACTAACATCGTAATGAATAGCATCGATGGTGATGGTAGCAACTCTCCGAGACAAAACCAGGGTAAATTGGATAGCCAAGCATTTATCTCAGCGTTGATCAATATGTGATGCGGATTCGTCATTCACTGAGATCCGCATTATTACGAGATGACTAACAAATTCCCCATCGCGGAGACAATGCGTCAGTTGCGACCGCGATAAAGGGGTGGCCAAATGCCAGCACAATGCAAAGTCGATTCAGAAGACTGTGAAGTGCTCCAAAGGTGATCCAACGGTTGATCAAGTATTAGGGCCTCATGCCAAATTCAGAGATGCAGCAGCATCGACAGAGAGGAGCAAGTGGTCAGCAGGTGTTTCCCTGGATAAGTTGAAGCCTATGAAATATCTTAGCGTTGTAGGATTTGTCATAGACTCAGGTGCCTTCGGTTCCAACCGATTGGTAAAATTAACCCACGAATCCCCGCATATGTGCCTTGAATTCCAATGTACCCACAACGACAGAGTAAGATAACAGAGTAGGATGAGGTTCAGTTGTGAATTATCCACCTAAATTCGTCGAGCGAACTGAACACGGACCAACGAAATATTAACGGCCAGTTGGTGTAGGTGATAATAACTCACTTAGATTTATAACTAAGTTAATTTGGTCAGCGTTGTTCACCTCACTTTCGTGCCAGTTTGTAAAAACAGCATGCCGTCGATGTTTAAAGGTGAAATTACTGAGCAGAAAGCAGACAAAGTTGACTGAGCCCCCTTTAAGTAAGTAAAGTAAGAGTATCACCCGCAGGCTACCATAATTCTTGTCGAATAAACCAGATAGCTTATGAAGGATGCACAAGATCTATGTATGAATGGAGAATAACTGTGTCGGTTACATTCTGGTCATTTCGAGGTGGATGGCCATTTGCTTTATTGCACGATTGTGAGAGCACAAGAGACAGTTGACTATGGTGCTATGATCTTGGCGTCTTCAGTCTCAATCCGTTCGGTTTATGAGGACGGAGATAGGTTAAAGTAGCACAAATCCATAAGCCGCATGGGTGTAACCTCGGTACGCATTGCTACGTAAAGCCTGTGGCACAAGCTGCGGTTAAAACTGCCCTTATGTAACCTGAATCAAAGTAATACCTTAACTGAAGTGATGACATAGTGCTGCTTCGCCACCATTACAGCGCAGTGGCTCATGAATATGATAAAAATGCCGATGATGGGAGCCACTCCCTTCCATCCATTAACGTCAAGAGTAAAATCGTGACGACTGATTGATATATACTAAGATACTATTGAAACTGGGCTATCCTCTTTGCGGGCTGGTGGACTAACTCGATCAGATATCAATTTAATCTGTATTACTAACTGGTCGGGATGGCGCAGAAGCCGAACAATCTCCTCGTGGTGCCAGCTGGGTGGTTCGGGTGTAACCCGCTCCAGCAAATAGTTCGGCGGCAGTGTTCCAGAACGTGGTGGGTTTTCGCCTGGCAAGCGTTCGCCCTATAAAACGCCATAAATGTCCGTTTATCAACACTGTGCCGTTGCAAATGTGACTCGCTACAAGCAAAAGTCACTGCCCCGCGGATATCTAGATAATTACATACAATCCATGGACATCAATCGTCCATTCTTACATAGCTGACGCTGTCAGTCACAAATACAATGGTACACTTACAAACACAAGCTACAAAGCTACACCTATGCACAGTTACACACACCCATGTCCACATTCAACGTTATGACAAGAGTGTACATTTTTGCTCACACTTTGTTATTATAACATTATCATGCCTGTAAAGGCGTGCCTCGTGTTGCCGAGACTAGAAATGTTTATTTAAGTTTATCTACAGTAACCCAGTCCTCAATTTACCTTGGTTATCATCGAATGTTGCTATGCTTCGCACGAGGGGGAAGACCGTTGCAACAAGTGACGATAATGTGCATGATGTCACAGGGTGTTCAGCTGCACCAGCCTCGACATAGACAAACAGCGCACACAAGACAAAGTAACCAATGACTAATGCTTGCAAATTACTATACAAAAGATATTCTGTCCAGGAACCCTATGGCGTACTGAGAAGACCGATTAGAACATAAGACTACCGATTTGGTCACATGGTCCCTGTGGGTATTGCGCTTATTAGACGCTCCGCAGAACTCCAAGAACATAGCCTAAAATGCTCAGATGGTGAATGGGTGGCTAACCATGAATAAAACAATGAGCTGAACCATGTGAAGCATAATGCTCAACAGGTAGCGAGTACCGACAAAGCAAGGGGTGAAAAATGTTAGATTTCTCAACCTCAAGAGTAGTGGTGTACATTTGTTCCTAAGCTGAACAACTTTATGAAGGCTGACGATTTGCCTGTGAACCTGTACGTTGCCACTCGAAATCGGAAGAAATCAGAATTTGCAGACTCCAGCTTTCTCTAATGGCATTAGGCTAAATCGGTAGGAGGGAAAATAAGCATTCTGGTTTGTTCAGTATTGTTCGAGTAATGTGGTCAGCGAGTCGTCTGCCACTGTGTACAGTACAGTTTCCAGCATCGTTCTACTTCCATGATGAATAATTATCTTCCATTAACCTTTACCTTCCGCAAATTTCACGTCTTTATGTATGTACAGGCGACCATTGGAACAATTTGAAGTATAAACAGAGACAAAATGTTACGGATGGACACCTTGCTTTAAAGAGAATATGGGCTGCGACGGACTTATCGTGTGACAATTGGGGGCATCTGCAAAATAAGTAAACTTAGAAATAAGTGTTGTAGTGAACATGGTGGAAAACGCAGCTCACTACTTCTTTCCGTCGACTTCCAGACCAGGGTAGTAGTCCAACTCGTGCAGATTCTCCACATCCGCCGGGTTCTGCGGGAAACGTAGGGTGGGTAGATAAGACGAACGGATGTTGGAAGTAAGGAAATATGCGACTGAATGAGTGTGAGTCATCCTCAGTCGGACGGCGCAAGCGTAAGCCAACAAAAGAACACTCGTGTAATACTGGAGTGTAATAGAAGGGCCGCTCAAGGCATGGATAACAGGAAATTTACATTGGATACGATAGGCAAGGAAACTTGGCCACATCAAAATAGTCAAGCGTTGATTTGCCAGTTATACGCATCTAAGCTTCGTGTGCATAGTCGAATACATGAACATTCCCTGCAGTAAGTAAAGTAAGTTGACCAATCAAGGGACCGTAATAAACTGGTCAAAATACAGATTTGATTAGATATAGTTCACATAGTGGAGGTTCAAGCAATGGAAACGGTACTCTAAACCGCAACAATCAATGTATAACCGCGGTGTCAAGCTCTGCTCGCGGAACTTAATTGTCTAGTGATCATGGCGACAACCGCAAAGCAATAGGTGCCCTCTTCCACCCCCAATGCAGGTTATCTTTAGCTGATGAGTCCAAATCAGGACGAAACGCGTTACGGAGTGTAGGAATGGAAGAAAGCAATACCGAAACCCTCTACTACAGATACAGCCCCAGTGATCGGAATAGCACAGGCTGAATTCAAAGTCAACCGATGCCGCAATTGAGATTGGGTACCGCAAGCCAAGGCACGGCGGATACTCTAAAATTCGACAATCAATAAAACGGTCAGGATTAGGAGGTGGTCGACTTCGAAGGTTTTAGTGTAATTTAATCAGGCATGCGATTAATCGGTTGAATAGCGTAGCGACTTTGAGTGACCGATTACGAAATAGCGCTACATGGGGAGACTGTCAGTGTTCGTTAGAAAATAACTATGAATAAAGACACTACTGAAAAACTGAAGTAGAGAGGCGCCTACAAAAATATGTACAAAGGTTTTTAAGCGGTCATTGCTCGCATGCAGCCCAGGTCAGCTGAAGCAACCAACGATGTCCCGAACACCGGTTAAACTTACTGTCACTCATGGTTCCACAATACAAATGACAAAGAGGATGGAGAATTAAAAACAAGGAAACGAAGTAGAACATAGGTAAATAACCACAAGGGAGAAAATAAGGTTACCGTCCTAAGATGCACAGGTAAGAGTGGCAAGAACAGCCGCCATGTAACGGTGCAGCTGGTCAAAATGATGATAATAGAGGCCCATAACCGCCCATGCAAATATGAGAAAGTCATAATCGATAATAAGACCAATTGCCTCAGTACTGTTGACCCACAGCTACGAACAGTGTTGGAATCCGAAATTGAACGTCGAGTCAAAAGCACAAAGAACCGACGCAAGATTGCATTGAACACAGTCAAACTGACTACGTGAAATAGCTGCGCCAACAGTGAAGAATGGATCAAGAACCTTCCACGCCACCACCTCACTGCAACTGAAAAGGATGTCTTGAATAATGGGCTCAACTTTAACGTTAAAGCTGCATGCCCCAAAGACTACTTGGCTAGCTTAGAGTACACATTGAAATCAACTGGACTGTCGGAGGAGTCTCAGCAACAGATACGGCAGAGAGTTGTCCCACTGATAACTCGGAATAAAGTCACCCAGATCCTAGCCAAGGAGGAACAGGAAGCACTCAGACGTCTATAGTAGGACGAGAATATTGTAACCATACCAGCGGACAATGGGCGCATGACAGTTATAATGGACAAACCGGAGTATATTAACAAGACCAATGAACTTCTATCCGACAGAACTACATATCGCTAGATCTATCAAGATCCAAGTTCAAAACCGGCCACCCAGATCAACGCAACGCTGAAGAAACTACAAAAAAGAACGAGCTCACCGCTATGGACAGATGGTGAGTGAAAGCTGATGATACAAACACTGCACTGTGCTGTGGGCTACCAAAAGTACCCAAGAATGGAGTTCCACTACGACCAATCGTCTCTATCTCCGGAACCCCATAATCTAAACTAGCGAATGATTTGTGTAGGAGTTTGAAACATTTGAGTGTTGGATCCGAACATAGCATCAACAATGTTGAACAATTCCTCATCAAAATACGGAGTGTCAGAATAGAAGACGACGAAATAATGCTTTCATTCGATGTCAGCACACGCCTCACTTCAATCAGTCACGAAGTGGTCGAAGAAATCACGAAGGAACTAGTTGAGACTCAACTAAGCCCAATGACAAACGTACGACCTGAAAGTTTCTGGGAACTCCTGCACCTCTGCATGAGCACTTACTTCCGCTTTATTGGACGAATGTACCAGCAACTGAGAAGAACACCCATGGGATCCCCAAGTTCGGCGCTCATTGCAGAAGCCGTAATGCAGAAACTGAAGCGCATTGCACTGCTATCAGCCCAAAACTAACTACGATACGTGGACAACACATCTGTCATCGTAAAACGGAACAGAGTACAGGCCACGCACGGTTTGCTCAACGGCACATTACGATGGAATAAGAGGAGGTTAACAAGTTACCACTTTTTGATGTACTGGTAACTAGGAATACCGACGAATCTCCGCAAACGTGCGTATATCGGAAGAAAATCATACGAAGAGCTGCATTCAAACTGTTCGAAAGAGCGGAAACGCACCGCACCACAGTCGAATCGTGGAAACAGGAAGCAAATCATCTATATCGAGTGTTTAGAAACAACGGTTATCCGAGGAATTTCATCAGAAGAAGCTTAAAAAAACGAATGTCTCAGCACCAGCAGCAGCAGTCACCTGAGCAAGCAGATAAACAGATAGTGGTCCCTACCTCAAGGACGTCTCCGAACTAACAGGAAGATTACTGCAGTCACATGGAATCTCTGTGGCTCACAAACCAAGTGCTGCCCAAAGGAAAATGATCTCAAGACCCAAAGAAGAAGTCCATCAAGCCGACCAATGCAATGTCATCTACCAGATGAAATGCAGCGAATGCGATAAACACTACGTCGGACAGACTAAGAGAAATCTTTGCACACGAATAACCGAAAACAAGGCGGCTGTCAGAGGGCATGATCCGCACGCATTGATTTCCGCGCATGAGGATCAAGAAGGTCAACATTTCGACCTGGAGAATGTAAGGATCCTAGCACATGGAAGTACAAAACGTGCGAGGGAGTTTTTGGAAGCCTGGGACTCTACAACGAGTGCAATCGATCGACACATCGAACTGGACGCAGTATAGGCAACAATACTGGCGAACGATCGCCAACTCGATCGATTAAACCCGGTGGAACGTGTGGCTAGACGATCAGGACTGACGGTAGACGCGCTCACAAGAGCAAGCAGACAAAGGCCAAGCAACAGAAGGGGTCAAGGTCGAAGGTCATCTGCCCATCAACCGAACTGAACGCGGAGCGAAGGATTGCTTGTCGACAAGGGCATCCACGGCGGTATAAAAATGCACGCACACCATGCTCAGCGTATTCCCACCGAGGCTCCTCTACGATAGCGCACGCTACACAACTGCACACTATTGGTGTCACCTCGATTGGTAACGAAACATTTGCAACAAAATTGTCAAGCCCAGGGAACAGGCAAACGACCGGTCTGCGTTTTGTTCTCATCTCTCTGCGTCGGAATAACCGGTGAAGTCTGTATTCGGTCTAGGAGAACTTTTTAACTTTATGTCGTCCGGGTTTCGCGAAATCTAGTTCTGTCAGCACCTCTCCGTGCGGGATACCATTCTGTTTCACGTTTGTTCATCCCACTAGAAAAGGTCGTACTAATCCGTATTACACGCGGTGCGACGAAGAACCGGGTTAAAACACTCATCCTTTGTTTGCTGATGATGGCGGACCGTATGGATTTGGCAACTGGGTCGAGCACACCATCTCGCTAATCCGCCAGAAGTTGCTGACATTTCTGACAGATCGCAACAGTCAAGGATATTCACGGTTCTGGATCGGAAATCGGGATAGTAGCCACTGGCGGTAAAACGATACGATCGAGAAAATACGGTGTTTGCCGTCGGTGAGAAACAATACGAATTTAAAACGATGTCTTTTGGATTGTTGGGAGCCCCGTTTATCGTCCGATGTTTAATGCTGCGCTTACTGTGTGGCTTGGAGAACGTGGCGGTGCACAGGGATGATATTGTTGCGTATAGTAAATCTGAAGCGGAGCACCTCGGTCATCTCAAAAGTCTTGGAAAGGAATCAGCAGTCGCGACTCCGTATAAACGGACCGAAATTCCAGATTAGAAAGACTTATGTCACCTTATTTGGTCACAAAGGAGAACAGGGTGAACTGAAGCAACTGCCTGAGAAAATATTGACAATACAAGGTACCCTAGTCCCCACAACGAAGCGCACTCTCGGAGCGTTCCTCGGTCATGCTGGATCCGACAGCAAATTCGTCGAGAAATTTGACAATTTGGCCTTACCCTTGTATGAGCTGCTGAAACAGTATGAGAAATTCCCTTGGACTACAGAAGCCCAGCAAGCCCTTGATCGCATTCTATAAGAAATGGGAAGACAGGAGCTGACGCTGAAGTTACTCATTACTGAGGAGATGTTCACGGTGGCCACGGATGCCAACGATGTCGGAGTTGGCGCAGTTTTGAAACAAAGTCACAGGACGACTGAGTACTCCAGCAGAATTTTGACACCGGCAGAACGCAAACATACCCGTAGAAAAGGAAAGTCTAGCAATTGTTTGGGCGTTAGACTAATGGCGTCCGTATCTTCTAGGTCAGCGATTCCACGTAAAACCGGACCACAAACCTGTGAAATGGATTAAGTCGACCAAAACTACTAGGAGAAAGCTAGCGCGATGGGCGCTGCTCCCCAAGGAATACGATGTCAGGAGAAACCACGTGCCAGGAAGGAGAAGTAAACTGCGGCTTTTTGTCACGCATGATGAACCAAGATGACCTGCCGAGTGTGTGTTTTGGTGTTAATGGTAGATGGTTGATTTTTAATGCTCCTATTTCTTTCGTGCGTCTGGTTCTTATTTCACGTGACCACTGCGGCGGGGACTGCCATGAACGTCGTGTGGGTATTAATTGGCTGACCGCGGTGTTATTTTTGCGTGCTGCTCTGACTCTTCTAGATTCCAGTTACCGTGGACGAATAATACACTGGATCAACGACGCGCCACGGAAGGAGTATTCACGGGAATTTATGCTACTGTTCCAGTCCCACTTGAAATTGGAGCAGGATCTTGGACACTTGGCGGCCGAACACAACGTAGTGACAAACACTTGATCAAAGTGATCACTGCACGAATAGCCAGTCAAACAATCCATACAAAAGCTAACACAAGTAGTTTGGACCGTTTGCGAGCAATCTTGAAAAGCTAAAAGTAAATGAAGTAGGAATCCTGAGGTGGATACCAAGAGGTAGTAACTCTGCAGTATCAGTTATTCCGACGAAGCTAAGAGGGAAGCTGGTGATTTCTTATCACGAGATGGCAAACTCCGGTTGCGCCAGGATCTGCGATCTGCTGAGACAACGCACCCATTGGTCAGGCATGAAGGACATCGAGACATACGTGCTCACATGCAAGCGATGTCAGTTCTTGAAAACCGATTGTCGATGCGCACAACAACCAGTGAAATCATTTCCGGTATCGGAAATTGGCGAACTGTTGTCGATCGACGTGATGGGACCGTTTCCACTGACCAGGTGAGGCAACCATTACATCTTGTTGATGACAGAGCACTTCACACGCTGGATTGAAGCAACGGGAATCCCGGATCAACGGGCGACCACCATCTCCCGTACCTTCCTGAACTAGTTGCTAGCGGATCATGGAAGCCCAAAGGCCAGCATAACAGACCAGAGCCGGTGCTTCGGGCGTGGGGAATATTCCGGAACTGCTTGGAGAAACTCGGTGTCAAGAAAGTGCGGACAACCCCATACCACTCGCAGAGGAATGGCTTAACGGAGCGTAACAAAAGAACGAATAGAGTGGCCAGCGATAAAGAGTGGGGACTGAGAAGAAGCGTTGCCACTGGTGTCACTGACCCAAAGCGCACCCAAGCATGCGTCCACACTAAATAAATAAATAACGAAAATGTTTATTCTCAACTATGCGAGACACGCCTGCCCAAGTATGATCATGGTAAAAGTACAAAATGTGCTCAATATACAATGGAACAACAAGGTAGTCACTTTTGTTGATATGTCGATGTATGCATGTGGGCATGTAGGCATGTGTCGCCGTGTTTATGGGATTTGTAAATGCTTTTCTGAACTTTGTTCATGTCGCCAGTGCTAAAATGATGGTTGATGGTTGTGAACTTGTAGTGGTTGTCCGGATAAGCAAGGAAAGCACCATTTCAATTGATGTACGGTTGAGCGACTCGACTACGTATGGATCTAGTGGTTGGCATTCTGCTAACTTGCAGAATATCTCCCACAGGATAACAGGAAGGCAGGTAACCGTAACCTGAATGCAACTCACGCTCGAAGGAGGGGAAAGTCCTAGACTAACAATGGTGGGACGTGGTGAGTTTTCGATCCGTTCGTAGGTGAAATACAAAGACCATCACCGCGTTCCCACTTGTGGCCCAGAGGAGAGGAAACTCCTACCGAAGGTGGTCAACCGACAAAGCCCAGTGTATACAATCGCTCGGCAGAGATTCACGACGCATACAGGCCAGTGAGCTGAGGAAGTGGTACGAGGTAGATGAGGAACCTATTTCGGACAGTGAGCATCCTTGACTAACAGAAAGACTCCGAGCGGTAGCGAGGGCGAGCAATTTGGAGGGGATGTAGTGACTAACTGTGGACACAACTGCGCCAGTTCTCAGTAGTGTGGAAGTACCAGGAAGTCAAACGGTAATGAGCCAACAGCATGCTTTACTAACCCCCGAAAGAAACGAAACGCTTAGGAACTGCAAAATGCACGCCATATGAGCACTAGACAGCGAAGCAACGTGCGCTATACAACCTTCAAGAGAAAGTGCGAATATGAGCAGAATTTTCGTTGGTCAGAACCGACGCTTGTAATACTGCTGCTGACACAATAAACTAGTCCATGCACACCGGATTCTTAGAACGTGGTGCGCTGAGCCCGTTGAATGCCGTTTCGTAATGTCCAGTCCCGTATTAAAGCTGGTCAGCATAACAGTGGGCAAATTACATAGTTGCTGGGCCGACGGTACATTACGAATTAGGAAGCCGTTTGACAAGTCCAGTGTGATGGTGTGTGTGTCAAAATACTTAAGGCTGCCAATCAGGCAAACCACACATCTGTGAACTTACCATAATATCCACTTTACACACATGTAAATCCGTGTACGCCGATTTCGTGAGAACTGATGAGCACAATTGTTGTCTGCATCTTGTCGTCACTCGATAACGGGGTCACGTCACGTGATGCAAATGGTATAGGGCCTCGTCGGGTCGATATTTACGAATCAATAGCATGGGCGCAGAAACGCCAAGGCTGATAAATTCGGGGAAAATACTTTTGGCTACACTCCAGTCTACTGTATTGGGTGGCCAGTTTCGACTGGTGGCCCCTTAATTTTTTATTGCGGATAAGTTTCAGGAGGTGGCGGCATACGTGAATAGGATGTTCCAACGCCTGATATGTCAGGATGAGGCCATCACGTAGATGGCGATGACCTTTGCTGTGCATTTCCGGGACTTTCAGCCCTAGTTGGCATGGCAGTTGGAACAGTTCTTTACATTTTTGGTGGCCTTTCGCTCTGGGATCTCCAGCTCAGCCAGATAGTTTTAGCCAGGTTCACAAGGCCAATCGCCTGCTCCACAAGTTAGGTTTCGCTGCACCCAATAACAGTTCCTTGGTTCACTGATCTAAAAAGGTGGAAAAAGTACCAACTAGCACGCACCTTCTCCATCCACCAATGCGGGTGCTTTTTCCAGTTAAATGATCAAGCGTTTTCCCGAAATGTTTCAACTACTCAGAAGATAACAAATCAGGTCTAGCGTGTCAGCATTTCAGGCTGTTTGACAGATCACTGAAGCACTTTTCTCGCTACAGTGGCATTCCAAAACCAACTATGGTTCAAACGACTGTATTTACGCAAGTTAATTCATGCAATAAACTTGCTTCCAAAATACTCACCGACATTAATCGCCCTCTGCACAATGCGCTCTCCAGTTGTATATCTACCTCGTCGACCAGACAAAAGCACAGGGCAACATGCCCACACGAAGGCATTTGTCTCGTTGCTCAGTCTCTATCCAGCTAGATTTATGTGACCTAAACGCCACTATCCAAAAGCCGACTGGTAAATTTTGCCAGTGAAATGATGTTTTCCACTGAGCTTCTTCGTTTGCTGTTGTTCTGCCGCTTCAGGGATACATGAGAGCGCATTCTTGACTTGAAGTACCCTCCCTTCCTTAGTCAAACAAAGCAAGCTACAGAAATAAAGTACTTACAGAGTTTTCAAGAGATGCGGATGAACGGCTTTAAAGGATTTCTGTGTGACACCTTTCAAGTAAGTATAATCATGATCAAACGGCTCCACCTTGTATTTAAACGACAGACAATTTTAGTTGATGAATAAGCAACTTCGAAGTTACGCATTGTACTGAAGATAGAAGAGTGAGTAGCGTTTGGGCATGCATCAGAATGGAGGTACCTGTTTCACCTATACGGACAGCCATGTACCAATCCACACCATCCTGTAACTGGTAAAAGTTAAATAAACAAATATACTTGTATATATACCGGCTGCATGGAGATAGTTTGTTTGGAGAAAGTTTGTGTTGGTGGGTTACATAGATGACAAAGTATTGGTTGTTGGTGAACGGCTAAGGATACATAACAGCAGCGCACTTGAGAAAACAAAACTTCCAATCAGCCTTACATATGTTTCTAGACCGCAATAAGTGAACCACTTTAGCGGCTGACACCAGCAACAACTACAGTGTTCGTGCTCGGGGTTATATTAATAAAGTAAGGTCTGCCAGCGTAATTCAGTTTTGGCAGTTTCCGGCTTAATATTAATGGGCGCATATAATGAAGAAACAAACGATACCCTACTCATTGATCGCGAGTTCCAAAGCATACTTTTCTGTAAGCGACTTAGACTAATTCAAGCGGAATTCCCACTTCACGCTTGAGAAGAGCAGGTTCTACACCATAAGGACAGCGACCTATTGATATGGCATACAGAAAAATGCAAGCATTTCGTCTGTGCCCTCTAAGCCCGAGACCCTACGATGAGGATTTAGCGCACCACGGTACTGTATGTGGGTTTGGGAGAACGGCGAGCATGAAGTCGAATGAAATGCAGGGTCAAACTGAGGGTAACTTGTTGGCTGAACACCAGTAACGCGCGAATGTCAGATGACATTGTATGGAAACGGAATTTAAAAGCAAAAGGAGACCCCGCTGCGTTGTTTTGATTGACAAAGTCATTGATGGTCCTAGCTGGTTGACTTGGGAACGGAGGAAATACAAGGGTTGGAAATCGAGGAGGAAAAGACTGGTGATAAAGTTGCGTGGACAAGTGATGCTTTCGAGCTGCTCTTTTGAAGAAACTGATTTCGCTCAACGACACATTTTGATCCAACAGTCTAACAAAGCGGTGAGGAGTTGGTCCCGCTTGATGGTGATTCTGGATCCCACGAGGATCTACCTGAGTTGGTCACACGCCGCCCTAGTAACTGTAAAATGACATGCGCGCTCTCAGGCTATTATGTGGTAAAAGTGAGGTCACGGCCAACCACGGGTAAATCACAGGTCGTTTGTACGTTTTCGACCAGGGGCTAACTTGATTCAGCTAATCACATCATCACAAACAAGCCGGTGTACTTCGCTTGCCCTACACCAATGGAACTTGTCTTCCCATTAAAGCGTACTCTTCTACAGCTGTTTCGTGTGATGAAGGATGTCAAACTTTCCCCCAGATTTCTCTGTGGAGGGTGTGTAAACTGAAGTTGGTTGATTAACCATAGTTCTAGCTGGCACAACCAGCTCTGAGACGCACACAGCCAATCAGCGTAGATCGAGCGAGTACAAAGGCAACCAGTGCAATGCAATGCGTAATTAGAAGTTCTCAATACAGCATGAAATGAAAATGTACATAGAACCGATAGATAACCCTATTGTACCTTATCCCCTCCGTCATACAGCTACTCGTTTTTGGTAAACTTTCGGAGGGTGCACCAGATATGCTACTAGATGTCAAATGTCGCTCGCTCGCGACGCTGCACTCATAGTTGTTCATACGCTTGGCATTGACAGATCAGCACCGGAACCAAATTATGTGCCAACTTAAGGCTGTGGAGTACATTAGTTTTACGGAGTTTGTCAGCTAATGGTTCTAGGATCTTTCCTAGGCCACAGGATGCCCCTACATGATACCGCACTCGCGAACCTGTCGTCTTCATTGGCATCGTAATCGGCCCAATATAGTTAAATACCGGGGAAGCAAAGTGATAAGCTGTACTCTGGTGCTTAGATTAAATGAGGGACTGCCGGAAATACTTCTTTCAACGATAGAAGTACAGTATGGGATCAATAGCTAGAGTTGGCCGAGTAATACAGCCGGTTGAAACGTCGCCGAAATTCCACCCCCCCAATCTATCAACCGTGGAAGGTTTTTTCGAATTATTTCGTTTCTGCACCTATATGACTCATATATAAAAATCGATTCGACGATAAACTGCATCATTTGCGTCGCTTGACATGCACCGCACTCATCGGGTAACTATAAAACATGAACAAACATTGCTCACTAGCCGTCCAGGAAATCAGGATAGGCGGAATTACATTGGCGATAATAGTAACATCATGCTGGGTCCACTGATGCGAGGTATTTCATACAGATCATCCTACGGAACTTGTCAAGCCTTCGTGCTGTGGCGTTCAAGGTCGAGCCAATAACACTGTTTTAATTTCGATCGAGTATGGGATGAAATCCATCGAAGTGCATAACTGGACGCGCGACTCCACCGTGCTTAGACCAGCTATTGACTAGGTGTGAACAACTTGCGCATGAAATGCAGGTCTTGAAGCGTTTGAGAACGAGTGACCACTCGATGAGCATAGTCAGCTTGAAAGTGTCGCTGCAGTACTCTCCTCCGCTGGAGCCAGCTTTCCACTATTGGAAGGCGGACTTTAATGGCCTCACTCGAGCAGCCAGTCAGATGGACTGGTCGGTACCAAAGGATTCATCTGTTGAAACACGTTGAACTATCATTAAAGAGGGAGTAATGTCGTTGTGCGCTCGAGTTGTACCTCACAAGCATCAGAAAGTAGGACCAGGCAAGCCATACTGGTTCGACAAGTGGTACAGCAAACTGGCTCGACGGCGACGCAGGCTGTGGAACAAATTTGTATTGTCTGCCTTTGACGTAGATTACGAGGCGTACAAAAGACAGCTAAACATCTGCAACAACGCGAAAACACGAAAGCAACGTAACTTCGAAGAGCAGCTTGCAGCCGCAGCAAAAAGTATTCCCAAGAGTATCTAAAGGTATGGCGTACTAAAGCTGCAGTGGAGGACCACACAGAGTTACAGGAAGACCTGGACAAAGAGTACACATGGTCCGTCGAGAACATGCTGCATTTCAACATCATCAAGTGCAAAGTTCTCTGCATACGGCACAAGAGAATGCACAACTACCGCCTAGGACTACAAATGCTACATCGGGCTTCTCACGAGTGCCATCTCGGCGTGCTAGTTCATGATGACCTCGGCTGTTTGAGGGAGACTGAAAAGGCATCTAAGAAAGCAAACCAATACCTCGGCCTTCTTCGCAGAGCTTTCGGGAAGTTTGACCCTTCAGTCTTTCCAAAAATACTTAGTGCGTACGTGAGGCCACACGCGGAATACTCTATTCAAGCGTGGCAACCCTGGCTCAAGCACTATCTCACCGCGCTCGATACTGCACAATGTAGGGCAACGAAGAGCGTCAGAGGTTTGACCGGCCTTCCCTACCCACTCAGGCTGAAGACGCTCAAAATATACACTGGAGGTTATCAGTGTCTAAGGGGCGATCTCATAACGGTGTATCAGATCCTGAGAAACCCCAACCAGTCATGCTATTCCCTTCTGATACTCAGTCTAAACACCCCGTTAAAAGGTCATCAATTTAAGCTGGTCACGTAGTACAGCCGACTGGAATATCGGCGAAACGTTTCCTCCCTTCGAGTGTCCCAGCCTTGGAACGCCCTCCCGGAACATGTAATTAATGCTCCCACCCTATCCCTTTTCAAAAATCGCCTTGACGATACTCTGTCACATTTACAATACGTTCTATAGCTCATAACCACCAGATGCTGGCACTAATGCACAACAGACAGTGGACAGTGCCATAACCCTACTCGAGAATGAGTCACTCCAAACCCCTTGCACACAATTTGATAAACGCTACTACTGGAGAAACTGGATTTCTGTATCCCGTCGATCCGAGATAGCTGCACACGAATAAGCGCTGTCCTTGCTATTTTCTATCTTTTATTACTTATTATTATTACGGGATTACGGGATTATTATTACGGGATCAATAAGCACTCCCCTTACTGCTTTGTGTGCGCCCATTCTAATTTAAAAACTCTCTTTATACGACAGCGCAGGTAGATCTGCAATTATCCGAACCAACGATCCCGTTATCCCTTGATCGATCTTTTCCCACCACACGGGACTTGTCAAGCACCTGCTTTTTTACCCGTTATAAATCATTGTTCATTGTTCGCCTATGTGAAGCGGCGTCTGTGGCATGCAGGCAGTGTGCCAGTGTTAGAGGGCTCATATGGATAGCCCCTAACCCCGAGCACAGATCGTACGTCCGCACTGGTGGCGCACTTCTCCTCCGTATTTGCAAGTGACCAGGTGTCTTTACCAAGTTCGACGGCTACAGTCCCCGCTGAACTTGATAGCCTGGATTGCAGCATTGAAGATGCACGCAAGCTGCTAGCAAGTCTTGATGGGATGGAGCCTAACGGGACAGATGGAATCCATCGGCTGATCCTCAAGTCCCTATCGACCATCATTGCCTTCTGTGACTGAGCTATTTAACAGGTCACTAAGCAATAGTTCCTTACCGGGAGGCTGGATATGCTGTTGTATAGCCAATACCGAAAAGTGATGACCCAAACAAAGTGGATAACTACCGGTCGATATGTCTGACCACTGTTTTGGCCAAGACGTTTGAGAAGATAGTTTAGAAGGGTCTTCTGCAGCTTATTGAGCCGAAAAGCCACTTGACACCCGTACAGCATGGTTTTATGAAAGGTCACTCATGTATTACCAACCTTCTGTTCATGAGGAATGAATGGTTACAAGCGCTGAATTAAGGCAACTCGGTCGACGTCATCTACCTCGGCTTCAGTAAAGCTTTCGATAAGGTGAATCATGAGGTGTTCATCGACCGGCTGCACCGATGGAGTAGGGATTTCCTTGTTGGTCGAAAGTGGAGGGGCCAGGTTGACAATCATTTACCGACTAGTATCCCACAAGCAGTGGCGTGCCCCAAGGTACTGTACTATGGCCCGTTGTGTTCTGGATCCATATAAACAAGTGCTGCAGCTTCTCCGTTTGCCGTGTACGTTGTTTGCAAACGTCTTGGTGTGGAGAGTAATACACGCGCCCAATGACTGTGATCTGCTTCAGCTGGACCTCGAGCGCCTCTCCATGTGGTCTACAGAGGTCAACCTTCAGATCAACCCGGTTAAGTCGCAATTCATGAAGCTGGGTACGTGTGAGCACAGTAGAACCTACATTGTGGTCGGTCAACCGTTGCATTCCGCGCTTTTCACAAGAGACCTCGGTGTACTCTCAGGCTGCGACCTAAAGTCCATGGACAACACAACAGGCTTTAATAAAACGGCCTTCGTATACTTTGAGCACTCAAAAGCAGCTTCAGATATTGGTACGAAGAGACTGTCACTCGCCTCTTCGTCTCAATAATACGAGCAATGCTAGAGTACGGCTCATCTGTGGTACTGTCCCATTAGCCAGGGCGAGGTAGAAAGGAATGAGCGGGGATAACATGTGGCCACCAGGTTGATCCCCAATATACGGTGTGGCACATGAAGGCCGGTGTAAGAGACTAGGGCTTAACACCCTATCTTATCATCGTCTGCGGCTTGACCTCATCATGACACACCTGATACTACCACCCCATATGGAGGCAGCTGCTGCACTTGCGCACACAAAGCAGCATACGAGGACTCCGGTACAAACTTATATTAACGGGTTTGTAGCGGGTCACCCAGCAACTCTGTTACCAACGGTGAGTTGTGAATGTATGAAAAAGCCTGTCGCGGCATATAGTTGAAGCAAAGTCGGGGTCGGAATTCAAGCGATCCCTGAACAAACACTTTTGGTGATATAAAATATATCCAGCGCACGCTGAAATAACGGGTCTTTGTACCTGTGTGATATTAGATGCAGCTACACAGAGATATCGCTTCTTGCTGCTTCCAACCAGTAATCAGTACTCAACGGGCGTGATGCAACCATCGTCCTACATTCTGTTGTTTCGTAATCTCTTACTAGTGACCTGAAAGATACGCCCCAATTTTGACCTTGCAGTGTGTCCCAACTAGGACACTGAAATCAAGCTGACTTTTGGCGCCCCTAAAGCTTTTCCTCGTGACATTACAGCCTATCTCAGTCACGTAAGCACGTTCAATTTGCTACTTGGAGCATACTGCGAAACCCGGTTGGTGAAACGTTCAGAATAACTGTGATGGCAGTAGACATTCGCAAACTTATTACTACACGCGAGTGAATGATAAAGGTGAGTTTTTCCCTGTCACTAGACATTCTCATCAATCCAGGTATCCGTTAATTTTTTAAATGGAGCGGGCCGTATACACTACAGGTGGTATCTGTCATGGCTCATTTCGCTATATGGTATTACTGTACTAAGAAGCTATAACCTGTCTGCCAAACTTTGGAAGAAATCTTGACTCTTAAAAAACTTAAAGTAGAAAAGGACTGATAGAGAAAGGAAAATGATCGTGGGCATGTGTTGGCGGGATACTGACTGAGGACTGCTCTGCATGGTCTATGATTGATTCCTATCCCTGACACCTGAAGCCAAACCAATGTCCTCTGGACGAGCAGTAACCTGCATAGTAGTTGAGGATTGGTCGAACTGTATTGAAGTTCGACTTCAACCTCCGCCGCCTCCTTCTCCTCCTCCCAATGCTCGTGGTATAAGCTGCTGCCTAGTGGTCATGGGTTCGGTTCGCTAAAGGAGACCGAGGGAACGCGCACAACTTGCAAGTCCCAAGAGGACAAAACAGCCACCTGGTGCTTTGCTGGATTGGTAGTTGCCTTATCGGGTACGTACTTTAATTAAGATGCGCTAAATAAATACGCCTATTCCGCTGGTGGAATAAATGAGTCCTGTCGTTTATTTTCCTTCCACACTGCTCCAACCATCGCAACGAGACTGGACCTTAATGCGGTGTGATGGTTTGCGCGCCTTAGCGAACCACTGAACTATGCTGAGTGGTGCTGTTGTATATTCACAACCAATCATACCAGATTGGTTAATGGTTAGAGGTTTAACAAAACCAGCCTGCTAGCCCTCCAGGTTGGGGGTTGGGGTAACGATAGCCCCTTACTCCATAACACGGAATCTGTGCAGCCCAGTGCCAAAACCCCGCTGCCCTGCAGTCAGATTTTTGGACCAAAGGCTTTGGCCAAGAATCCTAATCATTCTCCTGTCTAGGCCCGGGCAACCTGACAGTATGCTGCACACGCAGTTACATTCAAAATATTTCTTGATGCTCTGGCAGTCGCAGAGCATCGAATAGGGTGGACAGGGGCTTGAATGCTACTGTGCAAGCCTTCCTATCTTGCTCTTCCCTCTCTCACGCTTCTCCATCCTTATCGTCGCGTTCCAACTGCACTTTTATCCCCCGACTCTTGGCCCACCCCCATCTTAGTTCAGTAATCGTTTACCTTCTAGTTTCGACTCACACACTATCGCAAGACGTCGATGTAGTCCAGTCGACAACTTCATGTCCACTCAACCGGACTACGCCAGCTCATCTGTTTCTCTTTGGAGCGTCTGATCGCTATGACTAGCATGCTTGAACGCGCGCGTTATGTTGCAGCTTGGTCAACAGGCAGGACTTGTCCGAAAACTGGAGACCGTATCGATCGAGATATGCTACTTATCGAAAACTCGCCCGTAACATTCGAGTTATGTGATTACACTGCATCCACCAGCGTGCAACGATGGCATTACTTTCTCACTGCGCTTGCCCACAAATGACGTAGCTTCAAATGCCGGTTAAGCCGGTGTACACATTGGGCTTAACCCCCGGGGCTGAAACTTCCCTGATCGATTGGATCCCGGATGTGCGCTGTCAGATTGTCTGACTCGTTCAAAATATCGAAGTCGCGTAGGGACAAACAGTGCATGTTTATCATTGCGGCCTACCCCCTTACAAACGGTAGCACTCCTTCGGTGAAAGACGACTTCTATCACCAATTGAACGCGATTCTTCGCTACAGAAATAGAAAGGATGCTACGGTACTTTCTAGTGATTCAAACGCCCAAGTTGGAAACCTGTCCAATATTGAGCTTCATCTGGGTGGCCAACACGGTGTAGACACCCGTAATGATAAGGGTGAGCGGTTGCTAAGCCTGTGTGAAGATGCTGATCCCTTTCTTGCGACCGCTAACTTCCGACACAGTACCCGCAGAACGGTGACCAGTCATGGATGCAAGTCGATCACATCGAGATCAGTCACCGCTGGAGAGGATGCATCCAAAACTCGCTTGATTTGGAGCGCGAGCGTGGACTCTGATTACACTTTTACGCCCAGCTGCTGGTGCGTTTCGGTGAACGTCCGCAGCGGCGCTGTGAGCGCATAGATACTTGCCAGTTGGCGAGGCCAGATGTTTTGAATGCGTATCAAAGTATACTGGCACGAAAGCTGAGTACATGCTCACAGAACACAGCTGAAGATCACTGGTCGCCCATCCGCAAGAAAGTATTAGCAGCAGACATGTCTTCATGTGGCAAATCAAATCGCCAACCTGGACAATGGGTTTCCACGCAGTCTCTGGAACTTACGGATGCTCGTCGACGTAATCCGGCTGAAAGCGAACACAATGAGACTCGTAAAAATATCAGGGCAAAACTGCATACTAGCCTAAAGAGAGACCGCGAAGCGTGGTGGTCTCAACAAACTTCAGAGATGGAGACAGTCGCTGCCTTTGATAATCATCGGAAGTTATTCCGTGTGATACGAGAAATGGGCAGCAGGTGTTAGCAAGACCATATGGGACTAGAGTAGACAGCCGTCCCCTTGGATCCGCCCGCACGCGTAGAAGCCAAACGCGATATAAGACAACTGAAATTGAACAAGGCCACTGGAGCAGAGAAAGTTCATCCCGTCCTATACGAATTTGGGTAAGCTGCTCTTTTGGACGATCTACATAAGTTGTTAGTGAATCTATGAGAGCAGGAGACTGTCCCGACAGACAGGAGCTGCTCCGTTCGACGCTTTGCAATATCCTTAGCGGTGTGAAACAAGGTTTCCCTCTGTCACGTTTCCTAGTTAACTTTGCAATTGACGAAGCTATGGAGACGTCGTTCACTAGACACGACCTACAAGGTGTGGAGCCGCCTCCAGGTGACCAACTTCTTGACTTGTAGTACTCCGACGACATTGCGATTAGCTGTGACAGCATTCAAGCGTGCCAAGCGGCACTGGACAAATCAGAATTGGCTGTCAATAGCTTCGGGCGATGCATGGAACCGTCGAAATGCAAAGTCCTCCAAGAATAGCAGGGACCAAACCCTGCCGTGACCCTAGATTAGCTAGAAGTCATAGGGAAATTCAAGTATCTAGGCATCTATATCAGCGCCACCCGTAGCACCGGCGTGGTATTACTCTCGCGCTGAAGGGCAGAGTTTACAATGCAACCATCTGTTCAACCTGCATGTACGGTTGCGAAAGCTGGCCCATCAAGTAGACAGATTTAGAGGCATGCTATGTTCGACCATAGCTGCCTTCGCAGCACATTTCATGTCTGATGTGAAAACCGCGATAGCAATGAGCGTGCTCGGTACCGTGTATTCGGTGGAGCATGAGAGTGAACCGTTCAGCACTGTTATATCACGCGCCATGCTCCAAGGGCTGGGCCACGTGTTGCGCATGCCAGCACACCGATTCCCACAACCTGCGTTGTCTGGATGGAAGAAGAGAAGGGGAGGCCAAGCGATGACTTAGGTAAGAAGAATGAAGTCCCTCACCTCGAACTTGGAGTCGCTTGGTGTGTCCCGACTGCCTGGCTGGGGACAGAAGGACGATGAACACGTCTGCTTGGATACACTTACTGACATGGCGAAGTGCCAACAGCAATGGCGTTTAGGTTGTGAGTCTCTTTGTCCCTCTCCTCCCCTTTAGCTTCCCTCCAACAACGACCTCAAACTCGATGTATAATGTGATCTTCAGCATTATGTTATTTTGTTATCACTTTTAGTATGTCATCATCATCATCATCATTATACATGTCAGCTAGAGATGGTAAAACACCTCCGCTATTGTACCGCAATACATAAAGGAAATACATACATACATACAATACATAAAGGAAAAATAAATACGACAGTTGAATGCCAGCTGAGCTACCAGCAACGGATACGCATCGTTCCGGTAAGCTACTAGCCGGCTACTAGGCAAAAACAAAAATTTAATTACGTTTTACCCTACGAAATAGGATCGTAGATGGAGGGGGAGGCTAAAGGGATGGGGAGGGACAAAGAAACTCACAGCAGGAACGCCACTGAGGTCGGCTCCTTGCCATATCAGCAAGTGTATCCAGCCAAACGTGTTCACCGTCTTTTGGACCCCAACCAGGGAGCCGTGAAGCTCCAACTGAGGCCAGCTCCGAAGTGAGGGCCTTCATTCCTCTGGACCAAGTCATCGCTTGGCCACCTCTCCTCTTCTTCCACCCACATCCCCGGTGAGCAAACAACGCACGTCGAGGGAGTCGGTGGGCTGGCATGCGCAACACGTGGCCCAGCCATCGGAGCCTGGTGAGTGAAATGACGGTGCTGAGCGGACTATGAATACTATGAATTTTCCTTCAAACTTTTAGTATGTACTGTTTAACTACTTATCTTTTGTGTATTGGGGCAGGTTAGCTGAGGTGTTTCACTTTCTGCCGTGTATTGATGATGATGATTGATAATGATGATGATGGTGGTGATGCTGATGATGATGATGGTGCGTCAGATGCGTCAGAAATAAAAGTCTGCAACAAGTCTAAATCAGTATCTTTTGTTAGAAGCTGAACTCAAAAATGGATGAAAGTACGCAACGCAGCATAGAGTGTGAAGAGAGAAGCTCCAGAGCCAGAAACTTTGGACAACTACATAGCGCAACGTAACCACTACACTCAGCTGTTCAGAAAAGACAAAGCCGCCTACCAGCAGCACATCGCAAAAACATTCAATAGTAATCACAAACTGCTGTACAAGCATGATAATGACCTATGAAAGGTGAGACAAGGATTTCCTCCCCCAGGATGACCGATGGCCCAACGAGAACGGCTATGGAAGCTGCAAACGAGCAGCAGATGCAATAGGCCACTCTCGTTTCCCTGCGTCCTCCCATCAAGTAATACTCCAGCTTTGTCGTCCACCCATATCTCCGTTCTCGCTTAAACTTTTGCAGAGGTTGACGTCTCTACGCAAAGACAGCTTCCCGGGTGTTGATACTATTCACCCAGAGGCACTGGGAGCAACAGCAAGCCAACTAGCAGCACTTTTGGCTCAGTTTTTCTAGCGCAGCTTATACCACAACCAGGTTCCTGTTGTGTGGAGGCTTGGAATCATAACTCCGATTCACAAACGCGAAAGCAGTACTGAGCCCTCAAACTAGCGCCCAGTATTCCTTCTCCCTATATTCTCCAAAGTCCCGGAATCAGTCGTTGCCGATACACTGGTGTGTGATGTGGAAAACCGCAACATCATCACATCATAGCAGCACAGTTTCCGTCGACAGCGAACGTGCACAACAAATTTACCACGCGTACGCCGTAGTTGGACCGAGTCAGCTGACGCTGGAAAAGAGGTTACTGTGATCTATCTGGATTTTGCAAAGGCATCGCTCATTTAGACAAGGGGGTACTACTTTCCAAGCTCCAATAATGTAGGATCGGTGACCCTACTCTAAGCTGGATCGCCGACTTTCGCCTACAACGGCAATTAGTGGTCAGAGTTCGGTATTCATCGGACCCATACAAGTCGAGTGTGGTGTGTCGCGAGGCTCGGTTCTAGCTTCACGATTGCTTTTCTTATTTAATAATGACCTCACACAAGCAATCCCTTCAAACGTCCTACTGTTCGCCGACGATAACAAGATTTGGAGCAGAATTCAGGCGAATGTCAAGCAGCTTCTGCTTCAGAGTGGCTTAGACACGGTACATCAGTAGTCAAACCAACATTTAGTACAATTCAACGTGGGTAAATGCAAGGTACTTTCCACTCGTCATCAGAGCAACTATTCATACCGGCTCAAAACGATTGTACTGCAACAATCTACTGGCGAACGCGATTTGGGTGTGCTGGTTCAAGATGACTTGGGTTGCTCCAGGCAATCCGAAAAGGCCTCGATGACTGGAAACTAACACGTCGAGCTGTTGCGACAGGCGTGCGGACAAATCAACAGCTCTATTTTTCGACAAATGCACAGTGCGTATGTTCGACTCCATGTCGAATACGCAATACAAGCCTGACATCCATGGCTGAACACGACCTTAATGCACTGGATCAGCCTCAACCTCGGGTAGCCAAGCACGTAACTGGAATGCGCAATCTTTCGTACGAGTAAAGGGTGTAACGATTAAGGGTATTCAGCGGACGGTATCACAGATTACCAGGAGACCTGAATAGTGAGAATAGTGAGCGAAAAGATAAAATCCTGTGTTGCTTCAACGTAGGTGGATCGGGTACATGCGCGGAATAACGTCGCTGATTCCTGACCGCTGACAGCATATTGCAGCTGCGCTACATCTTATCCGGGTGCGATGCGCTCCCAATACCCGTAGTCCGCAAAGTGGGCGTCGAGGTATTCCATAAATTTCGACACCGATTTCGCCTCGACTATTGTATCCGCTAACTTGTTCCAATATTTAACCACTGGATGCTCGAAGCATAGAGGGTGAGCGATGCGCATTAAGTCCGGTACCACTAGTTTGTACCAGTGTCCGCGTGCGCGAACGTGCAGCAGCGGCCTCAACATAGGTAAGCGGCCCAGGCGCAATATGCGGTGCGTCATTATAAGATCAACTCGAAGCCGAAGATATGAAAGGATATACAGCCCTAGTCTCCTACATCGGCCCTCGTATGACATACCCCGTAAACTGGGGATGAGCCGCGTAGCTACATGCTGAACACATTCTAGTCTCTGCACTTCACCTATTTTGATCGGAAAATAGAGGGGTGAACCATGCTCAAGTACCGGTCTTATTATTATGGCATACTTGATTCTGCACGACCCACATCATGTGTGCCGCTCTTTACTGCAACTCAGCAACAATACGCACCTGAGAAGTCACTCATTGAACCCCGCTGAACAGTACAGCCGTCTGCAGTGCCGCAAGAATTACTTTTCCATTCGTGTATGTCACCCGTGAAATGCTCTCCCTGAATCGGTCGTCTCCGCACCGAGAGTAACAATAGTTAAAAGACGGTTGGATGATGCACTCATCCACTCATTTTAACTTGGCACTACGTCTCCATCCTACTCCTGGAATGTACTTTGGAGTTATTTGCTGTTAACTTCGGGTGCTGTGAAACTATGCGAATTGCAGAACTACAGCGGAGCAAACGATAAGTCCTCCTTTGCATCATTAAATTACTAACTGTTTTATTGTCATATTTATGATCGCCCCAGCAAAATATCCAACGGGGCTTGTAAAGCAGTGTTTTCTAACCAGCACAAATTCAATGTTCAGTGTTCGAAATGAAGCCTCAATGAGTGCAACTGAAAACACGAGCACATCGGTGGGTTGGACAAACTAACCCTATCCTTGACTAGTTCCTCCTCCTTCACTACCACAACTCCCCGTATTCAGTTAGATTGAGGATTCGCTGTGTGCCTAGGAAACAAATACTTAGTGGCATGTTGGACAGCTGATGCAAGTCACTAAGCTATCTAAGCTAGGTATCTGGTGTATTCCCACTATTTGCTTCTATCTCCTTGCTGTACGTGAAGCAGGTTGTTTCCTTTCACTAACACAAAGCGTGTGTATTATACCCGCATGTATTGCGTACGTTGTGTCTCATGTTTGTCTTCCTTCATAACGTGGATTTGGTTTCAAAACTAAATGTTCATCATTTCGTTCTCTCTCACGCTATCTCACAGATGTTATGCACCAATGCTGCACTCTTTTCTTGCACACTTTCAACTATTTGTTGCTTTCTTATGCTAGTCAGTGTTATTTTTCTCCCTGTAAGAAGCTCCTAGCTCTAATCAGATCCGAAGTCATGTTGAAATACTGGCCGTGAACTCCTGTTACCCAGTTTGACGAAATTAACCACGAAAGTATCGTGAAAGTACGACCTAGATATGGTCTTGTGAAGTATTGGTGATTAGTCATTTGTGATGGTAGATGAAAGTTGGAATGTCTGTAAGACATTTCAATGTGCCGGTGGTTAATGACACGTGCAAGAAACTATCACTGCATGGGTCTGGATAACCCTTAACTGATTGGTCTAAATTTGCACCAAAAGTGTGCAGTCCCTGGGGAATCCGAAGGGGCGAGATTACTTCTATGGCGACATATGTCAAACAATAACTGGCCAATGAAAGTTGGCTTGCACGGCAGTGAAGAGCGAAACGACGAACCAAAGGCAATCCTCTTTACTGACATAACATTCCAGCTGACTGTACGCCAAAAATAACGTGACGTGTAGTTGTGAATAATTTTCGGATCAAATTCGAGCGCTCGTTCTAGCTTTTTAGATCAAATTAACACTGGTTTCACGAAAATCAGCTCAGGGAGATAATCAATAAGTATCCACCTAATGCTGTGCACCTAACCACACAAGAAAGCATCGATGGAAGCAGCACTTGATCGAACGCTGTATTTCAGATATGCAGTCTATAAAATGTCAAGTTCGAACAATATTCCTTGTTATGAACATCGGCTGAAGCAGAATATGCCACATCACTCACGGTGACCACGCGAATTGATTACCGAGAGGAAAGTTTCTTTCTTCGGGTATCTCGGATATAGTACACTCTTCCAAGTTATAAAATTCCTACCCCAAATCAACACCTTTTCAAAGGCTATTTGACCAGACGCTATCCCAGTTGCCTTATGTAATGTAGAACCTCACAGTTGGGCGATAAAATAACGCAAACCAGTGTGCCCCTACATAAGGTAGCGTGGGGAAAACTATACCTGTGTTCACACGAATTGCTTGATGAGTCAACTAGAGCCAGAATCCCCCTCTTTTCGCGTCATTTTACCTTTGCTTTGTAATGTACACTCTGGTCATGCTACGGGAATTGTCAATCACCCGCATTTTCACCCGATAATTTTCTAGGTCACACCATGCCTACGAAGCAAAAGTTAGGTGGCCTTGATGGTTTGAAACAAGGGATAACTTTGCTGCAGATAATTCTTTAACCTAGAATGCCATTTCATCGTTCCACTGTGAAGGAACAGCGCTTTAACATGCGGTCCTACAGGCCAAGCCACCGTTACGATAAGTGCAGTATTAATGGTCGAGTTCAACGACACTTGCTTTAGGCTTATGTTGCGACACCCAATCCTAATTGGGACGGCAAGATTGTTCGAAGTAAACCTTAGTCAACTTGGTAAATTAGACATCAAATGAAATAGATAGGCATTGGTTGCGGCACCCCCTCAATTGTTACGATCCAACGACCAACAACACAGTGCTGAACGAAACCACACCGGAACGGAAAGCTTACAAAGGACTAGTAACACAGATTACGGATAAATATAAAGTCGACTCGTAGCTAATAGCCCTAACCCTAACAAGGCAGAGGACCAGACCTCTGAACGAGATCCATTATGGTGTCAACTCAGGCGCAAACCAATGGACGCTTAGTAGGTCTTAAAACGGCCTTGTGAGATGGGCCAATCACAGCACTGGTCTAGGGTGGGAAGGGTTGCATGCCCCCTTGATTCCAGTATAGTATCTAGCGTCTTCCCAGCACCAGCTCGGCATCTCACGCACGATTTCGTGATTATCTGGACAATTGAAGTGGGGATGACCTAACCGGAGGCTGCATTAGTGACCCAGTTATCGTATACAAAATTTCCATGACTGACTAACGAGTTACACTAGCGCGGTTAGCCACAGCGGTTAGAAATTCAGTGTTTGATATCGGATGGTGTGTTCTGATAAAATAACTACGTTTAAACGTCAAAGTAGAGGTACAATTTGGCCTCGTAAATGATCAAAGAACGGTCATGGCAAACTCACTTGTCCAGTACAGTTTACCAATGCATGGGGCGACATTTGTGGGTTTCTGATGTCCGGTAACCAGCCGAATATCTATAGAATGAAATAATAAAACATAAGTTTTCCAGAACGCAAAGCACTTTATGCTTGAACATGGACTTAGGAGAAAAATGTATCCTTGTGAGCGGCGTAAGTATGCAACGAGACGTTGATGCAGACAAATTCCAGTGACGGTATCCAAGTAAAATTAAACAATTTAGTCCATTCATACTTCAGTTTGGACAACCGGGTAGTATTATGGTCTGAAGAAACCATTGAGTAAACTGTGCTGTATTTGCTTTTCCTTTTACGTTAACTGTACATTCCATTATTTTCCATATTTTTTGATAGCTTCATGTCTACCCTCTTTGCTAACCTTGTGATGCACAAAACGACCAAAATGACCGAAGAACGATAATCGCCCACTGATTGCACAGTTCTGTTGTATTCGCCCAAGCACGATGTGGCCTGAACATCGTTTAGTCGCCTGTTCTTGTTAACCAATTGAACCAGTAGACCAGACATTCACAACCTTTAAACCTTATGGTCCCCACCCTTGATCTCCACAATTTCAGCAATCCGCAACGCCTAACAGACGCAAATCTGTGATTCCCAGTGGTCATATTGGTATCTATTGTTATGATGGCTGAATTTCTAATGTTGGTATCACTGCTCTTTCCCTTATAAACCCAGTCATAACTTTCACAGCCTATAACACTCACCGTGCGGCAACACCAAGCCAGTTAGATGTAATTACACAAAACTCATCAGTAATATTTAAAATTGTATTTACTTCATGTTGGCTTTTAACTGTAAGGCGTCATGAATATGGAGTGGTATTAACTTCGTAACAATATGTTTGTCAAGATACAGGGTGACGCACGAAATGTCATGCCACTTTTTGTTGCTCATTACACACGTAGTACTTAGGTAATGTTGAAAACTCGTATTCGTATACTTTGGTTTACGAAAAACCCGGTAAATGCCACGAGAAGTTGGTGTGGAATATTTTCTTGGCGCCAAACAATTTTCAAGATGGCGCACAAGAGCAGACCGGGTGTTGAACAGAAGGTGAAAAAGGATCGATATAAGGACATGTTGGAAAACAGATTTATTCCAGAACTCAATAGTTCATGCAAGACGGAGCCCGTCCACACACTACAAATGTTATTCTTTATTACCTGTATGACATGTTTGATGGGCGAGTAATGCCACATCGATTTCTTGATCGTCAATAAGGTGGAAGGTAGTGGCCTCCGCATGGCCCTGACATCAATCCATGTGATTTCATCTGGTGGGGCTACTTGAAAGATAATGTCTTCACAAGGAAGCCTGCAAATGCAGCTCAAATCATGACTCTCATCATGCAGTTGTGCCGTCTAAGTTTGGAAGACTTTTGCAGGAAGGTTGTGACAAATGTAAAGGTTCGCTTGCAAGAGGCTGTGAAATAAAATGGTGATCACATTGAACACATACTACGTTGAATTAAATTTCCATGCTCACACAATTAATTATACACTAATTTTGTAATATTTTAATGATAAAGACCTGTGTAATGAACAAAATAATGTCATGCTATTTCGTGCGCCACCCTGTATTAATGCGAGGCTTGAGCCTGATGCCCTTGAGCAAGCTTGTTTATGTCCGGCTCCAGACTTGATAGCGAGAGTCGAATATCTCCTCCTGCTGTGATATCCAATCTGTTTCTACTTGTTGTTAGAGAAACCAGTCAGCTAAATCCACATCCAACCATGTATGTGAATGGAAAATTAAGGAAATGTATTTCAGCTATTTCCAACAGTCTGAGACATTAGTCTATCCAAAAATCTTTGTTATATAGCGTGAATTACAATTTGCTAGTGTCATTTTTACGCTCTGTGAAACTTTCCTGGACTTCAGCCCCAACTATGCAGGGCTGTACATCGAATGGATCAAAAAATCTATATCGGGATTTCCAAGTCATTTAGGTCATCTAACCTGTCTTTCATTTCTTTTCGGAGTTGTTATAAATGACTGACATAAACAATCAACTGGGAACGGTGAAAATTCTTGGCGTTCGATATTTTAAGCATATACTTCCAGCCTTTTAAGAAAATCGATGGTGGCATCTGCTCGAGATGAGATTACTCAAAGTGCGTCGAAGATTTTTATGCAATAAGTAGAGTTTTTCAAAATCATCAGCCAGATAAAATATTGTTAACGGTTTTCTTTCATAATCAGTTCCAGAAAAGAATGTGATGATGGTGTCCCAGCTTGCAACACAAAGATGGATACGGTTGCCCTTGAAGTGCCATCTAACTTCTGTAGGCAAAAGTAGAACCTGAAAATCTTCACTGTTCTCACATAACTGCTGGAAAAGACGATCTTGAAAAGGGTGCAGATTGATATTGTTAACTACTATTATAAATGTTGAGAATGAATCGTTTAAGCGCCCTCCCACGTTCTTAGCTACTAGGTGCTCTCAGTGAATCACAGTGAATTGCATGAACAAAAGAGAGAAAAGTTTTTGGACAGACAACGAATCCTCTCTATCTTCCAACTACTGCGGTAGCATCAGCTGTTGCACCTGAAACTATGTTTTGCATTGTGATGGATTTGTCAGACAGATAGCTATTGACTACCTAGAACATAGACGGACCCTTTGTATTAGTTTTATATATCCTGACAAGCAGCATCTCTTTCATTAATTCATTGTCAGTGAAGCATCGAACATATGCCACGAGAAGCGTCGTTATCAGATAAAGTAGATAATTCTACTGGTAACGAAAATTGTCTGAACTGTAGTAAGGTAACTAAGGTACTTTCTATGTCCTGAGGCATCACATCTTTTGGTCTAGATCCCGTTGTGTTGCTGAGCAGAATGGCTTAAACTGCTTCTATTGAATTCATATGCAGCAGGTCCGACAGCATTATTGTTACTGAAGGCAAGATAATATTTTCTGCAACATTAGGTGGATTGCAGTTTTTGGCAATCAATGCTCTGATTTCACAAGATGCCGTAAGCCCATTTGCCATTTTGCCCTGTCAGAAACTATTGTTTTTAAATTTGGTATGTTTTCGAATCTATCCCGCAGCTTTCAAGAAAATTCACATACTTGCCGCTTTCGCCCTTATCGATACTTCCCAAATGATTTTCCAGTTTAGGTGGTCCCATACTTTCATTTGAAAGTGTTCTGGCAAATTAAACACGGGTAGCGTGGGGTTTTGAACTGATGCGATGAATCCAAATGACAGATAATCTACGGAGTACTACTGACACTTCTTTGCCAAGGAGCCCATTTCTGGATGTCATTGGGATTTGTTTATATATATATATATATATATATATATATATATATATATATATATATATATATATATATATATATATATATATATATATATATATATATGCCCCCATGCTGAGGCTGATGTTGCATTCTTGATGCTTCTTCACCGCAGTTGGGCTAAACCAACTTACACTTAAACTAGGTCTTTTTAAGCTGCATAAATTTTATTCCACTTTATTTGGTTTGTTCTGCCTATCTGAATAATGTTCTATTAACTGGCCACGTTGCTTACGCTAATTGCGCTTATCTTCGGTAATTTTGTTGTGTTTGTAGCATTTTTAAGTAACTTGTGGACATTTCTTACTTATCGTGGATTCGTTGCTAACCAACTTACTTCATATGGTAATTTAGGGAAGAGTTATGTCACCGTATCTGTATGCATTATTGGATTTACGTTATTTCAGCTTGTCGTTTAAAGTGAATGGCTGTTGCTTGATATCCCCGGTGTGGCTGCGCTTGATGTGCATGTTGACAAGGTGCCTACCTGTCTATTACCCACTACCTCGTTCATACTGGCTCCAGGAGACAGTTGGTCGTTGCTGGAGGGGACGGGGTGCACGGTCCTTGTGGCCGTGCTAGGCTCAAAGAGCGGTTCCATGCACTCAGTGTGGAGCGGACTACGGACCAGCCACCGCCTTGTGTGCGCTTGATTCCCCAAATACAGCGTGCCTGTGTTTGCCTGTGAAGGAGTGTGGGCCGGCTCCATTGATGAAACGTGGCTCCCAACCACATGCCTCCCGGTCTTATTCCTTCGGGTTTACACTGGATATTTAGTGTGTGGTTGGAGCTGTGGGTGGTGCAGCGCAAGCCACCCATGGTCCCTCTGTAGGCGCAGGCGTCCTGTGGCTGGCCACAGTGACAGGCAAATCCGAAACCGGATGCCGCCAACCATATATATATATATATATATATATATATATATATATATATATATATTGCTTTTATGCTTACACATTTATATTATGGGTATTAGGTAACAACATTCGGCAAGGCGAAACATGCAGGTAGTATGAATAATTGTTGGCACTAAATTTCTTTTTAAGAGAGCAAGAACGAACAGCATTTATGCGGGATAACCTGTATTCAGATTATTTCGTGTCTTCTCATTCAGCCGCGCACAGACAAATCGTGGAAAGAGTAAAGGAATGCAATTGAAAAAGGCGGTCAATAGGAAAATCAATAAATCGCTGAGAAAATCAAGGTCGATCCATAGTTCGAACTTGTTTTGTTAGAGCACACCGAATATGCTCTGAAGAGTCAATCGAGGCTGAATTACGATACATCGAATCTAACCTACGCAATAATGGCTATCCTAATAAATTCATCGCCAGGTATGGGAATGAGGTTGCTAAGAAAGAAACACGAATGGATGTCCCAAAGAAAAAGATCTTCATCATGCTACCATACAAAGAGGAACAGAACAACAGAAGACTGTGCTACCGATTACGCCAAGCCATAAAAAGGTGCTACTCCGCAGCTGAGCTCGTGTTGTTACATCAAACCAAGAAGCTGTTCCATGAATCCAACTTGGATAGGCCTCACTCTCAGGTTACCGCCTCATGTGTTTACCAATTCACCTGTACTTGCGGTAGCATGTACATTGGCCGAACCGAGAGAAGGCTATCAACTAGGATCATGAAACATGTTCCACGGAACCTGGCAAATAGTGGACCTAAACTCCCTGCCAGCTCCATTGCTCAGCATCTGCTCGATTGTACCTTGTGCGAAAACCCACGTGACGCATTCAAGGTTATCAGCAGACAAAACAACGCGAGCTTGCTTCGTTTCGCTGAAGCCTCGGCCATCCGAGGAATGAAACCAAACCTTTGTAAATAGGTAGACTTTGTGGCCAGTCTTGCCTTGCCCTGGTAAGACGCAGGCAATGACCTTGATTTCCCAGTGTTTCATTGATTTTCCCATTGACCCCTTTTTCAATTGCATTCCTTTACTCTTTCCACGATTTGTCTGTGCGCGGCTGAATGAGAAGACACGAAATAATCTGAATTCACGTTATCCCGCATAAATGCTGTTCGTTCTTGCTCTCTTAATATTTTTGAAGGGAAATGGCTGCATGAAATTTCTTTTTGCTTGACCGTGAGATTATAACCAAAGGCGTTTGGCAAGCATACTTGCAACATCTGTTAATGGCTAGAATGTTAAAATGTATAAGTTTAGAAAGACTGTTAGATGCCACTCAAAGGTGATTTCTGAGGATGGCTAAACTGACAGAAGAGAACTTCTTGACAAAAGTCAATGCAGATAATAAATGGAACTCAGAAAGTCACAATAATCACTAGACACACATACATTACAGGAAAGTTGTAACAATGGTAATAGGTAAAATTAAGGACAGAAGAGGCAAACACGGAAGAAAAGGACGGATAGTTCAAGAAACCTGCATGGGGAGTTAACAGCGAAGAGAATAACGTACATCAGCTATTGCGAAACATGGTGCCAAATGCGTGCTGGCAATGCATTTGATTATTATAAGCATAAGAAGAAGTATCCTTATGTATACATTATGTTATATATGCTCACCTAAGCAACCGGATGTCCTCACGTAAGATAGTACCACACGCGCGCAGAGTAGCCACTCAAAATCAAGACGTTGCGGGTTAACGTGACCTAGCCGCCAGAGGTACACGCCAGCAGAGACATCATCATCATTACACGTTAGCTGGAGGTGGAAAACACCTCAGCTATTGTGCCGCAATACAAAAGACAAGAAAAGGAAAACAGTGGCACGCCTGCTGAGTCCCCAGTAACGGATGGACATCGTTCCGGAGAGCAAACAGCTGGCTGCCGTAAAAGAGAGTCATATTATGCCTAACAAGTGAGATCATGATTGGACGGTAGTGTTACACCATTATAGATGTCAGTTAAATGTGTGTTCATACCAATAATTTTATAAAACCCCTTGTTTATAACCATTAGAAATATACACTGGTGGAACACTGCCAGCCGAGACTGGAGAAGAAAAACGCGTGACCTAGCGCTACGGAAGTGATACTCGAACGAGGAAGACTGACTGGCACAGGAGTTGTTACACAGCGATAGTGTCCCGAAGAAAATTCCATAAGTGTCAGTGTGGCTTTGTGCCGTAACGGCCGCAGTGTGTTGACGAAAGTACGCCAGGTTAACTGCAGTTTGCGCGATAGATGCACCAGTGTTGAGTAAAACTCAGAGGATTCACTGTGGATAGGGAGCAAATTGCTGAGGACGAAACGCTTGTTACTTGCGCAGTTTGAGTCACCCTGTGGTGGTTGTATGTTTGAGGTGAGCTCGGCGAAACCTGTGCAAGTTTGGCGGGGCTCTACCAGCTCTGCAACAGAAAGCCTGCTCAGCCTGACTTTCAAACTTTTGTAAACAGACACTTGCGCGCAAGTAATTCACCGCATTGATCTGTAGTTACCAAGGGAAATTAGTGCGCGGAGAGAAACTATCAGCAAATTACTTTTAAATGAATTTTTCATTCGTGTTATCACAACCAACTGTTCAAAACACGGCCTCCTATGGCCCCACTAAAAATTTTGCTCATCCCAGGGCCCCCGGGAATTTTCTATAGCCATATGGTCCCCGTTGAGGATGGCTGCAGTAGACAAATAAAGCTAGACTGATTTTGGCGGAGTTATGATAGCCTGCAATGTTCCAATAGTCCGACAGCTGCATAAGTTCGCCCACACACCCACACAAAATACGCGAAGGGTCACCGCCTATCTGCTTCAGCAGTTACGGTCCCAGTAAGAGAATTGGACAAGGTTTACTTCACTGTAGATCGCGGTCCATGAACATATATTTTCGGCAAATTCATGCATGGCCCAAGGCCTGGGCATTACATAAATTCGCCGAGATTGGACAAATGTCCTGGCGTAATATTGAAATAGTAATCATTTAAAACACAAAAATGATCGGAATCGCTAGCGAACGTGTGAGGGTACGGTGTTAGTGTGATATGTTTTCAGACATTGCACCGCGCATGTAGATGTCGTAAACTTGAAGTGATCCTCTCACGGTAGACACACACAAGTCGGATATGTCAAGTTTGGTGAGCTCCAGTGCCGAAACGTGCTTGGCGGAGGCTTGGTGATTATCGGATGAGGCATGATATTTAATGCCGTTAGACATTCCGAGTGTACAAAGCGAGATGTGGCTTCCGTATGAGCACCTACACTGCATTCGCCAATTTTTAGTTGGTAGCTATGGGACATTCTGTAGGTGTCGCATATTACCACGTCCATTACGTGTGCTGTGGAGTACTTGATGACGATTAGATCCGGCTTGATGTACGTAGATGGCGCTGGGATGCTGGGCTCCGGGATGATTTGGGCTCCTTTATGATGAAAGATGTTGGTTAATTGCCTTACGATATCGTTGTGTCTCTTACAGCGAGCATCGTGGGTTACTGCACAGAACTGCAAGAGGTGGCAAAGTGTTTCGTTTTGTCCGCAAGCGCCTGGCAGTGAAGATCGGTAGGGTTTGGGGGTGATCGTCCTCCGGAGCATCGGGATTTTGTCGACAGTACCCCTGCTCGAAGTTGGGTTCCCCTGATGTAGAATCTGGGAAAAATTCGTCCGGGGTTTTCTATCCAGTTATGAGACGCTGGTGTCGTAAATACTCCCCGAAGCAAGGACCCGTCTATAGATTGTAGCAGTGAATTCTTCCATGCTTTCTTCGCGTCACTTTTGTCAAAGACGACTTGGTTCCCAAGGATTACGGGTTTCATGGCGAGGTAGTCGCTGAAAGTTCCCGTATCGTCCAGCTGTTAATTAGGTGGGAGAGTGAAAGATAGTGTTCCAGGCGGTCATTTCGAAGCAACGGGATCATACTAGAAGGGCAAGGAACCCCTAGGCCATAATCCTCAATTGATGCATGAAAGAAAGTGACGCTAGTGTCCTTGGGGAGCCGTAGCCATTTTCGTATAGTTGCCCGGACCAGCGTATCCATCGATTTGTAGGTCTGCCGGTGCACCACCGCCAATGAGAGGCAATGTGTATGACGCAGTAAAAGATAGGTGTGCAAGATGTCCATGAGCTGGTAGGGCTTGTGGGGAGCTGAGATGTTTCCCGTAGCTGTGCTTTGAGTTGGTCTAACGAATTCGACGGGCGTTTACCCTTCCAATCAAATGGAAAGCCAAGAAGCCAGAATTAAAGGGATGGCTGGATCGACGGTGTCTGGAGGGCGCCACAGATGATCTACGCAGTGTTCAAAATAGGCACCATTTTTCTTTTACGCTCGGTGGGGTTATACGGCAGCATCGATTTCATGTGGTTTATTGCTAACCCAAAATGCCGTATACCCTGCCTAAATCGCCCTAGGGGTTTTCGGTCACAAGCAAATAATACGACCACCTCTGCATAAGTGACATGATCGATTGAACCTGCTGGGTAAATCCACTGTTTGTCAGACTGTGTGTGTATAATACTTCCTCAAGTGCCATGATGAACAGCAAGGGAGAAAGTGGATCACCCTGACGGACTCCACACCCTGGGTGAATCCTCAGACCGTTGATGACTGAAATTCCGGAGGAGTAATAAGACTTTAGGTAATGTAGAAGAAGAGGGGCACCGAAAGATGTGGCTGCACGAAGCAGAGAAGCGTCGGAAATGGAAACAAAGGCTTTTGAAATGTCAAGAGAAACAATGCATAAAGGGATACCGTTCAAGTGTGGATGTGTTAATGCGGAGTGTAAAAGCGTGGGGGTTTCAAAGCAGCCAACTTTACGAAGAAAACCAAATTGAAGACAGTCACCTGGGAATGCAGGAATCCAACAAACGAATGAAAATCGGTGAATAAACCGAGAGAAGACTGAAGTTATGGAAATTGTGCGAAAGTCTTCAGGGCGGGAAGGATTGGGGATATTTGACACAAAGGTTACACGGGCCACGTTCATGTGAGTAGGATAAGGTGAACAAGGCAATAAGCAATTTACGAAAGACGTAATGAATCAGGGATTCATTCGACTCACCTCCTTTGGTGTGATACGGTCTACTCCGGGTGCAGATCCATTCATTGCTCGCAGTGTAGAACTCGTTCCCTTAATGGTTGAGTTTAACGAGATCTCAATTAATATTTGCACAACCGCGTGGTGCCCGGTTATCAGATACAGGGGGTTGCGAAAGCACATCCATCCAGAAGTCGTTGAAGCCTGGGATCACCTCTTCATCCGGCATGAATGTCGTCTTCCAACGACCATGGAGTACTGTAGCGACAGCGTCTTTTCGTCGCAAATGGTAGAGGCGTTGTATATGACCGTCTTGAAGCCGCCGTCGCTAACGATTGTTTGAGACTGTAAATGTCCGTTTCCTGCACTTACTGGGCCGTCCTGTGTGAAATAATAGGGTTGAGCACACACTTCCCATGGCGTTACTAAATTCTGTTCTAGAGTACCCCGTTTGCAGGTCTTCAATGACTGTTCACAAGGTAGCTACACGGTGTTCAGTTTGTGAGTTGCATTGGGTCAGTTTTTCTCTGGCTTTCGCCATAAGACGTTGAAAGGTAGCCTGGTCACCCGTGGTTTCTGTGACTAGGTCCGAGGTATCTGTAGCGAGCCTCACATAGTTGTCAGCGCACGACTCATCCAAATCGATCCCTGGAGTGATTTCGTATGGTGAGGCTGAGGATAACGATAGGCTGGGCGATAGAACGGCTGGATGTAGCCAGACCAAGTCAAGGTTAGGTATGTTGTGTGTGCTGACATGCAGCGTGACTATAGAGTCGTCTTGTTGGTCACTCAGATAGGAACCGCGCCACGTGAGGGGTGGAATCATGTCTGTGGAGTTCGAATGGAGTGGTAGGTGGACCTCTTCGGTCAGATGGAGTAAGGGGAACTTGGCGACAGTGAGAAGGAGGGATGGTGAGGCGTCGCGCGTAACTGAAATAGCTGAGCGGTTACAGAGGCGTTCCTTTGCTCCCATGACGTTCCAACTGAGATTTTACAAACGTTACTTAATGCATTCATTTGATCGGAGGGGAAATCGGATGCGGAATTGCCTGAGCAGCTGTGGAAGATTGGGGGCGGAGGGTGCCATATCCGCGGCGCAGCAAGAAGTGTCTCGTCCTCTAGCGCAGACCAGTTGCAATGGTGGTTGCACAGCCGCGCCAGTCCATCTGCGTTGTAAGCATCCGGATGGACTTGACGGTAGCGCTGAGACAAACCACGCTTGCTTTTGAACGTTTTGCTGCATGTTGAGCATTTGAACTCCGTCCAGTTTACAACGACAGTATCAACCAAAAATCCCGCTACTTTGCTGCGGTGGTAAGCTAGGTGTTGACATAAGTCCACGCTTGTGAAAAAAAGAGCGCGGGCGTAAGTCGCAGTAATGCAAGAGTATGATGTCCGTCGTTAGGTCTGGTAAACTGTCCTCTTGTTGAAACTCAGATGACGTGAACGGCTGTTGAAGAGGTGCAGCCGTTGGTGTTGCTGTATTAGTATCGGCTAGAGTGTTCGGCTGCTGGAATGATGCGTTAGGGGAATCAAACGAGACAAGGGAATCGTGAGATGAATGAAATGGTGTGAGATGTAGTAGGTGAGCCATTCCGATGGCTGGGATAAACTTCTGCAGAGGCCGAGCTGTTCGAAATTCTTGAACAAGAGCCAGCAGGCCTGCTGCCCTGGTAATTCAGAACAGCAGGCATGGGGAGAGAGGCGGAGACCTGCGCCGCGGGCCATTCATAGGTCCAAACCCGCGGCTGGGGTGACGGTTGGAAGGGGATTATTGCAGATGTATGTGTTTCCACTCGCGAGTTACAGAACATTAGGAACGTCGGAAGATGTTTTGGAGGGTATGTAATTGCAATCTAGTGAGTGGCCTGCCAAAAGAGTACACGATGCTGAAGATGCCTCTATCGTTGATGGTCAGGTTCCTGCTCTGCTGCGTGAAACCCTCTGGACGTCTACGTTCTTTGATCGTGATGGTTTGGTCCACTTGAGATGCTGCAACCTTCTACTTGTTTTTGGCGTTCTCATTGGAAAATGCTGGTGAAGGCAGAGTAAATCCTCCAGAGTTCTCTCCACGGAATGCAGCTCGTCGGCTAACCGCATTAACTCAGGGTCTTCTTACTTCGACCAGAAGACGCTGCGAATGGCTCTCCTCGATGTCATGAGTGTGAGATGGTCTTTCGCGGCGTATCCTTCGGCGGTGCATTGTCAGCTTCTTCGCTGAAGTGAAAGATGTGCCGCAGAGAGGACGAGCATTAGGTGCTGGCTCGTCGACACGACGGTAGTCTGGGGGAAGTCCTATGTGCTATCCCATGTTCGAGCCCATTCCTCCTCAGAGGTATAGGAAACACGGCAGAGTATACAGGTGTGCAAAGTGGATGTTGTGATGGCAGTATTTAGAGTGTAGACAGCGGGGGAGATGGGTGGGTGGAGAAAGTTCTGTGCAAAATCCATGTCAAATGTCGTTGACGAAGAGACACGAGTAACCATAGAGCTCGGACCGGATAAATGCGAATAAAGCTATGCTGAGACACATAAGACAAGAACAAATAAACATCCCTGGTAAAAGTCACATAATGTGTTAACAGAAAAATATTATGGAATCTAGCCAACATATAAGCTAACAGTGGCAGTGTTGTGCAGGCAAATAGAAAATAAAGGTAATGATAAACGAGAGCATCGAAGCTGCAAATCCAACAAACATACTGGGTGTAAAAACAGTAAACCGCTAGAGACAACAGATGATTACTCCGAATAATTGTAGTAAAGACGGCGCATCGTAATTCATCCACGAAACGAGTGTTACAATATAACCCGCCAAAGCTAGGTAATATTCGTTTAAATCATAAGAAACTAAGCGATTAGGAAGCTGACTTTCAATAACCCCAATCTACACAGGTTCATGCGTGAAGGCGCAGGTATATAACCTACACGAAGGCGGATGGGGAGAGTGGAGATACTCAGTCACCGCCTTTGATCGAGCATCACGAACAAGAGAGAGTTTACTGTGGTAGTTGGTGCTTACAAAATTCTGTTACAATATAATGGCTACAATGTGGCATACAGATCGGCTAGTCACCTTACTCCTCATTACTTCTTAGCAAATTGCTGAGTTTCTGTTAAGAATATAAGGCGTCTGATTCGGTTTGCAAAACGTCCAACTTGGTTAGCGAAAGGTCAAAAGTGGTGGCAAAATGCTTAATTTAAAGTGTTCAACACTCCTCCTGAGCCACTGGCGGCAACCCAAACTTGTAAATGAGGAGGTGTCAACTTGAAGGCGCACATGTACCTGATTTACAACTACTGTAGCGAACCTTCTGGGCTTTGTGGCTCCTGCATCAAATGTAAGAAAATCATGATAAGGCTAAGCTCTTTGTTTTGTTAATGATGTGAATACTAGCGCTTAGGAATATTTGTGAGAACCGATCCTCTTGAAAGTAGGGGAACGGCAAGGATTCCCCTTGTGGCTTCGTTCGTTGCAATTCTGTCGAGGTTTTTTTAACGAACAGAATCTGATGAAATGCCACTTCCCACACTGCCAGCATTTAGATGACGGCTTGTTCGGTTTCATATGGTTTGGCACCTTAGCTGGAGTTCCGCGCTTGTTTGACACAGCCATCATAACTACGTGACATGGACCGCCATCTTGGACGATCCAACTTGGGTCCTGCTTCAGATCTATCAGTCTCTGACAACCGACGGTGGTAAGCATAAGATTACTGAAAGGGTCCTACTCAATTTCATCAAACAACCTCACGCTTATTGTCGCATCCTCGGGGGCTTGGAGACCAAAACCGAAAAATAGCATCGGGCTGATTAAATGTCATCTCTGTCAGCTGAAACACCACTATAATGGCTGACACTACTTAGGCAATTAACAAAGTTCTCTAAGGCGCACTTAACGAGTTTCATGCTACTCTACTCGAGCAAAACCGGTGGCCCTGTATTCCTTTGACGCCCCATGGGCATTCGTGTATTTCATGTGGATGTGGGGGCGAACTTATGCATTGCAGTTATTAGAACAATGTAGGCTATCATGAATCCACCAAAACCAATTTAGCTTTACTGACCTACTGTTATAGTTTGTTATCGAGGGCAGGGGAGTAACAGGAGTGCACGATGTTCCGGCCACATTTTGCTAAGGTAAATGCAACAGAACTGTGTAAGTAGTTGCCAATGGTGTAAGCCGTCATCTTGATCATAGGTGTCGTTCGTCTCCATCGAAGCAGGTGACGCAGATGGCCTTGCACCCTATGGGTATCCGCGTATTTCATGTGGGTGTGTTAGGGAACCTACTGGGCTACTCGAGTATTATAACAGTGGAGGTTATCATGACTCCACCGAACCCAACATCGCTTTATTAACCTTATGCTGCAAGAAACGTCAAAAACGAGCGACGAGCGACAATCGTCCACTGGTTGCGTAGTTCTGTTGCATTCGCATGAACAAAAAGTGGCCTGCACATTGTCTAGTCGTTAAGCATCCGACGGGATCTGTGACATTGCTTTTTACCCGTAATACACTATTGCTCCACTGTTCCATGATAAGAAACTGCAGCATTGGGCCAATAAAGCTATACTAGGTTCAGTGGAGTCATGCTAGCCTACACTGTTCGAATAGTTCTGTAGCTGTACAGGTTCACCCACATACTTACATAAGATACGCGGAGCCCCATAGAGGGACAGTGGAATCCGGGTCTCTTTGATTGAGGTGAACAATGCCAATGCTCAAGAGGAAGGCTTGCACACTCGCCCACTGCTTGCACAGTCCCGTTGTACTCTCACGAGCACAATGTGGTCTGAACATCGTCCAGTCTCTTTAATTCCCTTTCTTTGATAACGACTTGCAGCAGTAGGCGAACAAAGCTATACTGTTTGTTGGAGTCAAGATAGCCTGCACTGATCCAATAATCGAGCCGCTGAATAGGTTGCCCCACACAAAATACGCGAAGCCCATAGAGTGACGGGACAACTGGCTCACAGCCTATCTGCTTCATCAGTTACGGTCCAAGTGATCGAATTGGCCAAGGTTTGATTCGGTGGGAATCGCGGTCCACATTGAGTTAGTGCACCATAATCCATTCTCAAAACGAGTGCTTCACAATAACCTTCCAATAATAGGTAACATTTGTTTAAGTCATGATAGACTACGCGATTGGGGCGCCTGACTTTCCAATATTCACATAGCCACACAGGTCCAGGTGTAAAGTCAGAAGCACGTCGATTACGAGAAGACAGATGGGGAGATGGATACTCAGTCACCGCCTTTTCTCGAAGCGATCGACGTTCACGATCAAGAGAAGCGTTTGCAGTGGCACCCGCTGGTTACACAATTCGGTTGCACCAGCATGACTGCAATGTAGTGTGAACATCGTCTAGTCACCTTACATCTTATTTATTGCGTGAGTTGCTGTATTTCTGCTTAAAATCCAGTGTGTTGAAAGTGGTTTGCAAAAGGTCCATTTTGTTTTGTAAAACGTCCAATGTGTTTTGGAAGACGTCCAATGTGGTTCGCAAAAGGTCCAAAGTTTTTGCTTAACGTCCATGTTGTTTTGCAGTATGCTCAAAGGGGTTTACAAAACGTCAAATTTAAAGTGAAAATAGTATATATATATATATATATATATATATATATATATATACAGAAATACAGCAACTCACGCAATAAATAAGATGTAAGGTGACTAGACGATGTTCACACTACATTGCAGTCATGCTGGTGCAACCGAATTGTGTAACCAGCGGGTGCCACTGCAAACGCTTCTCTTGATCGTGAACGTCGATCGCTTCGAGAAAAGGCGGTGACTGAGTATCCATCTCCCCATCTGTCTTCTCGTAATCGACGTGCTTCTGACTTTACACCTGGACCTGTGTGGCTATGTGAATATTGGAAAGTCAGGCGCCCCAATCGCGTAGTCTATCATGACTTAAACAAATGTTACCTATTATTGGAAGGTTATTGTGAAGCACTCGTTTTGAGAATGGATTATGGTGCACCAACTCAATGTGGACCGCGATTCCCACCGAATCAAACCTTGGCCAATTCGATCACTTGGACCGTAACTGATGAAGCAGATAGGCTGTGAGCCAGTTGTCCCGTCACTCTATGGGCTTCGCGTATTTTGTGTGGGGCAACCTATTCAGCTGCTCGATTATTGGATCAGTGCAGGCTATCTTGACTCCAGCAAACAGTATAGCTTTGTTCGCCTACTGCTGCAAGTCGTTATCAAAGAAAGGGAATTAAAGAGACTGGACGATGTTCAGACCACATTGTGCTCGTGAGAGTACAACGGGACTGTGCAAGCAGTGGGCGAGTGTGCAAGCCTTCCTCTTGAGCATTGGCATTGTTCACCTCAATCAAAGAGACCCGGATTCCACTGTCCCTCTATGGGGCTCCGCGTATCTTATGTAAGTATGTGGGTGAACCTGTACAGCTACAGAACTATTCGAACAGTGTAGGCTAGCATGACTCCACTGAACCTAGTATAGCTTTATTGGCCCAATGCTGCAGTTTCTTATCATGGAACAGTGGAGCAATAGTGTATTACGGGTAAAAAGCAATGTCACAGATCCCGTCGGATGCTTAACGACTAGACAATGTGCAGGCCACTTTTTGTTCATGCGAATGCAACAGAACTACGCAACCAGTGGACGATTGTCGCTCGTCGCTCGTTTTTGACGTTTCTTGCAGCATAAGGTTAATAAAGCGATGTTGGGTTCGGTGGAGTCATGATAACCTCCACTGTTATAATACTCGAGTAGCCCAGTAGGTTCCCTAACACACCCACATGAAGTACGCGGATACCCATAGGGTGCAAGGCCATCTGCGTCACCTGCTTCGATGGAGACGAACGACACCTATGATCAAGATGACGGCTTACACCATTGGCAACTACTTACACAGTTCTGTTGCATTTACCTTAGCAAAATGTGGCCGGAACATCGTGCACTCCTGTTACTCCCCTGCCCTCGATAACAAACTATAACAGTAGGTCAGTAAAGCTAAATTGGTTTTGGTGGATTCATGATAGCCTACATTGTTCTAATAACTGCAATGCATAAGTTCGCCCCCACATCCACATGAAATACACGAATGCCCATGGGGCGTCAAAGGAATACAGGGCCACCGGTTTTGCTCGAGTAGAGTAGCATGAAACTCGTTAAGTGCGCCTTAGAGAACTTTGTTAATTGCCTAAGTAGTGTCAGCCATTATAGTGGTGTTTCAGCTGACAGAGATGACATTTAATCAGCCCGATGCTAATTTTCTGTTTTGGTCTCCAAGCCCCCGAGGATGCGACAATAAGCGTGAGGTTGTTTGATGAAATTGAGTAGGACCCTTTCAGTAATCTTATGCTTACCACCGTCGGTTGTCAGAGACTGATAGATCTGAAGCAGGACCCAAGTTGGATCGTCCAAGATGGCGGTCCATGTCACGTAGTTATGATGGCTGTGTCAAACAAGCGCGGAACTCCAGCTAAGGTGCCAAACCATATGAAACCGAACAAGCCGTCATCTAAATGCTGGCAGTGTGGGAAGTGGCATTTCATCAGATTCTGTTCGTTAAAAAAACCTCGACAGAATTGCAACGAACGAAGCCACAAGGGGAATCCTTGCCGTTCCCCTACTTTCAAGAGGATCGGTTCTCACAAATATTCCTAAGCGCTAGTACTCACATCATTAACAAAATAAAGAGCTTAGCCTTATCATGATTTTCTTACATTTGATGCAGGAGCCACAAAGCCCAGAAGGTTCGTTACAGTAGTTGTAAATCAGGTACATGTGCGCCTTCAAATTGACACCTCCTCATTTACAAGTTTGGGTTGCCGCCAATGGCTCAGGAGGAGTGTTGAACTTAGCCAGTGAAATTCCCTGCCTTGTAATTTTAAAGGACTGTCAGTTCGGAGGGGTTTGTTATGTGACAAAAAACCCAGATCTGAAGTTAGTTGGTCTCTATTAGGTTTACAATATTAAGCTGCTAGATATCCCCTTGAACTCCTTTTGCAACAGATTAGACTGTGCGGCCGCGAATTGGCCGGAGACCCCACAGGACAAGTATCCACAAGTGCATAGAGATGGTCTGGGGCTGTACATCCGGATCAAGGCGATCAGATGCAAAGCCAGATTTCCGATCAAAGTGGTCAGCTCTATGCAGTCGCTTCAGTCGTTGCTCAAGAACTTGACAGACCACAATTGGTTGGAGTTATCGGACCAATGAACACTTTTAGACGGCCTCTATTGTAAACGTCAAAAAACAACATAAACTGATCCGTTTGTGTGCAGCATATGTTACAGGCGCGTTGAAACGGCAGCCAGTGTTTTGTTAAACTGAAGTTGACTGACGCGTATCTCCAGATCAAAATGTCGGTAGAATTTCGGGAGTTGCTAACGATAAATACCCAAGGGGAATTATTCTAGTATAATCACCGTTAAGCCGTCTCCAGCATTACTTCAACAGACAATGTTGATACCATATGCCGCAGCATAACTTGATGCCATCATCATGGGATTGCACTCGGAGGAATTGCACTAGCAAATAGTACATGTGTTTGAAGGTATAATATCTTATCGAAAGGTGTGTCGACTGCGTGCTTTCAGACACCGTGAGCCAGCTCACTATACCTTGCAGACCGCTCCAAATCATCACATCACGGGACATATGCTGTCACAAGTGAGCAGGTTTAGCTATTTACAGTACCCACGAAAAATTTCCCAAGCGCTGCTGTGGTATCTTTTTCCTGTTTACTGTACGCGTCCTAGTCCCAGCTGAACTATACTGTCGAAATCTTACCACAGTATCGTGCTGGACACTCCGGCTTCAACCGGATGAAAACACTGACAAAAGTTATGCATGCTGGACATTCGCGGATCTGTAACTTGAGGAGTTAACATGTTCGTGCTCAAAGTGTGCCCCAGCAGCATCAACACATCGTTGATGCAAGGTGAAAACCTGGCCGCCGCTTTCGAAACTATGGTAAGGAGTCCACCTTACTTTTGGAGCGCAGATCAAGGAAGGAACTTCTTACTCATTAACGATGCATATAGTAAGTGTTACGAGATCTTTCAAACGTCGAACACCTCGACATCAGCCACCATTACTACTCTCAGGAAAGCTTTAGTCAATTAGGTGTCTGAAGAAAGCTAGTATCCGACAAAGGAGCCCAGTTTACTTTTTCACGTTTTGTGAAAGTTTGCGAACTGCAGGACAAAAAGCAAATTTGTTCACATCCTTATCATTTTAGTCTAACTGACAGGCGGAAGAATTTGTGGATACATTCCACTGAGCTCTGATCAAAACCGAAGGAGACGAACCAAGTCAAGGGATACTGTAACATTTCTGTCAACATACGGATTTACATGCAGCCCACAGACCCAGGATGAGAAATCAAGCAGAATCGCAGTTGTTTGGAAGCGATCTAACATACTTTAACCTGATAAGGCCGACTAATAAACACAACACAGAAAAATATGCTAATGGAATATCAATACAACCGAAGACACAAGGATATACTGTGGCATTCCGATGTTAGCCACAGAGTGTTGACAAATGACTACCAAAACAACAGTATCTTGAACACACACTGGTCAAAAAGAGCATGGCCATGTAATAATGTAATCGTACGTGCTGACAAGTGGATTCACCATACAAACCAGTGGCCACAACCGTTGTGTCAGCAGAAAACGACTAGGCCCGAGTGGTTTCACACTGACATGCTGTTGGAGAATGCTATCATGTCGGAGGATACTCCGGACAGCAGTATTCAACCGAAAAATAAATTGAGAAGCAGATAGTTAAACCTTTCTGTAATCACTCCAACTAGAGTGGCCGTCACACTGACACATAAGACAAGCGTCAAAGCTGCAGGTTGACCACAGGTTGTCTTACGATGAAGGATCTATATCAAGAGGGGTGTGCTTGGGTGGATTGATGCTGTTCTCGACGGAGCCAGCTTTCTTATACCAAGTGAGATCGATTTATCAGATACCAAACTACCAGAGGCTGCTCAGTAGATCACGTGTGAACGAAGCTGTAATTAGGCGGACTCTGAGTAGATCACAGATGGATAGATCTAGACCAACAAATTATGACAAGAATTAAAGCTGATTGGACCGTTTATTGGCAGTTTAAAAGCCGTTTCACCGACAGCTACGTATACGAAAATCTCGGTTGGATTAAATTTGCAAACAGTCAGAATGTAATGACCGGATTCCTACGCGGTAGGCGGACCTCACACTAATAACTCGCGCACTGTTGTCTGCATGAAATAAAAAGTAAATTGCCAGCTGTATACCGTAAAGGCGCTTCGCTGCCACGCGACCATCAGCAGTCGCGTGCGGGCTGCCGCGAGGACGCCCACCCATACGCGGATTCGAAACGGTGACTTCGGGTGCAAACCAGGCGCGCAGGCCACTCGGCCACCGGCCGATTGTCTGCATTAACTATTGGTTCGGTTCTTACAAAGAGTGATATTCTGAATGTTGAAAGACTCAAAGCACTACGATATGTAACTGTGCGGTCTCAAGGTAATGTATGAAGATTGCTACTCGAGTTAAATAACACCTACGTGAATGCAGACAATAAAGGCGCAGCAAAGCGCTCATTTGCAATGTGCCTGTTAATTTCTTGGATCTACAGGTAAGACAGGATACGCTGAGGCTACGCTACCTAGGTCTATTTGCAAATCATGGAGATAAACACACTTCGTTGTCTGTTTTCGAATGGCGCAGTATTTAGTACGAAGGCCATGGGTAAGTTGTCGACAGAAATTAAAGCCATAGAGGAGTATGTGTAATGAATACGAACGTTCAATTTAAATAAATAAATGGTATATTCCTAGGAGATGTGAGGTGCAGTCCAACTATGTGGTCTGATCAATGTGTACAGGAGGATCGCAAAAAAATAAATTTGTTCATGCTTTTTACAATGGATTCAAAACGGGTATTAAAGTAATTGGCAGGTTTAAGGTATTAAAGAAATTAAAAAGCCAGGAACAATAACAAATGCAGATTTAAACAAATGTCCAGGTAAATTAATACGGCCACTAGTGGAACCGTCCCCAGGGGACCTGCTTCCATGCAAGGTATACCCTCGAAAGGTTTCACCCGCACTTCCATGCTGTAACTGGCCGCGTACCGGTGTGGCATAGTAGCATAGGAGCCATCACCTGTTTATCATGTGGTGTTCTCTTTTTAGGACTGCTTTAATACATGTAGTATGGGCGATGAAGCCTCAGCCCAGTCCGTCATGCGGATCATTCAATTATGGCATTTTTTATACGCCAGTCAGTTGGTGGCAATGTGTCTTGCATAGGTAAGTTCTTTATAATCTGGAAGCTATAATCCGTCACCACAGCAGATTAGCCCAGTCGTGGCCAACAATGAAATAAGGAAGAATGTAGAAGAAGAATTGTGTGAAAGAGGTACTATATGGTTAATGTAAGAAATAAACAGGTATGTTTGTTACATCGGCGTTTAAATGAATCGAGCCGATCATACGATCAAATTGTGCGGCGTGACAGCAGGACAGATAACTGTACGAGTTGTCCATAGGCAAAAGTCAAATACGGAATCCGTTATTGCCATCACTGAATTTGTGACCACTTCAGAGTTACGGTCGTTTAAAGTATAAACTAAAGGGCTTAAAATGAATTTTCCCTTTGTGCTACCTAATTATTCTCCCTCGGTAGGCTATGCAGTCAAATTGCAGACATGTCCTCTAGGACCTGTTTTAAAAAAGAAGCCGCTGTAATTCAGCCTAGATATCTTATCGTAAATACCATCAGCTAGATGTTCGGGTATGACTGAAGCCAAGGTGCACGGTACAGCCATTCGAACTTGTGGCAAGGGAGCGAAGAGAAGTTGGTATGTGTTGAACTTGTTTGCGTGCTTTGAGCACACAGGGCATAGCAAGTCCAGGTGAGTTCGAGGTCAGTTCAATTCAGTGGATCAAGTATGATCCGAGCAACGAAGTGCGGTGGATCCAGTTGCCAAAACATAGTTGACAAGAATAACAATAAATAACAACGGTAGGATAGTGGGGTAGGGTGCAAATAGAATGTAGAGGAATAAAAGCAAGAAAGAAATGCGTTGGAGTAATCTGAATGAAATGAAAATTAACAACCAGATGCAAAAAGCCGAATGCAAGAACACCACTGACTTCGTGACTGCACTGTATCTAACACGGTCTCCAACTATTGGTGTGGACCGCCCCGATACACCAGCCTGACTAAGTCTCTTAGTCGATTTCTTCAAGCTTCTATGCCATGTCATGGACTGGCCACCATGCGGTTTCGCCCAACTTAGTGTGGTCAAGGCGTGTGATGCACGCCGAGGAAGCCGATAAACGGGCAAACGAAGGACATGGCCTAGTCTAGGCAAGTGACTAAAATTTTGCAAACACGAGAGAGGAACCATAAGACATCCTGCTAAAAACCAACTGGCGGTATTGTTCACCCGGTGTTCCCACCAAATGTGAGCAATACTTTGCAAGCAGTGTTGGTCAAACACGGCCAAGCGTCTAATGTTTTCACTGCGAACTGCTTAGGTCTCTGATCCAAACAGTAAGACCGGTCTTACCGCAGCGTTATGCAACCTACCTTTCACTGACAAGCTCATATCACGCCGTCTCCATAGATTGTTGAGCCTCTGAAAAGTAACGTGGGCCTTGATAGCACGGAAAGTGAATTCTTAACTGATGTGACCACCAGAGCTGACACAGTTACTAAGGTAAGTGAACCTATCCAGCACTTCCATTAGCTGTTCGGAAATAGTTAAGACCGGAGATGTGTCGGCCCAGTCCTGCAACAGTCTTTTGCACTCTGAAGGTGCGTAATATATGGGGAAACGTGCAGCGCTACGCATAAGACTGTGCAGTAGTGTTTGCATAACCACTGCATCGGACCAAAGAAGAACTATGTCGACTGCACACTCCAGGTTTGTCAGTCGGTCGCCTGTCAGAAGTTTCAGTCAAAAATAGTCTGGAAGAACCGTGTCATGCATGATCATTTCGATAACAAAGTTGAAGAGGAAAGGAGAGACACGACAACCCTGGTGAACTCTACTTGTCGTGAGGAACTCAGGAGTTTCTCGTAGAACTCTACACGGCCTCGGGAATCATGGTAGAGAGACTTCAGCATGGAATGGAGTTTAGTTAACGCGCACTTCATGGATAGACAGTGCCAGACGCTGGCACGGTCAACAGAGTGGAGGACGGCTTTCAAATCAAGGAAAACCACCATAGTCGGTTGTCTGTATGTGTCACTGCTATAAAACTTGACGAAGAGTAAATAGGTAGTCGATGCGACCACGGCCAGTGCGGAAGCCAGCCGGGCTTTCTGTGATTCGGTCCTCACGGGGACGAGTAAGTTGTCGAATGATACCCGTGTGAACTTTTAAGGCAATAGAAATAAGGCTAATGTTTCGATAATTTTCGCACAAAGTACGCTGACCCTTCATGAAAATTGGCACGACAGTTGATAGTTTCCAGTCTGAAAGTACTTCTTCAGTGTACCAAATTATCTCAAAAAGAGAAGCAACTCCAGTTAATAAGAGTCACCGCCATCGTTCAGCAAAGATGGTGGGTGGTCGCCGGGTCCAGGAGCCTTATTTCGTTTCAAGACGGCGAGTTCATATCGAATCCCTTCCAAAGTGGGGCGTCTGGCATCAAGTTCCTACGCCAGCTTGGGTGAATCGGCAAGCGACAGTATCGCAGCAGGCCTGCTGAAATGCTCCACAGAATGTTTCGCCCTACGCCTTAATCGATGACGCTGAAAATGGGTCAAGGATGAATCTTTCTCAACTGTTGTCTCGTTAAATGATGGCTTGCTTGGACCCATGATCCGGTTGAGCTGGAACAGCATTCGGTTGTTTTCAATAGCACTGGCTTCCTTTATCTCATGAGCCCTTACAACCCACCAACGTTCTCGTTCAATCCGAACGCTACTTGTCGGACGTCGTTAAAGGGAGTAACGGATGCGCTGGGACGCAGCGCCCGTCGGAACAAGTTTACGCGCATCGATCAAACTGATCGATTGTTCAGTGATCCATTCACAGTTGTGGCGGCTCAATTCGGATGCACAGCAAACTTCAAAGGTATCCGCCATGGTACATTTGAGACGATCCAAGTCAGCGTTCGGCTTACCAAACTCATTCATCACTGAAAATTGATGGGCCAGTTCTTCATGCTATGATTAAACCGCGGACTGAGTGTTCAATTCACAGATAAAGATAAAAAACGTTTATTTGAAGTGGGAAGAGTGTGTGATAAGCACGCGCACCCTAAAGGATGATCGGAATGCAGGCACGTGTTCCAACTTGACCGGGAGTTCAGGATTACAGTAACTTAAAAAAACTAAAGACACTGTTGTAACAAGGGTTCATATGGATAAGTTAACTACCGTTTTAGCTACACCTACAAGGCAAAGAGCGGTCTGCTTCTGATCAATATAATATGATTTTTTGTAAATAATAAGACATTCAGCAACGCATCATGCTGGCGGTGGGCATAATGTGAGCGTTCCTTGATAACGTTTTCCTACAATTCAATACTATGGCCTGCGTGCTGGTAAGATAGATGAAAGTACCGGGTAGAAATTCTTCCAGAATGCAGTGACGCAAAAGTTTAAATGTTAATTGGAAAAAGACAACAGTTTGGGAATGAAGTTGCACAGTCCTCCAGCAAAAGCTGTTGGATGCTGATCAAACGCAGCATAAGGGATCGAGAGAAATTTATGCCAATTGTTTCACTGCAGCATTTAATATACCTGTGACAACAACCAAATTCAGGGGATGTATGTCGCATTTGTATTTTACTGAGCAGGAAATTGATGTAAGATAGAAGTGCTAAGACATTAACAGAGCCAATCGCAGCATTTGTATAAAGCATTAAGAAAGTTAAGTCCAGTCTATTCAAGAAGCAACGCCTTTTGATGAGGGTTAGCATGATAGTAATATAGTTGCTGCTTTTCGTCTTGGTAGGAAACCAGAAGGTAAAGTAAAGTAGGCTTAAGGCAATTGCTAAAACGAAGAAGAATGTCGTCGCATTCCCAAATGGACCGTGTGTCAGGGGCGAAACGTTCTTCGTGCTGAGATATCTATCTCT
>OX104061.1:24614236-24678407 GCA_944474145.2 Dicrocoelium dendriticum
GTTTACGCTTGTAGATATTGCATATATTTGCCCCATTTTTGGTCGATTAACGTTTCGAAAACAACCAAAAATATCAAAAACCTCCGAAAAACCTTTAAAAAATATTCAAAATTCCAAAAATCCAAACATGCAGATCATTCGTTCGTTCTTTTTGGCGTGTTCTGCGTATGTTTTTCTATTTTCTCGTCTCTAGATGCCCCAACCATCCCCTTCGATCGACTGGCCCACACGAGGAATGTTTTCGGGGAGCCTAACGCGAACGCTCGTCGTTTCTCCGCGGGACGAGTGTCGCTTCTCCGTGGGACGACGGTCGTTTCTTCGTCGGTGGATGGTCGTTTTGGCGCGGGGTGAGACCACTCCCAAACGCACCGTTTGGCAGCAGCGGAGGTTGAGGTCCTGTCGGCCTTTTCCTGGGCTAGCCAGCTTTTGTAGTCCGACAAGCCCGCTCCAACGGCTCGCCGAAATGCACCCTGCCCTGCAATCAATAAATAACAAATCACAAACGTTACAGCGGACTCCGACTTCCGGCGAACCTCTCATTTGATACGAACGCTTGCTCATTTTTACTCAGCATGAACCTCGATTCAACAGTCGTTCTCGAAATCGAAGGCTTTCTATGTTCAGTCTTCTAGGGGGGAGCTCTGTAGCGTCCAAAAAGATAACTGCTTTCTTTCATGTACAGTTTAATCGTTGCCAGATTGTACATTATTCCTTCTTGTTTTAATCTTCTTTACAACCGGATCGACACTTTACCGCCTTGTAAGTTCCCGCGCTCACATGTTCGCTCTTGTCTCGCTTCATCTGTTCGCGTCTCCTTGTAGCCCATCGAATACAGTCCGCGCTTACTTTCGTGCACCGTCTCGGACTATCATTAACTAGTCCTACAAGATAGGAGAGGTTGGACATTAACATAGCCAATCGCGACATTTGTATAAAGCATTACGAAAGTTAAGTCCAGTCTATTCAAGGAGCAACACTTTTTGATGAGAGTGAGCATGGTAGCAATATTGTTGCTGCTTTTCGTCTTGGTAGGAAACCAGGAAGTAAAGTAAAGTACGCTTAAAGCAATTGCCAAAACGAAGAAGTATGTCGTCGCATTCCCAAACGGACCCTGCGTGTCAGGGACGAAACGTTCTTCGTGCTGAGAGATATCTCTCCAGTGGATCGTGTCCGAATAAAGGTCGTGGATGATTTATGAATTCGGCGTTAAGGCGGTGAAACCAACCTTCACACTGTGGATATGCACGTACTGCAGCAGGTTTCAAAAGTCCAGTGGTGGCTAATCTTGTTCGTTCCCGGTCATTGGGGTTAAAGCATAGAATACTTGTGTTATCTGCAGACATTTGCGGCCTAGGTAAAACTGGATGAGGTTCAGTTTCTAGCTTTGTAGAATCACTCCGACCAAATGGCTTTCACGGAAACATGGTTGCCTTCAGAGATACTAGACTCGGAGATGCACATTCTAGGGTACCATCACACTATCCGATCGCTCTGATACTAGGTCTGGGCGCGGTGTTATCCTCTATTGAAAAGCGGACCTTATGGCATACCTAGTTGAGGCTCTATGCGACAGTGACGGGGGCTTGAAGTACTCTGATGAGAGATTCACGACGGTCGCAGATCTCTGCTGATAGATCTCGTCTATAAGCGCCCTCTGGTCACGGTGCGGGTCTGTTGGAATCAATTAGGAAGCGCTGTAGAGGAAAGGATTGCTTGATATTGAGAGAATTTAACGTCACTAATGCCGATTGGGACCTACTGTGCTGTGGTCTCTCTTCGGTATTCTTTGACGCTGCTCTTCTCGAAACTGTACTAACATGCCATCTACGACAACATGTTGCATTACCCACCAGGATGTACCCGGGCCAGGCACCGCACACCCTCGACCTTGTGCTCACATCAACACAGTCAAATGTTCCCGGCTTGGCTGTTTTACAGCTGGTTAGCAACAGTGATCACTGTGTTTCCTCCTTCCAGTGGACACAATGGCTCACCACTTAGGACCAGTGTGTACATCGGCGCAATTTTTCGCCTCCTGTTTCACCCCACTTGCGGAACGCTGTATGTAAATTGGACTGAATTCTCCCCTATCATTTGGGGACCTGGATGATGCTTGGAGTCCTTTGTACTCCAAGCTGATATCAAGTATTGATCAGGTCGTTTCGGTTTCTAGCGTAAAAATCTTTTCCAGGGAACTCTCTTGGAGTTACCATGATTTAAGATCCCTCATGAACAGACGATGCAAGTTATGGGATAGGTGCATGTCTTCCCAGTCGTCAGCAGACTATTACAACTACAAAACGGTCAGGAATATGTGCGACGCGCCGAAACGTGTAAAAACACATATGTATGAAGTTTGCCTAGCTGTGGAGTACCTAACAACCCAACTTTCTTTTCTCGTACATGAAAAGAAGTATGAAATCCGGTAATAGGATAAACGCATAGTATTCCTGCGGAGACGATGCTATCCATCACGAAGAAGATTGAAGGCCAGTCTTATCGCCTTGCAATACTCCTCCGCTTTCTTCGTCGAGGACTCGCTTACTAGCAGCTCTGCACCTTCGTCCCAAACTATCTCAGAGCACTTAGAACTTAGTACTCAATTGGTTAAGCAAGGGATCCTAGAATTTAACCCTAACTCTTTACCATAATATGATGTGCTGCCTCCATGTTTCCTCAAAACAGTGGCCGAGTACATCTCGGCGCCTTTTTGTCTAGTCTTTCAGCATTACCGTGATGCTGGCCGGTTACCGCTTGTTTGGCAAATGAGCATCGTCAAACCCACCTACAAAGGGGGGAAGACCCAGGACCCCGGAAACTACCGACCAATTAGTTTAAAAGCCATAGTTGGTAAAACCATGCAAATAATCCTCAAACGAGCCTTGCAGCTGCAACATGAAAAGCTGAGCGTATTTTCCTCCGCACAGCATGGCTTCCGGAAATCACATACTGTACCTCCAACCTCCTTGTAGCCAGGGAAAAATGTGCACGCTAGTTAGATGCAGGAAATCACCTAGACAATTTTCGTTGACTTCAGCAAGGCCTTCGACAACGCACTCCATGAAAGACATTTTTATAAACTCCGTTGTATTGGTGTCTACGAGGGACACTTTCTTGGATCCATCATCATCATCAACAACAGCAGTACATCAGCCATTTGAACTGATGCTTCGCTGCCATACAACCATGAGAACCTATGAAATAAAGAATAAGAAGAGGGAGAGAAGGGGGACTTACATGAAAACCTTAATGCCCCAAGCAAACATTCAGGGTCAAGGCACCTACACCATGTGTAAACAACATAACGTCACAAACAGCTGGCTATCGTGCAAAGATAAGGCGGCATTGGCGAGACAGCTACCTTGCGGCTTTCACTGCCCCGCGTCATAATCAGCCATTACCCAGCAGATAACTCAGCACCAAACACACTTTAAACAGGAAATCCGACTACGAGACGGCAGCAGAGGCGCCAATGGTGTCGGTTGCGAGCCATGTCCTGTAAAGTCTCAAGCCAAGCACAAGGCGAGTCTCGTGGACTCCAGCCCAGAAGGCGAGACGGACCAACGGCACCCAGTTTGGTCGTCAGTGACTTCCTTTCCCGTTGCCAAGTCAACTTCTGTCCACCTCGAGCCTTGCGCCACCCTCCATCTGGCAGACTAAACATGGCCCTCCTAGGTAAGCGGTGACCAGGCATACGTAGCACGTGCCCAAACCAACGCAACCTATTCAGTGCTATCTGTTGTTCTAGGGAGCTAGCATAATTATCACCACCTAGTACTCGCCTACGCACATCATCGTTGCGGACACGCTGGTGCCATCCGACTCCAGCAATGCTTCGCAGACAACGATGATCGAAGACTTGGAGGCGCCTCAGATCTTCAGACCGAAGGGGCCAAGTCTCCGTACCATAGAGCAGAACGGTCCTCACTGTGGCCATGTATACCCGGCCTTTCAGACGGAGGGGAACTACCCTCTGTCGCTAAAGATGCCGCAGGTTCAAGAAGGTAGCTCTGGCTTTTGCAATGCGTGAACTGACATCAGTTTCTATGCGCCCATCGTTGCTGATGCAGCTGCCAAGGTAAGTGAAGTGATCAACCACCTCGGGTACATCGTTAGCAAGCGTCAAGGGATCATTAAGTGGATGGTGGTCCTGCAGCAACACTTGACACTTGGAAGGTGCGAAGTGTATACCAAATAATGGGACCACTCTGGACAGCCTATTCAGGGTTGATTGTGCCGTCCCAACGTCATCGAAAAGCAAGCCGATATCGTCCGCATTATCAAGATCAAGTAACCTTTCACCAGGCAGCACTTCAACGCCTACATCTTGAGATTCCGCAAGTGAACACTCCATGATAGAATCCACGACGAAATTGAACAAAAATGGAGAAATCGGACAACCCTGACGAACGCCACTTGTGGTCGGAAACCTATCCGACAGGACACCGTAGACCCTGACGCGGGCTGTAGTGTTCGAGTATTGAGCACGAAGGATGTTCACATTTTTCGTGGGAACACCGTTCCGCGCAAGTATTTCGAACAGAATCGATCGATCGACTGAATCGAACGCACTCTTGAAATCGAGGAACACAGCTATTGTCGGTCTGCGGTATGCGTGGCGCTGATCTAACACCTGTCACAAGTGAATATATGGTCTATACAGCCACGTACTGGGCGGAAACCGGCTTGCTCTTCCCTAATCAGCGATTCCTGTTCCGCAGTGAGGCGACGAACGATAATCGAGGCCAATAATTTTGTCACAACTGGCGTTAAGCTAATACAGCTGTGGTTAGAACAGTCGGTGCGACTGCCCTTCTTGTATATTGCCACTATAATCGAGTCGCTCCAATTAGCCGGGACACGCTTCCTTCCAGATACATTCGAATAAGGAAGTCAGTGCTTTTCAGAGGACCTCACCGCCATTCTTAATTAGTACAGGCGGGAGGGAATCCGGACCAGTGCCATAAAGACGATTGAAGGCCATAATCGAATTTCGGTCCTCGATCTCCGACATAGGCTCTAAATTAACCGTCCATGACTCGTCCTGCACCATCGGAGTAAAAAGAAGTCCGGGAGCAGGGGGCCAGCTGAACTGATCTTGAAGTGTTACGCCCAACCAACCACACGGCGCTCCTTATTGTGTATCAGTGCACCCGCGCTGTCTCTGCCTGTCTCACTGACTCCTGGTTTCCTGGGACCAGTGATACGGATCAGCTGGAAGAGCTTGCGATATTTGCCTACTGCTCCTGCCTCCTCCATTTCTTGGGCTTTACTGGTCCACCAAGCTTTCTTGTCAGCACGTAAGTTCCGCTTTAGTTCGCGCCTAATAGCCCTTCTGGTCATATTGTGCTCAAAGCCAGCCAGGAAGTGTCGTCTAGATTCCAACAGGTTCACCGACCTCGCGGATATCCAGTGACTGGTGCAATGTCTACTGATATTGTCACAAGCAGATGTTCTTGCGTCGTGCATGGCGGCCGAGATCCTATTCCACTGAAGCTCAGTCTCAATAGGACAATGGAGCGAAATTTCGGTACGGAGTGCGTCCTGATAGGCTTGTCTGACGGAGGGTTGAGACAATTTCTCAGTTGCAAATTGCAGGGGACGATTGGCGCGTCTCCCGGTAAAGTTCACGGAGAAACGACAGCGCATTAAGGCATGATCAGAGTCAATGCAGATATTTCAGTACGAGTGGTAATCCAGGATAAAACCATGTCACCTGTAACTTATGTGGTCGAGTTGTGTCCACTACTGGCCAGCTACAGGAGGAAGCCAAGTGGCACTTCGGCGCCCACTGTGTCTAAAAGCAGTGATACTAAGAAACAACTGGTGCACTGCACACAGTTGCAGCAGACGTTCGCCGTTTTCAGTCTGTTCGGAGTTAAGCCCATAATTACCACCCAGCTGAGCCTCTGTAGAGCTCGTACACCACCATACTTGTGCGTTCATATCCCCCGCAATTACTACAATATCTGAACTAGCAGCACTGCGTAGTAGCGCCTTCAGTTCGTAATAGAATGTGTCCTTGAGAGCATTTGAAATGCGGTTGGTGGGAGCATAAGCGGAAAGCACAAACAGCACACTGTAGTACTTCTTAACTCGACCTTAGCTGATGTCGTCAAACGGGCTGCACATAAACGGCCGTTCACCGGAATCCAACCAATCAAGGATGGCTCATCCTTGGAGCTTACAATGATCCATACACCAACTTGACCCGTAAGTGCTACATCGGCATCTCCGGGTGTGCTACCAATAAAGAGTGGATAAACTGGGTGCAGTTAATTCAACAACCCCATTAGGTCGTTGATCCTAGTTTCGGACACACAACACACATCAATACCCAGAGTATACAAGGTGCGTGCCAGTGCAGCCTGTTGACCAGTTTGTCTTAGAGTGCTAACGCTGAACGCCGCCATTGGAACGGGACAGTGTGGCCTTATAAGGGACTGTTGCTGATAGGCGTCCGTTGGGCGTTGTGGGAAGGTGGCTGCAGATGGTCCTACTCCAGTGACACTTCGGTTGCTGTCAAGTAAGCTGAGACTTATAGAAGGAAGGTTAGTAATGGGGTCGGGATGGGAGTAAAAGAAACAGGTGGAAAAGACAGAAAGGAGGTGCCAGCAGTAGCATGTTTCCGTTCATCTGCTCTGCTGTACGCAGCAGATAAGACGACTCTTGCTAATCTGCGCAACGGCCGACGCAGGATGAAGTTAATGTTTGAAGAAAAGTCATGGTTGTATTTGGGCTCAGTTACTGCCACGGCGCCAAGACCTAGACAGGAGGACGAAAAGGGTCATCAACCAAAGTCCTTGGCTCAAAAGCTAGTCCGCCAAGCAACGGGCAGTTGGCAATGATTTAGCTTTACAGAAATGAACGCCATCCCATTTCAAACTCCCCAACCTGGAGAACAAAGAGTGACTTCGTCTGACATCTTATCATTGAACAAGCTGGTAGGAGTAGCTCACAAGGGGCCAGGAGGCACCACCCATTACAGCTCAATGGGTCAAGAAGGTACGCAAACCGTCGCATGACTTTAAGGTCCAGTCTCGTTGCGACGGGCGGATCTTCATACTCTTCATTACTATGATTCTCATGCAAAGCCGGGTTTAATAATAATTTGTAATGTGCCAGCTGTACGCCGTAACGGCGCTTCGCTGCCGTGCGACTACCACCAGCCGCACGCGGGTTAAGTATAGCGCGAAGACGCCTAGCGATGCGCGGATTCGAACCCCCACCGTAAGGTAACGAGACAAGCTCGGTACCTCCAGGTTACGGCCAAGATTAGTGTTGAGTAGCATACGCTACTTGTGAATTTTACGTCAAATACACCCGATAAGCATAGGCCAATATTTTTATAGTACTAGGTAGTGTTAAGATATGGAAGTTAAGTAGCTAGAACAAGACTTACTTTATTGAGTTTCAAAATAACACAAGGGGTTCCAGCAGGGTAACCATATCCGTTTTCCTTGTTACAAACACCAAGTTTTTCAAGTGGAAACTTGCAGACCTTTTCTGGATTATCAGGAGCTTTGTTCACGCCATTACAATTTGCAAATTGGTCCTCAGGCTTTGAATTAATAGCGCGATACTTCTCAAGAAATGCCTCAATATTTTCAGTATACAAATAATAATCCTGAGGATCCGTTACTGCAAATTTAATTAGCGACTTTTGGACATCGACCATTGGCCTGAATCCGATCCCTTGAACAAAAGTAAAGCAGCGACAAATTGTTAACCTGGCCTTAGTCCAAGAATATTTTGCATGCCGGTCCTTGCCGGTACATCCTCCGGAATTTGCGTACGCAAAAACACAAAAAGCATACTCATAAAGAAACCAGCCAAAAAGGTGTAGTAGGTCAGGTAAAATAGCAAACATAGAGCTATAGAACAATGGTGACATGTTGTTAAAATTCGTACTCCAACTGATAGCAGTGCGACCCATGAATGTCTTTTTCTTTGAGTCATATAACCAAGCAGGCACGCGCCGTCGTGAAATGTAAGACAAAGTGGACAAGTTATCCGAAAACTCCTGCAGCGACATGATTTTCGGTGGCTTAAAATGGTGGGTTACACACAGCCTTGGAATGGCGTGCATGAACTGCAACGTTAACATATTAAAAAAGCAAACGGTTTAATTAAAAGCATGTTGGGAAACAGAATGCTTTTTCTAACTTTATCAACAAGAAACCTGCTTTTCATATGTGGAACATCTCAGTGACTTTATTGTGGACAACCTCCGGTCGATAATCCATGTAAAACGTCCGCTCAGTTCAAGTTCCCAAAACGGTGTAAGCTTCCGCTTAACTAGCGTTCTGCTTCTCGCATCGACAAGCAACCAAGAGTTCTCGGTGCTTCGACTCCCATTTGCACTGCTTGCTTCTGCAAATGACAGGACATGACATACAGGATCCAGGGACGAAACAAGTTTCCGCTTAACGAGCCTCCTATTTCGTGCCAGTAAGCATTGCGACTTGATAAAATATGCTTGATTATAGAATGGTGAAAAATGAAGTAACTTCAAGAAGAAAAACCCATCATCATGTAATAATGAGATTAGCGGCAGTCACTGAGGCTCAAGGATATTCAGGCAACAGGGCCAGCCAGAGTTTGTCTAGGCTACGTTTAAATTCCTCCACAGTTTCGCATGCTATTAGAGCGAAAGGAAGTTTATTCCAAACAGGCACAACCCGGTTTGCAATAATCTAGCTCTTAACTCCAGCCTAGATCTATGATTTTCAAGTTCCTGCAAGCTGTTTGACATATTTAAGAAAAGAACCTATAGAAACACTAGAAACAAACTTTACGTTCATCCTTATTGAGTTCTCTTCAACGCCCATCTATAAGTTTACAATATTCCCGGAAAGGTTCTAACCAACATCTGTCTAGATCTCTCTCGAAGGCTTCAACCGTTGTACAGTTCATCAACAAAGGGAGAAGCTTTTTCCAACGGCCGACATCATCGTGTACACTGTATTTTCCTCTGTTACCTGGTCGAGACCTCCGACGCTTAAGGTGAAACTGATGACCGCTCAGGTGGTCTGGTGTCGCTGGCTCAAAGGCTTGATGCCACTGAGACTCTTCAAGATCCGAAACATATCCATTAGACTTTCTCTCAAGCTACGACTTTCCATGGAAACAATCCCGAGCTCTTCAGACGTACAATATACGGCTTTTCACGTTTGCCCTCAAGCCTTCTAGTCGCCAGTCGCTGTACTTTCTTTATACGAAGGACGTCCTTCCGGAGCTACGGCGTCCACGCTTGTACGCAGTATGCTCTAAAGAATAGAAAGACTACCTCCGATCTAGTAAAACATAAAGTCCTCCTGAGGCAAAAGATTTCCTGCAGCGTCTTGTTGCCTGCATACTGACACAGTGCTGAGGTTTTGTATTTATTCGTCCCTTGCTTTTGCAACAGGCTGCAAGGTCAGGGCTCCAGTAGATGTCTGCACTGTAATACCATCACTGTTGGAAGTCAGCAGCTGGCATTTACTAGCCTTAAGGAGCAAATCCCTTACGACCTACCACACTGCAACTGTGCAGAGGTCCTTGGACAACGCCCTCTCATTACCCTTACTACCCAGCTTCAGGTCATCATCAGTGATGTATCAGGGGTCCTCGAGTAGAACTGTCGTCATTATAAATATGAGGAAAAACAGGGGACCTAAAACAGAGTCTTGCGGAACGCCACTGTGAGCGGTGCCTATACTTGAGTTGGCATCATCGACCCTAACGTGAAGGTTCTTTCTAAAAGTATTGGGGATGAATCCCAATCTAGGCCAGCAGCGTTAGTACGAAACGGTGGTTTGCTTAAGCAAAGGCCATGCTCAAGTCAAGGTAGCAAACCGTTGGTGCAATCCGATTATCAAAACAAGGTGTTACTTCAAAGAAGAAGCGCAACAAATTGGTAAGACATGAATTCATGACAAAGCCACCTTTATCCACTCCTAGCAACTTAAGAGCAATTAAGAACACAGATTCGGTTTCTGATAGGCTGCTCCAAACCTTTTGGTAACACGGTTGTTATGCTGACAAACCCATAGTCGACGGATACAGATTTGGAAACGCTTATGTATCGCCACCACAGATGTGGCTTTCCAGTCTTGTGATAACCTACCTTCACGAAGTGACATGTTGAAGAGCTCAAAGCCCGGGCCCTGGAGTGTGTCAGCGAGCAATTTGACGGTCGCAAGCTACCATTGTCTGATCCAGCCGATTAGGTGGGTCTAAGCTAGCGACCACATTAAAAGACCTCTGATAGTGTTAGCGGAGTGGCTAGCCTTGCACTCCCGGTTTGACGGTGTGGCTGCCGTTCATCCCCATGATGAACATGCTGAAAGACACGCAGCAGCACTTATGCCTTATCAGTGCCTTCTGTAACATGCATTCCCCTCTCTATGGTAGGTTAACAACACCACCCCTCAAAGAATCCGTTGACTGAACGTAAGTGTAATACAACTTGGGCATCGTTTCCAAAGGCAGAACTACTCGAAGCCCAAAGCAGCACTTCACTTTTCTTTGTAAGTTGCCTGCTAAATTGCTGCTTCTTTGTTACTGCACCCGGTGTCTAAACCCTCCAGAAGCCTGAAGTAATAGCTAAGAATCGTTCTGCCGTTTACTCGCTCGACCTATTCCATGGCGTCACCAATGCGGCTTGGCAACATGGTTTTTCTGCCTTAACAAAGCAAACTCAACTTATAACAGGACAACCCCTTTTTACTCAATCCCCATTGGTGTTATATGGTGGACTGTTCTTGTTCAGGAAAGCAGTCCATCGGCTGGGCTCAATATCCTAAGTGAGTGAAGTCAATGCAGTCTTGGTTCCTCACAAGTCGGGGTAATTCGAAGTCTTGTATGAATTTAACGAGGTTCTGGCAAGGTGGGCACTCTTACCAATGAGTGCTTCATTGTTTACCTCTGAGAAATGACCACGTCTGACTATCACAACGACCAGTGTTAAAGGAGTACAACCAACCCGCTTCTTATGCTGGTACCTAACATTCACCCATTCTACCAGGTCTTGCTCTAGGGTATACATCGGCTTGTATGGATCCAACCTACCTATGGAAGATTTAGGTCACCGATGTCCATAAAGTTTTGTGCAGTTTCCACTGCTTGCTTGAGCAGCCTATTAAGCTCCGCATCTTTCTCTGGCTAGTGGACGGGCTACGATACCCGCAAATAATTATTTCCAACCGTCCCTTCAAGCTCAAAAAGCATGCAACGACTTGGATACTAGTCCGTGACATGGAGCAGGGGCTCCTACTTCGAGTAGTGGCTCTAGCTAAACAAAAGCACACACCCTGCCTAGTGCATAGGCCAATCCTCTCTATATTCGGGGAAGCCATATGGTAAGTTTCTGATTGGAGCACTTGGAAGTCAAAGTTTTATTAACTGCAATTACCTTGGCACTTTTACAACTAACCGTCAGTCCTTTCCACTTATTCCTTAGACAGCAGCAGTTTGTGTACTGCTTTCTCAGCTGCCGTCACTGATGCTTCCTCAACATCAAACATTTAAGCTTCGCCTTAGGCCTAAGACCGGAGGGGATAGCAAGTTTTTCCAGACGATTGTTCACCTCAGTTGCCAGACTTTGAATCAGTAATTGTGTCCCAGCAGCACGCCACGGGTTGATTCCTGCTTTTCCAGCTGCAACGGAGCTACTTTTTGTTTCATTCGCCAAGTGTCCTCATTGATGCCTTTTGAATAGGCCGCATAACGCTACTCACCGTTATAAAAACATGAGCTCATTTGCCTACATTTAAGTGACCGCTTCTTGTACCCACCACTGAAGAGTTATCCGCAGTCGAAGATGTCATTTCTATTGCGTCAGGAGCTGCAGCATCAGCTGATTTCAATCGCTCACATCCAGCCACAACGTTCAGGTCCAATTTACAAGGGTATATTTTGACGTGGATAATAAACTTACATCGGCTGCTTCCTCCATCCGATCAGCATTTACATAAGGAGTACCAGCTCCAATTCCTTCAAGAAGTAAAGGGTGTCGATCCCAGTTGCAGACGGGGGTTGCTATATGCGGGTGAGCAGCAGCTTGTCTGTTGGTTGTTCGTACCCGCGCTCCCAATTTAACCTACGTGGTGCTCTAGAAAAAAAGGACATTCAACTGGCTTGCTATCACGATGCTCTTGAGCAGGAGCCGCCCTAGCTATTGGGCCTTATTCCTCGGCGTTGTTTGAGAAACTTTTTCCTTTGAAACCGCTGTGTCCAATGCTACGTGTTATCCACCTTTAGTATGATTTGTTATTCTACCACATCGGCTAAGCAGCAAATCCCGGTAAAGCGGATTCTTGAATTCCACCAACATCGGACTTGCACGCCCCTTATGACTCAGCTCTTCTGACTTCCTTCAACGACCGACCCTGTGAATTCTCTTTATACCAAAATGTAATGGTAGGCCGGCAATTCGTAGAATGTCTTGCGTCCGCCTTTTATCCTAACCACCCCTAGCTCAAGCCCCACTTATTACCGGCTCTTCATGATTGTGCATAAACACGTACGTTCGGCGGCCCACCGCAATTTCAGCTCCCCGCACAAAGTCTTCCTGAGGTGCTTGCAGTTCCTCATTTCGCACCCTCAACAAGTTGTTAAGGGATGGCTGCTCTTGGATTAACTGTTCTGCTGCACTGAGCTTTTGCAGATACTCCTCATTCTAACCAGCGTGTTAGTCAACCTGTTGATCACGTACGGGATGTGTGGTGTGCACATGATTCTAAACGAAGTTAACGAAGTGTTGGCACCGTTTCTGTAGTATTTGGGTGCACGTCTTCTAGCTGCTAGCGAAGAAGTTGTTGCCATCACTTCAGATAGTGTCAAGAATTCCGCCCTTAGCGAGCACGTGTTGCAATCCCACCTGCCTGCAGAACATGTAAGATAGTAGAACAAAACGCAGTGCTTACAGCATAGGAAAACAACGTAGGGCGCAGTAAGTCCTCTGACTACTTGGCGTGCAGCGTCTCCAGCCATGGGTGCTACAGTCTTCCCGTCTCCGGTACCATTCAATGCGAATATTGCAACAGTACCACCACCCACCCAGTCATACGTACCTGCTTTTGTAGAGCACAGCCTTGGCACCCTAAGTAGCCATGACTCGAATACTAGGGATAAAGTCAATTTCAGGTGAGTCAAGAAATAGGCTTTTGCACTCTCCAGAGCTACAATACTACTTGGTCTTCCCTCAATTATGAGTTGCCTCTCGAATCGATGCCAGCGAAGCTACCTGGTGTACCCGTGCGTAAACACATAAGGCCAGCCTATTGCTACATCAACAGTCGGACCACGGTGAGTAGAAGTTGTTCATTCAACAAGAAAAATCATCAGGCGTACCCGTGCTTTGGTCCTAAACTCACAGTTCCTAGACCAGGACATAGTCTGACAATCCATTAAGTGATGAGCTGAACAAATAAAGTGTCCTGATACGGGGCACCGCCATTGTGTATTGAGTTACAGACTAGTGAGCCGGAAGCCTTCTTCAGGCATGTCTTGCCGTGCCCGTACCAGCAGTGCAACCTCCCTGTGTATATCATTAATTTATCTTAGTATGCAGCCTGACGAACAAGATGTTTGATTATATTGCTTTTGTGTGTTTTACACTCGTTGAGAAGTTGCGGTCCTTTTATGGCATTTGGAACACTGAACTCTGTCTACCGAAAACCATCGAAATGTTACCTGATGTAGTCACTGCCTCTCACGGCAGGGGGTTGTTAACTACATCAAATACTCTTTATCTTTTTGACCTTAAGTATTTGCCACTCAGATAAAATTACTAGTTCGCTGTAATTGGGATTGTATCTTCTTCTTCAAGCAAATTTTAACCGTGTTGGTTTTCCAGTCTCGAACATGTTCCGAGAGCACTCCTTAGGTTCAAGCATTTTACTTCACACAGTTGATGCTTGCTTATGGGGGCTTTAAACGTTTCCAAGCGTTGGTAGCAGGACTTTTCTAAAATGGCTACCTTGAAAGTTTTAATTCTGGGTCTACTACTTTGATCAAAATGAGCCTATCACGTTCTAATATTAGGTGCAAGTCACGGGAAGCGAAGATGGTTGATCGGCAAGCGTTGTGCGATCTAATTACGAAATCAGTTGCCAGAGTGCAATAGAAAGCCCTCGTGCATGTAATGAAGTAGAGGCAAGTGCAGAGGCGACAGACGCCGTTGGGCTACCTTCATCGACGTCGACCGCATGGTGCTGTAGCACGTGCGGTCCCGGATGCTTTAGTCAGGCAGATTTAGGGAGACGCGAGCGAGCCACTCGAATCTTACCTAAGAATGACGACCAGTTATGCTGAGAACGTAGGCCTACAGGCGCAGCTTTGTTGGGTACGCTGAATTAAATCTAGCAACCACGTGCTTGCGTGCTGCAGTAGTTTAGGTTTGGTGGTTGGTATGCTTTCTGGTCTTAGTGTTATTTTCTTGCTTCATTTTGAGGGGTAGCTAACAAGCTATTAAAGTTCACAGTTAAATAAATTAGTAATGTATCCTGGTATAATTCGCGATAGATTCAACCTAGCATGATTAAAGCCTTCAACCAATTGTTAGGCAACAGACACGCCGCTTTGTAAGTAGTGCGCTGTTCGCGCAGTATTCAGGAGTTACCGAACTGGCGAATGCACTGGTCAGGAACGCAATCTTTATTAGTGTGGCGGAAGCCTAAGATCGAAGGTGTGTGAAAACGTGACACATGGATTGGAGACGGAAGGTAGAAATCGGGAAGTGCCTTTTTAGTGTACATACCTAAATATATTGTAAGGGTGTTAAACATCGCCCCCTTTAACTTGCCAATGGGAGTTTGTGTGCAGTGACTTTATTCAGTGGCGCGTCACATCCGCTGCGTCGCAGTGTGGCTAAACCGACATAATTGGCTTTTTATAGAGAAAGCTGGCTAGGCGAAAATCCACCATGTCCTGGAACAATGTCCTCGATCAGTTTGCGTGGTTATGCATAACTGGCAATTCAGCTTACAAACCGGATGGACCCTCGGCTATTCGCAGTCATATGAACTGCAAACCTGCGCTGGCTAACGGAATTGATTAGTCAAGGCTTGCGATTAGTCGTTGAAACCGGTCAAGGCATGAAATGTCTAGGAAAGTCGGGTGAAGGGTTGTGCAGGCGAGAACGGATTTTACAATTGACGAACTTTGGCTTTTCCTTTGTGGTATACTAGTCCTGGTCTGAAGACTTCCTATCCAGGTATCCACACTAGATGGTGAGTGCAGTTGATCCTTGTGGCTAAATTCGCTCCGTCCCCGACGAAAATGCTAATTCCAATACAACCTAGTTTGTTAAGTTCGCTTATCCGTTTCTCCTTCTTATATATTTATTACATCCTTTACTGCCATCCTGAATCTATTACAGCTATTTGTATAATCCTTATTTGCAGATACTAATTTAGCAAGTCCGTATGGTGTATTCTATCTATCTCAGTCTACCATTTATTTCACCTGTTTGGCTGTCGCTTGACGTCTGCGCTGCGCTTGAGTGTTTGTTGACAAGGTGCCTACCTGTCTATTACCCACTAACTCGTCTATACTGGCTCCAGGATACGGTGGGTCGTTGCTGGAAGGGACGATGTGCACGGTCCTTGTGATCGTGCTAACCTCGGGGAGTGGTTCTACTCACCCAGTGTGGTGCAGGCTACGGTCTGCGGTGCTTGTGATCGCCTGTGAACGCGTGCGAGCCGGCTCCGCTGTGGAGATGGGTTTCCCAACCGCAAGCCTCCACGTCTTATACCTTCCTGTTTACACTGTATTAGGGTGTGTGGTTGGAGCAGCGCGTAGTGCAGCGCAAGCCATCCATGGTCCCTCTGTTGACGCAGGCGTCCTGTGGTTGTCCTATGACCACCACCGTGACTAGAAAATCCGGAACAGGATGCCGCCAACCAGGTGTATGAGTTAGTGGACACGGTTAGTGACTTTGTCAATGTGCCTTTGAATTCGTGATGTTGTTCGCCTTGTTGGTCATCGTACCGCGGGAGCAATGAAACGCTTCACACTACATGTCGTTCGTGAGGTACGAAAACTCCTCCGAAAAGGGATGCGCAGTAACTATTGTTAACGTTGAGCCACATTCGCCACGTCGCAGAGTTGTTAAACGGGGGTCCGTAGCTTTAGAGAAGGCGTACGTTCGCCAAGCATGTACCCATCAGGCCCTAGAACATTGCCGCCGAATTATTCACTGCGACGTGTTTTACCCGAGCCACCCAGCTTGCACCACGAGGAGGTTCTTCAACTGGTATAGCTTAGGATTCCCTTAAGGTGCTGGTGAACCCGTGTGCTGGTCCTTCAACTTTTGTCTTAATAAGGGTCGTCAAAGACACAGTATCTGCAGTCTAGTCACTTGCACAACCACGTTTAGACAGTTTCATAAAGACTGAAACTGCTGCCCCCTTTTTAATAGCTGTTTTGATGTCTGGTTTGAAGCAAACGCTATACCCCACGTCGTTGTTTTGGCTTATATTAAAAACAGCTGCCGCAGATGAATTAAAGGGAAAGATAAGCCACACAATGGTCAGAGACGGAAAGTTATTGTGCAATAACCTGCACGGCATAATAAACCTTTAGCTGTTTAAAATCTAGCTCTCACAACCATAGTCGTTGAGGTACCACGCATACATGATACAGTGAATAGGGCGCTTCGTAGCATTTGCCATTTTTGATCTTCGTTTTCCCATGATTAGCGGTAGACCTCTGTAGCCTATCGGCAAAGCTGGGCCTACGTCTGTGGTTATATAAATTGTGTACAAGCTAAAAAATCCTGCGGTATCTATCATGGAAATATGTAGCATTGCTAGGCTGATATGGATTGATTGAATCATGGGCCCACAGAATACTGCGTACTGACCTGTCCTCTGAAACTTCGAAACTATATTAGCAAACACGCGAAGTTATTAAACTTTGTGGTTTTCAGCTTTACAGTGCTTTGCAATGCCCAGACCCCAGGAGAAAACACACAACGAGGCCATTCCAAAGAGGAGTGAGTACTCCTAGGTCAAACCCTTTGAGTATATAAATACGTTTAAGTGTGCGTCGCTGGTAGCATACGTAAACCAAAGCTCTGACACTGCTTGATTTCCACTTGCAGCCTCAATGGATGGCGGACTAGTATATACCATTTACCCCCGTTTCGCTTGCTTTTCCTACAATCGAACCAACTGTGGAACAACGTCTCACGGTTCCTCTAGAACGGTAAAACATTTCACATCACTCTGTGCTGTGCTCTGTAGTGGATTTTACCTTACACATCTCAACATACACTAACCAGCTTCCAATCCTTCGGCTCGGAATTAGCAGCACTATCCAACACCCACTTGCTCGGCCCCAGACCGTCGCAATCTACAACTCAAGGCCGTACCGGGAGCCATGTTTCCTAATACGACCAATAACTCGGCATTTCAACTATCGGACCCTAGCTTCATCATGTGGACTACATCATTCCGACAACCGACCCTAAATGGCAATGCTTAATAGAAGCAAGTTTCCTCTCACCCAAAGCCACTCGAACGTGCCTGCGTGTTATAACGTATGAGCGAATCACCTTAACGGCGGATTGTCATTTACCACATGCCCGAGAACGTAAACCATTAACCCATGCACACAGACGAACAAACAAGGTTACCGAACAAGCCGCGCAAGTGACAGAGAAACCAAAGAAACGGCCAATCAGTTAGAACAAACCTGGAATTTAAACGGTTGGTTTGCCCCACTTATAGCAGTAAAACCAACGTCATATTAATCCTTCCACCGCCGTTTTATTCCTACTCAACAATTATTGTTACTACAGCCAGAACCTAACTACTCTTCCGATTGCTCACTAAAAATGCCGGTTAACAATGTGAAAACGAGAAGCTTCCTCCTTAGGCTGAAGTTGAAAACAGACCAGACCCTAAAACTCTTTGGTAGCCCGGCTATAAACCCACTTGTTATTACTGTACCAAGGGACGTCCAGCAGGTAAATTCCAAAAAGTGGATTTAGCTGCAAACTACTCCAACTTTACTAGCACATTTCCGACTGAAACGGCCAACCGGATTATAGCCTTTGAGGAAGAAGTAAACACGTTGAAATGCAAAGCTTACGAATTCAGCACATGCTATGAACAAGTCCTATCCTTCTGTGCACTGCTTAGAGCTTCAACCACCGTTGCGATAGACCGATTAAATAAATAAATAAATATTTTATTCTTGACTAGGCGAGGCACGCCCACGGAAGCCTGATCAGGTTGTGCACAGTTGTTTCTCCACTATACTCAATTGCATTCGAAATGCAAGAACGCCTCCGTAGATTTCATAACGTTATCCTTTTTAACGTACCAGATGAAGCGAACATCTACAGTGTAACAAATATCAAATTAAACGCATGCAATCTGGACGGAGTTTTCAGTCGGTACCTTATACGGAGGAAAAAAATGACCACGTGTCCGATTCCCCTACAACTTCCAGATGATAGGAGCGCATCCATATTCGTAAGCGGTAAACGGACAATGGTTGCACAAACTAAGTTTAAAAACATTATCAACAAACACGATCAAACGCCGATTCAAAGGCGACTAGCAATGAAACTAAACCCCTCCGCCTATCCTACACTCCATGTTCTGAATATTGAAGCCCGTACTTAGGCTATCAGCAGCAACGTCGACTTTGATAAGTCAAGCGAATTGTCTAAAATAGGCGAGGACAGGCATCTCGGTCGGCAGCGGCCTCATGAGAGGTTCTCAAACAGCAGTAGTGATGTGTCCATAACTAAAGATGTTATGCAAGCGGCAAATATACCGACGCAGACACCTGCTGACCACACATCAACTCCTCTGTCCATTCTCCAAGTAGCGTGCCTTTACGAAAGTTGACAGTACCTGCACCTGAGATTTATGAAGAGCGAGACAACATCTCAGGACGTTCCGATGGCAGCACGATAAGCAAATCTAAATCCTACCCAAGTGAACTATGCTATGACTTAGCTCCGACAAACCGAGCAGTAGACAACAACAGGGGAATGCACCCTGCCGAGAGTGCTCCCACAACGCTCAAAGCTCAGTAGACCTGAAGCGAACACCACAAAAATATAGACGTATGCAGCTAGGCCGAAAAGTTGTATGTTCTCAAGGTTCCACATGCAACTCCAAAACTTTTGTCTGGATAAGTCCAGCTAGCCGGACGAATAATTACCCACAGTGACTACGGTTCCAAATCCCGAAAGCTCAAGCCGGCAAAACCCTTATGTGTTCGACAAAGAACTAGCAAACAAAATGGTGGTAGGCCACACTGACTTACAGGAAAGTGGGTGCAACCCCTATGTACCTCAAGTCAAAATGCACCTATTACCACCTCCTGTAGTACTCAGTTGGCAACAACGCAATCCAAAGAAAAACGATTTTTTAGACTTCAACATTCCCCACCCCTGTATGCTACGGATGGAAGTACTTTTTGACTCGTATACCACCACATCCTCCCCCATCAATCAGCCCCTATCAAGCGCGCTTATTACTCAAAGTTAAGCAAACCACTGGAGTATGTACTTCATTCAATCCAGTGCAGTTAGAGCTCAGTAAGCCTCAGGTGCCTCACAACACACAGTTCTTAGATACCATGGCAAAAAAGCATACCTTACCCACCAATTTTATTCCAATTTAACAACGTTTTTCAAAGCTGTGGTCAGTAACACCTGTTTTCTTTTGCCTAAATTAGACCTACTTTCAACACGTATGTTCATGAGATCCTCCGATATTGCTTTTGTCACTGATACTTGGTGCACATCAAAATCAGTGATTCAACTTAACGACTTAGACTATAAACTTTTCCGCAAGGATTGATCACATATACGTGGGGGTGGCTGTGCCATATATCCTCGAAATGACCTGACTTCAATTCCCGCAGATCAACCTTGGCTACATGACTTAGAAGATACTATGGCTAGTGATCCCACCTACGAGGCATCTAGTAGGTTGTAGCAAACGGCCGCCCCGAATCACTCAATATGAAACCCAAAAACAAAAGGATTTGATTAAAACTGCTTCCAGCACCGCATACAAATCCAACATTATGTGTGCTTTCATCCGACCACAAGTTAACTGGATGCCACCTACATTCAGAAACACTGCGGGGCTTAAGGAAATCATCTCATGTGTTCACCTTAATGGTTGGACCCAGCGTGTTAGAGAGCTAACCATAAAAGCGACTACCTTATAACTGGTATTCACGATGGGGATCTCTTACGCTTATATATTTGTGAATACTCCATTACTTGGTTGTGATCACAACGCTGTGCTTTGTGCTATGCCTATTTATTCAACAGAACGAGTAAGTAAAATGCTAAAACCCATTCGCAACTTCCATCGTTTGGACTGGAACTCATTTTATGAACTTATCATTACCATGAATTGGAATGCGTCATTTTTATCTCACAACCCTACTGTGGCTGCAAATGTGTTTAGTAACAATACTGCTCTTAATGTGTATCTATTGGCACATACTGTATGGAGAAATACCCATGAACATAGTGGTAAACTCAAGCTTCTGTACAAAGCCACAACCAAATTAAAGAAACTTAAATCGCCACTTCGCAGGAACAAACGCTTCACAAGATTGCTACAAATACACCAGAAACTGCTACAGCTACAACGTCTAACCCAAAAGGCCAGGATCAGAGAAGGTTTGGTATCTATAAATACTGAGAAAGCAGGTACATTGATGCAACTATTCAAAAGAAGGAACCAAAACCCCAGCAGGTAATAGAAACGTTGCCACTAGACGGTGGTTCAATAACGCGCGACGTCTGCTTACGCGAGGATAGCAACCCTAGGTTCGCCTCCTGTTTTGTCCTTAAGGTTAAGTAGTTGCCTCCACCTTTCCCAGAAAGAACGACGGAGCTATTCTGCAATATCCCTGTAACGTTGAGAGAGGTGCAAAGTGCCATCGCATCCAGAAAACCATCAACTCGTCCACACCCGATTGGCAGCCCTTACCTGTTATAAAGCTCGGAGGAAAAACCGCGCTCTACAGTTGTTAAACATCTTCACACTTCCACTACCGGCTGCTTTCCAACTCAGTGGAAGCATTCCATTATAATGCCTAAACACAAGGGTGGCCTAAGGAATAAAGTGTCATTGCGGCCCAAGAAGGCATACCAGTGCTGCGTCCTAAGCCTTAGAGCGAATAGTCAAGAAGAACATGGTTCAATATCTTGGAGGGCTGGAGCTGATCAACGCGTCGCAACATGGATTTCTCTCCAAAGGCTCATGCATTGCCTGCCAGCTACATTTCCTCGATCACGTCTCCACTATGATTGACAGAGGAACGGCAATCGTTATACTCATGTTGAGCATGCCGAAGGCGTTCGACCGCTTGCGGCACAAGCCACTGCTATCTGCTCTAGAGTCATATGGAATAGGAAACCCTCATCCAAACTGGTTCGACTCATACCTAAACAGCAGCACCCCGGTAGTTATAATCGGTCAGCAAAACCTACACCGAAGCCAATAATCAGCTGCGTCTTCCAGGGATGGGTGTTCAGACCGCTACTTCTCCTAAGCTACGTAAATAACATATGCTCACGGATCAAACATAGACACACATTTCTGTTTGCAGATAAAGTCAACCTGGTCTGCTCATTTCATCCGGGCCAACTACAAATGTGCCTGAGAAACCTCGTTGAAGACCTATCCGCACTAAATAGAGCCAGTGAACGTTCATTAACGAAGTTCTCCGCAGTGCAATCCCAAGTACTCGGGTACATACGCCGCAACCCAGTAGGCCGGAAATGGGATTCCAACGTCTGATTTAGTACTGGGCTTAGGAATATGGCACTCCAATTACAACAATTTTTCCGAACATGTGGATTAGCCGGTTTCAAAAGTAAGGCAGCTATGTGGACATAACACCATAACTTTCCCTCCACCTCTAGCGCTACTTGGGAAGTTCAATACAATAGTACGACCGACTCTGGAGTACTGTATTATCCTCCACAATCAATTGAGAAATAAAAACAAAACAGTTCTGGAAAATGTCCAAAGATCATTTATCAAGCAGCCCACAAGGCGCTACTCTAACCTGTTATAAATAAATAAATAAATAGGTACACAACTAGACTGTTGTAAACTGCAACTGTATCCACTTTGGCCCAGAAACTTAAAAAACAACCTTGTTCTCTTCTACAACCTTAAAACCAACGAATTTACGCAGAGAGCACGGCGCTTGAAATACGGATGACTGTAGTCTGCCCCAACGTAATAGCGGCCGCTTGCTACGTACAAAGCTTCCAAATAATAAAAATCACTCGAATTTCTTCTTGGTGTGGTGCACTGATCTGTGGAACAAACGACCCCTACAGCTACGTATGCGTACAAGCTATGTCATAGTTCGCAATTCCCTACAGACTTTCCTCACCATATCAAATTTGCGGAAGATCTTTGACTTGCAGCAAACTCTATGGACATTAATAAGGCTTTCATCCCAACAGTTCACAAACTACATAGCAGAGCCTAGTCCGGAAAAGGGCCAGACGCGTTTCGCCCTATTGGGGCTCGTCAGTGGCGCGCATTCCCTCGGTCCTCTAATGAGGATCGAACCCATGACCGCTAGAGGCAGATGCCAACTAGCCAGCAGCTTAAGCCACTAAGCCATGGGGGACGTCGGCTGGGCTACATAATTTGCAAACTAGCTGGGATATAGCACCACCTATCTACCACTGCCACTATGGACATTGACAGAAGCTGGTATAAGAAACATATAAGCATACATTTGCTTACAACTAGCTTGCCCAATACATGTCATTACCTACAATACCGAATTCTGGGTCTGTGCAGCCTAGTACCCCTCCCTTTTCATCTATTCTGGAGGCCCATAAACTAGAAATCGATGATAGCAAAATCAAAAACTTTTATATATTAAGAAAAAAATCATGCTGCGAATTGCTATCATTAAGCTTTCCTTTACTATCATGATGCAAGCCATATAAAACACGAAACATGTTCACTATACAAATGATCGCTCCCGCTTATGAGGCCGCGTACTTTTTCTCTCTCTCTTTGTACGTATATATACATATACATATATATATAATGGTCTCTGAGAGTTTCAGTGTTTTTACCCCACGTTTTGCCGTTTATTAGCAAGTACGCTTCGAAAATCAAGCTTTCGACAAACTCCGTTGTACCTAAGCAATACTGGTACATTTGCATAACCATGTAAGTTTTTACTTATGTCGCTATTTAGAGGTTATATCGCCCATGTATATTATAGTTTCTTTTGCTCGCTGCATTTGCTAACGAAACAACTACACCATTTTTAACAGGGAAGAATAACTTCGCTATACGCAGTCACTAAACTAGCAAACGAAGACAATTGTTTCACTTATTTTCCTTTGTCGTATAAATAAATAAATAAGTAAATAAATAAATGGTATATTCTCTGTAAAACGAGACACACCTCTAAAGGCATGAGCAAATAAATCGGTCAGATTGCCATTTGTAGGATGTTTGATTCTCTTTATTTTCTATAAGTACGTTAGACACTTCTTATATCCTTCGTTTGCCTTTGTTTACTTTGATCATAGTAACCTACTACCAGCAAATAGTAATAACAGTTTGTCTACTTCAAACTTATTAGTTGTTTACGTGACAATATTAGGCGTGCAGTTTGTGAGGTTTTGTACTATTTGCTTTTCTGTTTTTAAACAATTATGTAATTATTTATACCCTTACTCTCTATTATCCTACCATTCTCCTTTCTCTTTCATGTGTATGATATAAGTGGGACCTCTGAATTTATAGAAATTTTCCATTGTATGTGGAATAAACAACATGAAGAGGTTAGCTGGAGGTATTTTGTTCACTCTACAATGGAAATATTTAACTACACCTCTGTAATATTGATTCCAACTAATAATACGCTAGCGCACGGAAAGCAAGTATATATCGGAATCGATGGACGGACGCTATATGGTTACAACCAACCAACCGATGGAGAATGAAAAGACAAGTAAGAGTAGGACAAGCTTTAATTTTAGTCCTGATGCTCAGGCACGCTATGCCAAAAATCGCACCCAAGGACCTCTATATGTAAATAAATAAATATTTCTAATCTCGATGAAGCGACACACACTAATGCAGGCATACTCAAGTGATTGTCAGAGCCACAAACATAAACTGGGGGATATACACCATAGGAGAAAGATAAGGGTTTGCAAATACACGGTTGAATAAGTGGTAAGTAGTTGTCATAAAAGAAAGTCGCAAGGATATTGCACATACCCATTGGAGTCAGATAGATATGTGGCACTGAAGCATCGTAACATCTATAAGTGTTTCCGTTACAGAAATGCTGGGTGGGCTTTCGAATAGTTCTGGAGCTTGATCTCCATTATTCTGCGTGCGTATGAACCCGAAATAATGAGTGATAAACACTGTTCGACGAATGTGTGAGGTTTGGTTCATTTGCCATTTTGTTCACAGATTTCAGTTATCGGGATCTCGTCAGTGTTTAACAGAGGGCAGGGACCTTATTTTGGTGGCGCGTCGCATTCAACACGCTGCCGTGTTGTTAAGCCGTTTTGTGGCTGTTATAGGGAGACCACTTGCCAGGCGCAAACGCCATGTCCTGAAACTGCAGTTGACCACAAGTGGAATAACAATGCGCCATTAGCAATGCCACGCGGTAAAAGATTTTTCGCACGGCTAATCTCAGTCGTTGTGCAACCGCTTTTCCATCAGCTGAGAGAGACTTGGTCAGGCTACACCAGTAGCTGTTGGAACCGGCGGCGCTGGAAGGAAAAGGGGTATGTAAATTAAGATGCAGTTTCGTAGGTGAACAAGAACCTCAGAGTAATGAGTGTTCGAATATTCGTACGTGGTATACTCGTCCGAGCAGATAACTCACGGGCCGGATGGGATTCCCAGGCAGATTCAAGAGGAAGAACTATTGCAGGCAAGTAGAACCCTTTCGGGGAGATAAAACTTTTGTGTGGTGTTGGAGACGTAAAGTGGTTTGCTTCCAAACGTTTTTGGCCAATAGAAAACACCCAACAAGGGGCTTATGGTAGTCTCCGGAATGGCCAAAGCAATATTCTGGTAAAGGATTTTTGTGCAGTTCGACGTTGACTCCAGCGGTCGAGTTCCGGAGGTGGATGTAAACAAACCATACTGGTTGGAAAGCAACGGACACAATACATAATATCTTTGGGTACGGATGAAACTAGACTGCCGTAATAATTTTCACACCATACAGATTGAGCTCTATGTCGCTTACCGTCACTCTTCTATTGCGGAACCGTTGGTAGACCATCGATCTACATGTAGACTGTCCTTGGCCAGCCATCTTTCTGTCAAGTAGATAGTGAGACCAGCTGCAGTTGCTGGGGAATATTAGTGCTATCAAACCTTCGCGAGCTCCCACCCGTGTCCTCCTTAGGCATGCCGAAAAAGAAAGGTCGTAGTGTGTGATCCCGCAGCGTTTGACCATGTGGTGTGTTCAAGGATTTGAGCTTGGGGACATGAAAATGAAGTAAAACAGGAACATTCAGCACGCGCAACTCAAGCGAGCAAGGGAAAAGCGTTAACACTTCACAAGTGGGGTACGGGAAAAAAGCGCGGACCGTTTTGATTTTAACTGCTTTGTTCCTTTGGAGTTTTAAAACATCTAGCAGGTTGATTTCCTTTCGGCCATTTCAAGCTAAAAGTGAGGAAAAGGTCCCTAATCCTTAAGCTTATGGTCACGTCTGCTGAACGTAGCAAACTTTTGCAATTCGGATTTGGACAAGGTCGCGTTAGCTGCGTCGGTTCGGTAGGTCTGTGGAGCAGCAGGTGGCGTGCCGTCCAGTTTAGCTTGAAACGACGGGACTGCCGAGATGGTCGTATTCAAAGCTGCAGGCAGATTAGTAATGAGCGATTTTGGGTCAGTAGACGGTAACGCCTAGGCATATGCCGTAGGGTTCAATAATAAAGACCCAAGCTCCGTGTTTAAGGACCTTAAGTAACCCTTCAAATGGGTCTTTCGACTGTCTGCGAATACCGTCTACTCCGACGAAAATGTTCGAACAACAGTGTAAGACTTCGTGAACGAAACATTTACGCTTAGATCCCCTGGTTTAGTATGGTGGTGATAAGCGTTCCTTAGTCGCCATTCTTTGGACATATGGAGCATAGTTGCGATAAGAATTTGGAATGCAAGAGAAGAAACCTCCAGGACTTCGGAAAGTTGCTCCATGGGCTTATTCGACGCTAGAAGTTTGAAATTCGGTTTTGATGGTTGTTCTGCTGCTAAGAAGGCCTCGGTCCAATTGCGAGCGTCAAATACCCTAAGGGACGTCTCGAGTTGTACTTGGAAACGCTAGGCTATAAAATTCGAAGAAGGCTGGTAGGCGGTAACACGAATGCCGTAAGTGTGTAGCATTCTGAGTGCCTCTAAGGAATTGCTATCTTCAACCTGTAGGCCACTATTGGTAGTAAAGTTTACAAGGCAACCATGAGTACCGACCCGGAGGTCGATGTGAGCTCACCTGCTAGGCCCGGGTGCGATATCTAGAATTGGAGTGTATTCGGGCTAGTACGTGCAGCGATTTATTATATACAAGAGGTAGACCATACCCTTAGACCATGCTGTCAGTCCAACTATGTATAGGTGGACAAGTGAAAGACGCTCGGAAATGGGAGCGAAACAGCCAATTGTGCAGACATATGCCGCTAACCCATAGCCTCCTGATAACTTAGACAACTGCATGCTCAGTTCTGAATGCCGCGCTGCCTACCAAGCCAGAAAAGTCGCTATGGAATGAGCTTAATTGTGGTTTTGTTACCTGGATGAGCCATGTTGTGAAGAGTGTCAAAGAATTTTGGATGATAAGAATGGGAAACAGTTATAGGAGGAGGTCCGGTTGCTGTGTGGCAAGAAAAGTGCCCTTGGTTGACGGCAGCATATATGGTGAATATTTTAAAGACGAATCTGATACGGCGGATTGACAGTCGGAGTCTGCTTATTCTGGCAGGGTTATGGCAGTTAGATGGATTGCGTGCCGAGGGATGTTAATAGCAGTGATGTAAGAAAGAGGGTCAAGAATGAGGCTTGCTGACATGAGGTCTGGAGTAAATAAGAGAAAAATTGAGCCAGTAAAAACATCTTATGGACCTCAACTGGAGAGAGTTAAGCAAATTGCTTTTATAATAATATTGCGTAGGAGGATATTAATTGTAATGTTTTCTTCCCAGCTGCTCACAAGCGACATAACACAGGCTAGTCCGGAAAATAACCGGACGCTTTTCGCCCAAATAGGGTTTGTCATTGGTGTATCGAACGCAAGACAGCTAGAGGCAGATGCGACCTAGCCTGCAGCGCAAGCCACTGAGCTACGGGGGACGTCGGCTGGGCTGCCCAAGTTGCAAGCTAATTGGAATATAGCACCACCTATAAGCTACTGGCAGCCAGCTTACTACTTAAGCAGAGGACAGTGGCTAGCCTCTGTATGTCATGACCTTCACCCACTAGATGATACATCCATAGCACTACTAACTAGGCGCAGTCACAATTTTATATTACTAATGAGTAGGAGGATTTTAATTGTAAAGTTTTCGTCCCAGCTTCTCCCAAGCTACCTAGCACAGCCTAATCCAATTAAGCACTAGACGCGTTACGCCTTATTAGGGCTCGTCAGCATCATCGTCCTCATGATCAGTGCACGTTAACTAAGGGTAAGCAACACCCCAATTAACCTGCTACAAGTTAAAAAGATATCAGTTATAAAACTTACACTACACATAGCGCAAATTACGATAAATATATGATGGTAATTATCATATTATGCGTTTTACCTGAGATTGAGCTTGAAGCAAGAACCTAAATGGAGAGACGAACAAATGCCAAGGTAGTCGGCTCTTTGCCACCACCAATCGTGTTCATCGTTCCTAGGGCCCCAGCCAGACAGTCGTGATGCACCAACCGACGCTAGTAAGAGATTAACTTCCGCTCGACCAAATCGTCGCTGGCCCTGCCCTCGACCCTTCCAACCGCAACCCGGGCGCGCAAACAGTGCTTGTCGCGGGAGTCGGTGTGCCGGCATGCACAACACGTGGAGCCGACCTCGGAGCCTTTTACGGGATATAATGGTGTTGAGCGGTTTACTCGCTCTTCCTGTGCGTCTTCGACTTTTCGTTGCTTATTCCGCCATATAGCAACCATTTATTAGAGTAATTAGACGCGTTGTCTCAATATGTAGACGTGCTATACTCTAAGCTTTTTAGATCCTATATACGGCAAAACAGTGTTCCTGGAACACGAATTATGAAGCCGTGCTATTCCATAAAGACTAACAAAAACTGAATAAAAGGTAAAGCCGCCCGAGCCAAACTCCGGGGCAAACGTAGAAGTACTCATTCGAATAGCGCAGTTTCTGTCGAGCACAGCTCTGCCTCATGCACTGCAAAGGCGGATAAGGCGACCAAACGTCCTGCTGCTAAAGACAAACTGAATAAACTGCGCCCCTGCAGTGTCCATCTTATACACCCATTGAAAGATGCACTTAACAAAATCAATGCACTCTCAACTGAAGTGGGAGCTCTCAAAAAGGAAATGGCAGTTACCAAAACAGAGTTAGCAAAACTTATGCCATTGGCCCAACTCGCAGGAATAAGGACAAATGGCAACGCTGACGAGCTCAAAGATGCCGGCGCCCTTCTTACTACCATCACTACTGAGATAAACGAGCGCACCCGCCGTGCCCGAAACGTGATCGTCTACAACGTTCGTGACAAACTTCCCTTGGAGAAAGTCACCCACCTACTTACGTTCATGTGTAACGTCCCTCCTGACATGTGCGTGAGTTAGCGGCTCAGAAAATCGAAGATCAGTCGCAATTGCCCTATCCTTACCGCATTCAAAACTCCAGAACTGGTTACAAGCTTCATAGCAAATCGATTTACCCTAAGAACCAACGCAAACTTTGGGCCTATTCTTATCAAGCCTGATCTAACGCCGTTGCAAAGAGCTTTCCCATCGGCTACTAATACCAAAGCAAGACAACAGCCTCATGATTCATCGCCGGTTGTCAGAGCTACTGCTTGCCCTACTACAAGCACTAACGTGGATCTGGATCTAACCCTCCTGCGTCATGCGTCCACGACAGCACTACATCCCGACTCAAGCCCCACAGCCCTGATAGACAAAAAGTCAACTAACGTTCCGGACTCGCCCCCGCTAACGATACAAGAAGCGGAGTCAATGCATAACGCCTCCGACATGAGTGACACCGATTCCGAATCTATCACTCTAGACTTCCCGATGATCAACTCCCTTCCCTCCCCCTCGTGCAAAGCCGTAACCACCCTCGCAACACGACCGATTACCAACAAAGGTCAACCGCTGAAACACGGCACGCCTCGTAATGGGATGCACTCCCCGCTGATGCATCCCCATAACAAAGATAACCGTACCCAAGCAATGTCCTCATGGCACAAACGGACAGCTGATAAGCCCCAATCAACATTTGTACCAATGAATTGCGTGAGATCGAAATCCTTCCGATCCCAAACGCCGCCCCCCGCAGATTTCGACCCAACCGGCCCAACCACTGCGCAAGCCCTACCTACTCGAGACGCCCAACAATGCTATTAAGCCCCAGAAATATAACAAATGCCATGGCTTTCAAAAACCGAGGACGTTCTACCAGTCACTACAACAAAATGAAATTATGAACAGCCCGTACAGCATCAACGCAGTGATTCCCCTGATAACCAACTATCCGCCTGGTACGCTATCGCCCAGTCGGCCCTAAAAAGCCGCTATGGCATCCAAAGGTCAAGTGCACAACCCCGCTACCAATCCCCACAACCTCTCGAAACAACGGCGAACAAAGCACCCTATCAAAGAGGACGCCCTTCTGAAAATCTGTACCGCTCCATTAACACCACCCCGCACTCCCTGGCCATACGTCCCCCTGAACGAAAAATACATCCGGATGACAAGCACTACATCCGGACCATGCCAGCCACGGCCCCTTTTTTATGGGATGCAGCAGGACACGACCCACCTCGCCCATTCCACCAAGAGTTCTCGCCAGCTCTTTAACACCTCCAACAACTCATATGCTCACTGCATCTAACCCCCCACGGTTGGCGTCAGCCCTCCGGATAGGTTCTACACTCAATATTATTACTACCACCTCATTAGAGGCCGACTACCATCAGCTACCCCCTCAATCACTTCCTGATCACAATCCTATATCACACTCTCCACCATTTCTAACCACTTCCATGTACCCTACGCCCGTTACGCCCTATTGTGCAACTTACTTCACACAATTGAACTCTTCCATCTCTCCTTGCGTTGAATCATACAGTCTGCTGCTTATTAATGCGCGATCTATTACACACAAGATGCAATTCATTGGCCCGTTTATCCTACTCTCATACCTACAGCTGGTTCTCATCACAGAAAGGTGGCACCCCTCAAATGCCTCTGACAGCCTACTACGTATCCCTGGCTACACTGCATTCTGTAACGGACGAGACAACCAGCGGGGTGGCGGTTGTCTTATCTATGTCCGGGACGATTTTGGTGCACCTGCTTTCGAACTGGTATCTGTACGTGACCCTGAAGACTCCATCTGGATCCAGACGACAGGAGGTCAACTTGACCTCCTTATCGGTTGCGCATACAACCCTCCACACACATCTTGCAAAACGATTATTAAACTCACTAAGCTCTTCACTGAAATCTCCCAAATGCCCCCACGGCACACGATAGTGGGTGGCGATTTCAATATGCCACTTATCCCCTGGAACGACCAGGTTGCCCCACTCAGATACAGAAGTTTCGTCCACACCGTCCACGCAAATAACTGGACCCAACAAGTTCACGACCACACCAGGCTTGCTGACACCCTAGACTTAATCTTTACGCAAGGTGTTTCGGATGCATTTGCTGGTATATTAGATAATACAAATGGCTGCGACCACAAGGTGGTCAAACTCACATTTACACTTTCTACTCCACACTGCGCCACTTCTTCTTCTGCTAAACAGCTTCGAATGTTCAACCACATTAACTGGGACAGATTTGAGATATTAGTGCGATCTACCAACTGGGACAACTTCTTTTTAGCTACCGATCTAGACGCAGCCGCACACGTCCTATATCTAAATCTCTTCAGCTGCCTAGATGTGCTCGCCCCACTCACTTACAGAAGCCGCTTAAAGATGATAGCGGAATCAGCGAAGGCATACGGTGTACTTGGGAAGATCAAAAAATGTGACAGCGATACTCCAGAACTAAGGAACTTCACATCCTTATTCGCATGAATGAAATCCTAACCAACTGGCAAACTGCGCAGGAATCAGCCAAGATTGCTGAAGAAGATGCCGCCCTCAAATCTAGCAATAAAACCAAGTCACTCGGGCAACTACTCCGACAAAGAAGCAATCAAAAATCTACGCCTGTTGCCTCACTCAGGCTTCCTGACACTTCCATTATTAGCGATCCATCAAATATATGTGAGACCCTCAATGGATACTTCTGCAATTCTTTCACTGACGCTAATGGAACATCGCCTGCTTTGCCATCTAGGCGCACCAATGACTCACTCGACACTATTAAGCTTGACATGCGTTCTATCACCCGAGTAATCAGCTCAGTCAAATGCTCATCACATCCTGGTCCCGATGGTCTTCCATCTGCGTTGCTGATACTCGGTGGCAAGAACATTTCAGCCCTACTTCTCAACCTATTCACGCTTTCCATGACTAACGGGATTTATCCAACCACATGGAAACATGCCATCGTCATCCCAAACACAAAAAAGGCAGTCAGCAGAACATGGAAAACTATCGCCCCATCAGCCACACGCCTATAGCTTTAAGAATAATGGAACGAAGAGTTAAAGAAACCATGCTCACCTTCCTGCTTACTTGCAACCTCATCAATCGACAACAACATGGATTTCTGCCGTCTAAATCCTGTCAGACCTGCCAATTTGAGTTCCTCAACCATATAACTCAACTGATTGACAACAAGCAAGCACTAGCCATCATCTTCCTAGACATGACGAAAGCCTTTGACAGAGTACCACATACAGAACCCTTGATGAAGCTGGAATCATACGGTATCTCCGGCAAACTGCACACTTGGTTCTCATGATATCTTGCAGCTCGCTCACCGTCAGTAATGGTTGGGGAATTTATGTCATTTCCTAAACCAGTCAAAAGTGGCGTAATTCAAGGTAGCGTTTTAGGCCTTCTACTTTTCCTGCTCTATATCAATGACGTGTTCCAGGTTTTCAAACATGGGACACCCTACCTATTTGCGGACGACATCAAAATTGTCTTCCCATTTCATCCGTTAAACTTCCACACCGCCATCTTCCATATACAATACGACAAGAGCACTAACTGCATGGTGCGACATATGGAAGTTGGCATTCACAACATCAAAATGCAATGTCCTTACGTACCGATGCACCATGCCTCCTAATACCTTAATGCTGCAAGGCACGCCATTAGGGAACTGCCTAACAGTGCGTGACTTAGGCGTGCACTACTCCTGTTCGCTGAACTTCGCGGAACAAGTAGTTTATTCCGCAGCTAAGGCACGCTCTCTCATCGGATACATCCTCAAAACCATGACAATACAGGAATCTAGAACTGTGCTCTACAAAACATGTGCCCGGCCTCTGCTAGCATACTGCTCTATAGTATTCACCAACCTTAGAAAATGCGACCGAATAGCCCTCGAAAAGGTTCAGCGTACTTCACAAAACGCATCCTGTGGCACTCAAGTCTAAGCTACCGTAATCAGTGCAACACACTTAAGCTAAAACCGTTATGGCTGCGCCGATTGAAAACCAACCTCGCTTTCCTATACCCGCTCATTAACAATATAAGTGGGAGCCAGCTAACCCCTGTCTCAGACTCATATATCACTTCGTACCCCCTACGTGATAGACCCCACTCCATTATCCTACCAAGAACGCGCAGCAGCATTCGCTCCAACTTCTACCTCTACAGATACGCACATGTATGGAATAGGTTATCTCTCACAATAAGGGCATCTATGAATATAAACCAGTTCCGCTTCTCTATTAGCAAATACCTCTCTGTCACACAAGTTTCCAAACTACTGAATATCAACTGTCCTAAGGAAGTTTTTTGAAACTGGACCAGACCACTTATAATCGCCTCTTCTTACCTTCCCACACTAGCCTCTTCCCGACCCCTCATCTCTCCCCTAGCGCGCCGTCATCCGTCGTTCATCTTACTCGCGTCCACTCCTCTTGGCAGTAGCTAGTCATTGTTGGCTCCATGTAGCTTGCAAGGAGCCACCCCTTGACATTCCAGCCTTCATTTTCCTCTGACGTCTGTCTCTCTAATCTTCGCCCGCATGTTGATTTCTTCATCGAAACTGTAGGTATCCAGTAGTGGTCAAACGTCTTAATGACATGGCTATACCAGCCACTGATACATTCTTTTCTAGAGCCACTATCTCTGCTTAGCAGCAGCTAGTCGCCATAGCTTCCATTTAACTTTGCGGTTATCCGGAGCTCGCTCCCTTCTTACAATGTTCATTCTCTCTGACTGATTGCGTTACAGCTCAGCTGGTCTGTTGACCTAGCACTTACCTTTGCTGGCCTGTTAACACACTCAGCGACCCTGTAGGCATACACTATTGACCAAGCGTCTGATTGGAATGGCTACATCTGCCCACTGAGTCTCTCCTAGCGCCACCACCTCTCGGTCGTCGTAAATTCGGCATCTCTGTTGAGAAGTAGCTAGTGGCCATTGGCCCCATGCATATGCGATGATCCAGTGCTTGTTAGGAGCCACTCCGTATCTCAATAACCTTTATTCCTATAGAATATCTGCATCCAATCCTTCCGCCGCCCTGCCACCAATTGATCTTTAGGACTCTCTCGCGGCAACCTCTTTATTTTCGCTTATACTGCCCTCCCTCTCGGATTACGCTAACTACGTGCTGTTCATGCACCTGACAATCACTACCAATATTCTAACTCTCGTTGCTCTATCCCCACGCAAGTATTGGCTCATACTAAACGGATACTTCGTACTTTACTTACTGGTACAACGCTCTTGTCTCTACGCAGGCGTTAGCAATCCACCCATACGGCTAATGATTATATAAATAAATAAATAAAGTTTTTATTCTCGACAAGGTAAGGCACGCCTTTACAGGCACAATCATTATGACAACAATGCGTGGTCAAGAATGTGCAAGAATACGTTATGTTTGCCGTAGCAGTGTATGTTTATGTAGGGGGTTTGTAATTATGTAACTGTGTGTGTGGGTGTGTAACCGTGAGGTTCCTGTTTGTAACTGTGCTGCTCTAATTTTGACTCTCATATCGTCGGCAATGCTCGATTAGAAGATGGATGTCCGTGCGTTGGAAAGGATTATTCGGATACCCACGGGGCAGTGACTTTATTTTGTGGCGAGTCACGACCGCCACGTCACAGTGTTGTTAAGCAGACCTTTGTGGCTTTTTATAGGGAGAACGCTTGCCGGGCGAAAACACACCACTTCCTGGAACACTGCCGCCGAACTATTTGCTGGAACGGGTTAAACCCGAACCACCCAGCTGGCACCACGAGGAGGTTGTTCGGCTAGCCAGCATAATTATTATTGCACAGTGTACATGCTTTTGTCTCAAGCCCAAATGTTGTAACACAAGACATTAACAATGTTCAACTCCATGCCTGTTCTTGCGGTCTTCTCTCGGTTGTCCCTCACTTTCCCTTTTCTCTGAGGTCCGGGACTTCTTGGAGATCTGGGATTGGACTGAGAAACTGTTTTGGCCCAAGACGGACATAACAACCCACAAGGACTTATGTGGAGCATGGTAGAACTCCGAAAGGACCGAACTACAATCACCATAACCCTTGTCCAGTATGGAGAACTGGACATATCCTCATACTCCCAAATATTATACATCTGAAAAATCTGGACAGCGGAAAGTTGAACTTTTGCTCACCTGGACATACAACAAGAAGAATAATCGCGATGTCCCTCTCCTCCACCGCACTCAAAAATCATGGCGACCCCGATCAAATTACCTGTCCTTCTAACAGAGGAAATTAGAAGCCATTACACTGCGAAAAACCGAAGGTAAAACCAGTCGTCAAGCGGCTTTGCCAGTTCAACATTAATGTTCAAAATGCTTTACGGCAGTGTTGCAGGACGTGGTGGGTTTTCGCCTGGCAAGCGTTCTTCTTATAAAAAGCCACAAATGTCTGTTTAACAACACTGCGACGTGGCGGATGTGACTCGCCACTGAATAAAGTCACTGCCCGCAACTACATACTGGCAAGTCGACTAGACTCACACATCAACTCTTCCCGACACCGTTTCAACTACACATGATTGAACCCGATGTATCATCGTGATAGACATCTGCTTTCAAACCTTGATCATGCCTAAGTTGGTGTGCCTATGAAACTGGGAATAAACTACTTATCTATTTATTTATTTATTGTACGGTTCCAGTCATGGACATATGAACGATTTTCTACTCTCACTGTTACAGTTGCCATAAAACGTTTGTACAGTTGTACATATCTGATCATGCCTCCATGGGCGTGTCTCGCATAGTCGAGAATAAAACACTTATTTATTTATTTATAAATACATGCTGCCGAGCACGCTCAGGGCTTACGCGGTGCTCCCACCAGACATGAGCTAAGCTGTGCAGGCAGCGATATTGGAACATGATGAGCCTATTTATGTCCGTGGACCTGACGGGGCCAAGTTTCGCAACCGTATAAGAGAGTTGAACCGATGGCTGCGTTATAAACCCTGCCCTGTATGGCGAAATTGAGGTCGCGTCTGCGCCAAAGGGGGCGGAGATTGACAACAGCACCTCAAGCTTTTGTTATACCGTTTGTAAACTCATTTCGGTCCCACAGGCAATTATTTATCTGCGTAGGTACTATAATTCCTGAACAACTTCTAGCAGTCACCACAAGTCGTTAGCGCAGAGTTGGGTCCCTGACAAGCTTGGAGAAGCACATTGCATTTCGATGGAACAAAGCACAGCCCAAAACGATTGACAGCCAATGCCAAACGGTCCAATGCTGCTCGGCACGTGTGGAAGCTGTCACATATTGTGCACACACTCCAAGCCAAGCAACCGCTCACCAGGAACTAGCCCCACACCTTTCAGACTGCATCCAGAGAAGGTTGGTTCCATGACTTCGTCAACTGCCAAGCTAAACAGGAAAGGTGCTAGGGGCAACCTTGTCTTGCGCCGCTGATGACACTGAAGAGTGGCGACAGTTAGCCACAAAACCTCACTCTGCCCAAACTGGGCGCGCACAACGCGTTGCCAATGTTTATATATTTATCGGGCGCACTTTTTCTCAGTAGAGAAATCCAAAGGGCGCTTCGACCCACAGAAGCAAAAGCAACTTTTATGTCGCGCGACGCGACGAAAGTGGGTCGCCAAGAACCATGGTGGTGCTTCAACCCTATACGCTTGGTGAACATGTGGTGGACGCAGCCCCGACGTCGACGAAACCTGGCTTGCTCTTCACGCTTCTGTCTTCCGCGAGTGCCAGTCAGTCTGTGGAGAACGACAGACGAAAGCAATTTACGGGCAATTAAAATCATACTGATCCCTCTCTCTCTCTCTATACTTGTTTTATTCCGGGTTTGCGCCTCCCTTTAAAATTAGGCTGTCGGAAAAGCCTGCTGCTCCCTGTTTCACTAGCAACTAAATAAATAAATAAATCTTTTATTCTCAAAAAGGTGAGGCACGCCTTTACAGGCATGATCATTTTGACATAACGATGCATGATCATGAATGTGCAAACCTCCGATATGTTTGTCATAGCATTTTGTGTTTGTGTAGGGGGCATGTATGTATGTCATTGTGTGTGTATGTGTATGTAGCTGTATATTTTGTGCTTGTAGTTGTGCTGCTTCAATCTTCAGTGTTTTATATTGTCATCAATATGCGAGCAGGAGATTGGTGTCCGTTGGTTGGAGAGAATTACCAGGATATCCACGGGGCAGTGACTTTATTTTGTGGCGAGTCACGACCGCCACGTCACAGTGTTGTTAAGCAGCCATTTGTGGCTTTTTATAGGAGAACGCTTGCCAGGCGGAACCCACCACTTCCTGGAACACTGCTGCCGAACTATTTGCTGGAACGGGTTAAACCCAAACCACCCAGCTGACACCACGAGGAGGTTGTTCGGCTAGAGCTAGTCACACGAACTTGAAGAGGGAGAGAGATATTGTATATGGACCAGCGGCCTTGTGCAATTTCAACAGCCAGGTTTTATATCCGACTTCTGCGCATGAAGGCGGATCCAAGATGATGGCTCAGGGAGAAGGGCGTCGATGCCCGAAAAAGAAAGCAGTAACTCAGGTTGGTTAAATTGCCTTGCAAAGTGTTAGGTCCAACGCACCAAGCGTTTTGACAAGCAGTGGGTTGCCAGCCCACTCTCGTCGTGTATGATCTCGCCAACACCTGGACTCCTGCCTGTTTTCTGTATCAGACGGAATAACTTACGGTGAATACCAACGGCAGCAGCCGTTTCCTTCTCCAATGTACCATGAGACCAAGAGCCGTGCACTGAGGTTTTACGCGTCTCATTGTATTCTCTTCCTTCCGGAATACGTCGGCGACCATCCATAAGTTCCAGTAGCTGTGTGGAGACCCAATGTCCAGGTTGGCAGTTTGAGTTGTTGTATGAACACATATCTGCTGATCGAAACGTTTGACGAATATATATCCACTGATCTTCGACGGTGCTCAGTAGGCACTTATGCAGCCCAAGGTGTCAGTGCACTTTGCTGCACATTCAGAACACCTGGCTTTGCGAGCTGGCTGGTGTCAATCCGCGCACACATCGACGTTGCTGAGGTCTGCCAACACGCACTTGAAGATCAGCGCAAACTGTTGCGTGGTCAGAATCTACGCTCATGCTCCATCTTGAGCGATAGTTTTGGACACAGCCTTCCCAGCGGTAACTGAGCACAATAGGAGCGATGTGCGTTCAGGGCTGGTTCAAGGCTTGTGGGCGTCAAGTCCACTTGTGCAGGTGCTGAGTCTAAAGCTTTTGCTGTCAAGAAAGAGACGAGCCTCTTCACACAGCTGTAGCATGGCTCACGCTTATCATTAGGGGAGCCTACGCCAGGCTGGCCGCCCAGATGAAGCTCGTCGGAGGAAACGTTTCGGACTTGAGCGTTAAGACCGCCAAACAACACCACAGTATCCGTACATAATCGTTACCTAAGCAAATCGTTAAGTTGTTGACAGCATTCGGCTTTCACGGAATCAGGGTTACAGTTTGTGTGGGCGTGGGCCACAATGACAAACAGGTATCATTTGTTCTCGCTCGACTTCGTAGCCTGGAACGAAGCACTTAATCTAACGCGCACATCCGACTGTTAACTGGGATCCAATCGATCGGAGCAGCTTCACTTTGGGGACTCATAAGTATGCCGACGTCAGCTTGACCGGCATTTGAGGCTGCACCATCGCCATACAGGCGCAATAAAAATGTGCCGCCGGTGTCGCATGGATGGGATCATAGGGTAAGCATGCAGCTCAAATCTTGCTGGAGGGTTTCCGCTAAACCGCAAATGTAGAGCGTTAGGGTCTCGCGTGTTTGGGCAAGTACTGCCTGTTAGTCAAGCTGTGGCAAAGTACGCAAGTTGAGTTATGACAGTCTTAGCCGGACTCGAGGACTCACAACGGCAACGGATAAACTGCCGTTGTCCGCTTGATTGCACATCCATTTAGCGACTTGATTGAAGCGACACCCTGCGACTGGCTGTGCGTTGATACTGCAAGACAAGCGACCATTGAAGTAAGGGGGGTAGATATACGACTTAGGGATTAAAAATGGTTAGCTAAAATTAAGTTTGGAGCGGGATGCTGAAGATGAAAATGCGCAAGAAGTGGGATGACAAGACGGGAAGACCGAAACAGTTGCCTGCAACCCCTGGGCACGCTGCTTGATACAGCAACTAGGGCGCCGTTGCTAATCCTCTGCGAAGGCCAAAGCATCAAGAAAAGTTTTAAGGAAAGGTTCATTGTGTTGTGTAGACAGAATACTGTCACGCTGCCCAGGCCAGCGCGGGAGAACAATTAGGGTTCTCAACCCAAGCTTTTGGGTCAAAATACTTACTGCAAGGCAGCGGAGTTTTGACCTTGGACTACAGAGTGTCTGTGATATAGAGTAAAGAGCCACTTACGCCCCAACTCTCAACCTGGAGGGCGAGGAGACTAAGTTTGTCTGGCATCGAAAGATTGACCAACCTGAAATGAGTGGCTCTGCGGGTGCGGAAAAGCGCCACCAGCATAGTCCAATGGATCACTGAGGCACACAAACCATCGCACCACAGTAAGGTTTAGACTCACTGCGATGTATTAAGGTTCGTCAGTGGTGTGCAGTCTCTCTGTTCACCACTGGGGATTGAACCCATGAACTCTCGAGACAGCTGTCACCTAGCATGCTGCTTAAGCCACTGATCCATGGGGGACGTCGACTGCGCTACATCATTCGCAAGATAACTGGGGTATATCAGGACCTATCTTTTACCGCCCAACAGGTTACCTCAGTAGCTGAGAGTGGCTAGCCTCCGAGGGTCAGGACCCTCTTACTAGACAATACGTCCCTAGCGTTTGAAACTAAGAGAGGCTCCTCCTATTCTTTGGTAATATAAAAGTGTTTTCGCTTCTAGGTTCAAATGCTATGGACGGAGCGCCTATTGTGAGAAAGACAGGACCTTCGGAGGCTAGCCACTGTCAGCAGGTTAGGTAGTAACCTTCTTGGCAGTGGAAGATAGGCCATGCTATGCCTCCCGTAGCTTTCACAGTGAGTATCCCAGCCAACGACCCCATGGCTCAGGGGGCTTCAGCTGCAGGCTAGTTGGCACTTGTCTTCAACGGTCTTTGGTTCTATCCCAAGTCGGGGACCGAAGATATGCGCACCCTTGCAGAGACCCAATAAGTTGAAAGGCTTCTGGTTCTTTTCCGGACTAGGCTGTGCTATGAAGCTTCTGGGCAGCTAGGAGAACAACCTTTTGATTTTGAAAGGCGTGGGTAAGGGGCTTAAGATCGGTGAAGATAATGTGGGGGATAGCTTCAAGGATGTGCAGCAAATGTCCGATTGTAGCGTAGACAACCCATTTGCGACTGGCAATAAGTGCAAACCAACTTGGTATTTGAGAATATACGGATGAGTCTGGGCTAGTCGTAGTTTTCTGAATGTGAGGAATAGGATAGCTGCCAGGGAAATTAGCTCAGTGAGCGCTGTATTCAATACATGGACGCTATTCTCCTGACAATTTGGGTAGCATAAGGAGCAGCGAAGCCCAACAGCTTTTAAATAAATAAATAAATATTTATTCTCGACTATGCGAGGCACGCCAATTGAGGCATGATCAGGTATGTACAGCTGTACAGACATTTTATGGGAACTGTAGTGACAGTAGAAAATTGTTCATATGTCCATGCTTGGGACTGTGCGATGGTGAACATGCGAAAGAACGATTGGGTTGTAGTGGGATCGGGATCCATTTGTTTGGACATAATCGCTCTGCCACATATCGCAGTCATACCTCGAGTAATAATAGATAAATCCTGAGTGATCCATTGGAAGATAATTGAAGAGCAAGCTATCCAGTATGATGATTCTAATTGAGCTGCCAGTGTGAAGTTATGGGCTGTGACTTTATTCGGTGGCGAGTCACATTCGCCACGTTGCAGTGTTGTTAAACGGACATTTGTGGCTTTTTATAGGGAGAACGCTTGCCAGGCGAAAACCCACCACGTCCTGAAACACTGCCGCCAATCCATTGAATGGCAAGTTGTAACTGGCTATGTTTCTTGTTGAACGTTCTTTTGCTCCGTTATTCGCAGTCAAGTTGCGTCCCATTTTTCTGCTGACTGATGCGCTATGCGAGTGGCCATTGCGTGCCTGGGTCCTCTCCTGTTCCAGATCGGTAGGTCAGGAACTAAGCATTCTTTCTGGATATGATGTGTTGATCATCTGCAGAACCACGTGAAGCCTCGAAGAATATACGTTGAAATATGTTGAAGTCTTGGAGGACAGGATAGGTTCCGAAGAAAGAATCGCAGATCCCCGGGGTATGTAGTGAAATTGATTAGAGATTGTGGTAACCACGGCCATTTGAGCGGTCAAAGCGGATTGAAGAGCTTAGAATGACCGATTGTTCAAGCTTTGTTTTGGCAGGAGAATGTGCCTTCCGTAGTCGAAAGTCCTCCAGTCAAGAGATATGTGGAAGAGGTATTGTTAGGTAAATTGGACTCAGTGGTTCATGCCGCGGAAGAATTGATTGATTTGTCCGGTTAGTAAGTTGTAAAAAAGTTGATAATTTTCCGCTCATGTCCAGGTAGAGGAACTGTGTGCCTTGTATTGTTGTCGAAACGGAGGACAATTCCTTGGGTGCGTGTCGCCGTACCTGTGACAGACTCGGGAGAAAAAGGAAACGAACAGAGACAGCCACACAGACAGAAGAAAGGAATGCATCTGGAATGCAGTCAATCAATTGCGGCGATGCCTGAACTATTGTACCCCTATGCATGTAATTGTTATTTAAATATCGCATATACACGTATATCATAAGTGGCGAAATACGACGAGAATCGAGCGGAACACGGATCAGTAAAGAATGAAAGATTGAAGATGAAGCAGAAGTGTTTGGGGAGGGGTCAGAAAGCAAAAGAGCGTTTAGATAAGACTGGATAAGTCAGCAAGATGTAGCTAGGCAGTCAGATTAAAGTGGGGATAACAGTAGTGAATGTCGCGAGAAAGTAAATTTGCGGGACTACAGAGGCTATATAAAAAGCCCGTTAGCATATCAAACGAAGCTCTCAGGCTGAGGGACAGGGTGTGTTGTGACTGCACAGCCTAGAACACGTGCGTCTCTGATTTCTGGAAACAGTCAGAAAATAGGAGACTGGTCAGACCAGGCTAGAGTGGAGCCAGGCCCGAAGTGTTATCCGTCCAATGGATAAAGGAAGGCAGACAGAGTGCGAAAATGAAGGAATGTAATCGTGAAGGAGACACTTAAGGGGAAGTGGAAGAGCCTACAAAAATCTCGAGGTGTTGCGAACAGACCTTTTGACCAGTCGATGGTTCAAAAGTATGGGCTCAGTATTCGGAAAGCAGGAGACCATGGAAATGAGATGAGGATATCGGCTCATGGAGAGAAAGCCGTATTATAAATGTCAGAAAGTTAACAGAGCGTCAACAGGATAGAAGTGTTAAAGATAAAAGCGGATATACTAGTGATGAATCATGAGCAGCAGTGCTCTGGAGGCGGGGGAGACAGAGCATTGCGCCTGCAGAGACTAGATCATTTAGAACTCAGAAGTTCGAGAGAGGTCAGAAGGCAGGAGGCCGTACAGCCAGAACCAGATAAGCCAGGCTAGAGTGTGAAAAAAGGCTCTATGGGTGAGAAGAGAAAGAAAAAGAAAGCCAACGATATGCTCCAGGTGCTGTGCGCAGACCGTTGGAGCTTACGGTTTCTGTTCATTAGGGTCACGGAAGTCGGAAGGTACGAGATCGTTGAGACGAGCCCAGAATGTCAGCTCGTAGGGTGAAAGTCGTATTAGTAAGTCTAAGTGCTGACAGAGAGCATCAACAGAAATGGACATGTTAAGGAAAAAAGGGGACATGATAATAAGGTTCAATCATGACCAGCGGTGGTCTTGCGGTGAGGGTAACAGACTTTCGTCGGCAGAGTCTAGATCATTAGATCACAGAAGTCCGAGCGATGTCAGAAGACAGGAGAGCGTACAGTCAAACCCGGGTAAGTCAGCAAGCTGAGGCTAGGCCTCCAAAGTAAGGTGGGAATAAGTAATGAGTGTCATCAGAAAGCAGTTTGGGAAGCAAGTGGCTATATGAAAAGGCGGTTGCATGCCAAGGAATGGTCTCAGGATAAGGGGGACAGAGCACCAGGACAACAGAGCCTAGATCGTTAATGTTTGGAATGTAAGGAAGTAGTCAGAAAGCAGGAGGCTGGTCGGACGCCGCTAGAGTAGTGCCAGATCCGGAGAGTTGCCTGACCAGTGGAAAAAGGAGTGCACACAAAATGAGAAAAGGAAACGTTTTCATTGATGAGTGGAAAAGTCAGCGATATTCCCGACGTGGTATGAACAGACCATTTGGTCTGCCGACCCCTGATCATTAGGGTCACAGAAGTCGGAAGGTGGGTCGTTCAGACCAGACTAGAAAGTCGACTCATAAGGAGAAAGGCGTAATAGTAAGCTATGCATTTAGTCGGATCGAATCGGCAGAAATGGACACGTTAAGGATGAGAGGGGACATGATGATTGTGATTAGTCACGACCAGCAGCGTTCTTGAGGTGAGAGTAACAAAGCGTTGCGTCGGCAGTGACAAGAACAGTGAGATCGCAGAAGCCCGAGAGAGGTCAGAAAAAAGGAGACCATTCCGCCTATCGCTGATCAATCGGGTCACAGCAGTCAAAAGCAAAGAGACCACTGAGACGGAAAAGCAGACTGATAAGTCTGCCCATCCCTGGTCATTCAGGTCACAGTAGTCAGAAACAAAGAGACCATTAAGACGAGATTAGAAAATCAGCTCAAATAGTGAAAACCGTAGAATTTAGGTCTAAGTAATAAAGGAAAGCATCGGCAGAATAGGCACGTACACGAAGAAAGGGGACGTAGTAACAAGGATTAATCAGGGCCAACAATGCATTTCAGTTGAAGGATGCAGTACGTTACGTCGGCAGAGCCTAAGCCATTGAGATCTTGGAAGTCTGAGGTGGGTCACAAAGCAGGAGACCGTTCAGCCGAGTCGGGATGGGCCAGCATGATGAAGCTAGGCGGGCGAAAGGTGCCTAGCTCAATCATATACAGGGATTCTAAGCGGGCGAGCTACAGCTTGTTGGGGGTCATTCGCCTAGCTTTAGTGAATACTGGCGGACCTTTGGTAAGGATGTGCCCGTTTACAGCTTTGGTGGCGGACGGCAACAATGCCATTGCAAGGAAGACTGGTGCAGTACTGCTTGACGCAATTTCGGCTGAATTGCCAAGAATCGCCAGGTTCGTTTGACGATCAAACAGAAAGCGGTACTGCGCGTCTACAAGCAAGTCGAACTGATGTCAGAAATCCAAGCAAAGGATTGGCGCCTGAAGGTCCGACTAGGAAAAGCCATTTAAAGAACGTCGTTGACTTAAATTGAGCTAGTGCGAGCGTTGAAAGTACACTTGTATGGTAGTTAATTTGGCTTCGTGCAGTGAACTTACCGCTTTCACAATCGGGGCCGTTTTATGGCTTGGAAGGATGTTAACTTCGGCGCCAATGTCCACTAATTAGCGAACTCCCGTTTCTCGGTTCTTGACCCAGCAACGTCCGTTGCCCCTACGTGCTGGTCAACTTGTGCAGGACGGAGCAGCTTACGCAACAGGATTTGGCACTCTGACCAAATCGGCTGTGGTACCAGCAACATGTAAGTGTCCCAGACGGTTATCGTGAAGGACGCTTTGAACTTGACGAACGGAATCGGTTTCTTTCGCGGTTTCTTCCTGCATTCCTTAAAGGTAACAAAGGCGGATGCTAATTGCGCTACGTTATACTGCGTCGTTGACTGAATAGGTGCGATTCGGTCAAAGCCACCCAGTGACAGTCATCCGTGACGGCTAGCTTAGATGGAGACGACTGCATCGGTGTAAAGAATGCTACACATCTCGCTTTGGAGGTGGCTAAGCCACATGAATATGAAAAACGGAACATCAACGTGAAAGGTTTGGCTGGACTCTGCATCTTACGCTGGAGCTGAGATGTTTCCAAATAACCTAGCTTGGTTAAGCTAAGCAACTTCATACCTCGTTGGTTGTCTGAAATATCAGTTCGCTTTAAAACGGTAACTTTGATCATTACGCAAATCTATGATTCGGGAAGTCATTCTGTCATGGATCTCAACGGCGACTTCCAGAAGCAGTGTTGCGACGACACGGTAAATGTTAACGTTCGTAAATCTAACACTACTCAACGAAAATTTGGGCTCGAGTTGCGCTAACCAGCTTTCCTGGTTGCCCTTAGGAAACTGCAGAATTGGTAGGGTAGTACCTTTAACTGAAGCGGCAGAGTCCGAAAGTTTAATGTTCATAACCTAAAAGTTGCAGTTATCAAAACTAAACCAGTCAATATAAGTCTGAAAGGTAGGTTAGTGCAGGCTAACTGCGAGTATTCTAGCCGGTTCTACAATTGTAGTGGAATCAATGGACGGACGCTATATGCGCGCAACCAATCAAAAGATGGAGGGTGAAAAGACAAACAAAAAGTGGAGCCAGAGTTAGGTTTAGTGCCGCTTGCCACTGCTAATAGAAGGCACCCAGCAAAAGCTAGCTAGGAAGAGGAAAGAGAGGTACCGGTAGCGTAGGAGGTTGGCTCAAACGGCCGAGTATTGCAATTGTGTGTACATTAACTAAAGTAGTCCGACGGTGAAAGACACTGCCTAAGTTCCTTGGGTACTGATGAACTTATAATTGGTAATATGTTGCAATGGACACCGGCAAACGGGAGCATCTCCAGATGGCTACAAGTATGCACAAATACCAACGGAATGCCGACATTGCTAAAAGGCCCAAATTTAGGAACTCCGTTAAACTACGCTCTCAAATTAAAGCAGGACGGATCCCAGTGTTTATTTTGCTCATGCAATTGCATGGGACGTTTGTACTAAGCGAACTGAGCCCTTGAGGGACAAAATTTGGAAGAAGCCTAGAAATACACCTTTGAACATTGCTTTCTAGGTGGCTTATAATAATATTAGCACACTGCATCCTAAACAATGCGCTTCATATCCTTATCGAAACTAGCGATATACGAAGAGTACACTTATTTAATTTTGCTCCTGACGCATGCAGAATACAATCAAAACCATACTAATTTTGGGGGACTTGTGAACTTACTGTCTTAGGTCATAAATTTCGTCTTTACACCTTTACTCATCTGATTTTGTTAAAGCACATTCTCCTTTTAAATAGATAGTGATTTTGATGCCATTGTTCGTTTTAACAGACTTTTCTCTTATCAAAAGTTTGCCACCTGCGCAATGTGCTACCAAGGAACTCTTGTAGCAGAAAATGAAATAAAGTCTACCGTCTATTTTCCATGCAACTACGGCATCACTGCAATGGTATAATACCTAAAGCCAAAAAATCTTTTTAACGTTGAGCAGTAAAAGTCGCAGTTGCACTCGGGTACAAAACGCAACCTCTGCACCCGCAAATGCTTCTGTGTAACGAACGATCAAAACTAGTTGGCTCCTGGGTGAATTTTACTTGTTGCATCTACGGCACCTTTTCCCAACTGCCTTTCAGAAGGTCATCCCTACGAATTTTCTAAAGGAGGACAAGGACCTAAAGCGAGCAGTTGACTGTAACTTTGGTTTTTACCCAGCTTTAGGTTACCTTGCTTCTTCCTTCTAAAGTCTACCTGTTGCGTAATAGACGTGCAATATAGAACCTTGGAGATCTCCCTTGTCTGTATACTATATTTGGATATTCAGGCTACCTGCAAACATGGTCACCGTAAACCCCACCCGTACAAAAGTTACATGACAGTTCACGTCATAGAAAGCCGAAATTCAAGCATTCAATCATTTTAACTATTTGGTTAGCTGTTTCATTACTACAACTCTCCCGGCTGTTCCGCGTTAGCCACGCCGGTATACTATGTATTGGCTGTGATTACACTATATTTTAGCGTTGTTTTTATCATTTTCGTTGCCGACCACATTGTACCTTTTCCTTACATTCACAAATATTTAATACAAAAATTGCTACGCGCTCGCGTCGTGTTGCTTTTGTTTGCCGCTGCCTCTGCTTTGGTTGCTGCCACGTCTTACCATTAGTCGCATTCAAATCTTCAAAGCGCTAGTTGGCGTCGGCATAAGATTGACTGAAGGAAAATCTATAACGCAAGTGTGTTTGATAGTTCTTCCTTTGTGAGCTTTGCCCAGGATTGTTACTTACCTCCGCAAGCAAAAAGAAATTTGGCAACAGCCCTCTGCGTTACTTGGTGACCCGTGTTTTTGTGAACTCGTAATATTTTTACTTCGTTATCTTTGATCAAACTTGTGAAGATTTCTCTGAAAATTCCGTTAAATTTTCCTTGCCATTATTCGGTGTTTAAAACCCACGTGCCTGGTTTCTTCAAGCGTAATCTACTTTTCGTTTCCGTAGGAGTACCTCGCAGTTTACGGTGGTTTCGTATGTTGCTGCCCATTTACCTACCTACGCGGCTTCAGAAGTCATCAATATATTCGATCGTATGTCGAATGACTCCCCTTATGACAAGCTTAAATCAGCTATCTTAAAATACGCTACCTCATACGATGAGGCACCCCATCAACAGCTACTCACTGGCGTCGAGATTGGGGATCATACACAGTCTCAGCTCCTCCGACACATACGGTCACTTGTCGGTTCGCCCACCTTAGGTGATTCCAAACGCCACCAACTCTGGATTAAGTTCCTTCCAGCAAACACGACGGTTGTGATAGCTGCTTTGGCTGAGGGCCTTCCACTGAATACTCTGACGAAAGCGGCCGACAAGGTACACAAAAGTTCTTTAAAAACGCTGTGTATCCTGTGGCTGAGGCGTCCACTACAAGCTCTTCTAGGTGTGCCACACTAGACTCCATCAGTGTGAGGCTCTCGGCGTTGGAGCTAAGCAGTTCTCACCTTAGACCTGGTTGAATACCGTACCAAAGATTCTCTTCCACAATCAAGCCTTGCAGCAACTACCGCAGACGTGTATCGCACACTTACTGCTACTTCTATAACCGCTTTGGTAATGCCGCACGAAACTGCCACCCGGGGTGTACTCACCAAAAGGCTTTCATTAATTCCAAATCGGTAAACGTAGAAGCCAGCCAGTAATAGCGACGGCTGATGCCGGGCCAATGATTATTCGCATGCAGTAAGTATTTGCCCCCAGACCAACCTCCAATTTTGGTTGACACCCGCGCAGAAATATGCGCTATACTCCGTTCCTTAGAGAAACCCTAGTTACAGCCGGCTGGAATGACGCTACTGGCAACTGACCAGACGAAGATAGCAGCTTATGGCCAGAAATTTCTCACCCGCAGTCTTGGACTATGTCCTAGCTCACCTTTCATTTTTACAATGCTGACGTACAATAGCCTATCATGGCATAGATTTGCTTAGCAAATTTGGTCTTGTAGTTGGCTTATGTTATGGGAAGTTACATGGTGATATAACTTCGTTAACTGCCTCCGGCAAGCTTACTGCACGTAAGTTCATCGGACTTTGCGTTCTTATGCCTGATCGTTCGCAGTATTCTGCATTGTTGAGGACTTGCATTCACTTGTTTGAGTTAATAACGACGCGAGTAAAATCATGCACAATGGGCAAGAGCACCTCGTCACAACTGATCCATCCGTGGCGGCGAAACAACGACGAGTTACACTTTACCATCTATAGGCCGTTAAGAAAGTTAAAAGCACATGCTCAAACTCGGGATCGTCCGTACTTTAAGCAGTTATTGATTATCTACATCGCACCTTGTGCTTAAAAAGACAGATGGTTGGCACCAATGTGGCGAGTATCGAGCACTGATTGAAGCCACAGTTCTCGACAGAAACCCGATCCCGCATAAACACGGTTTTTCCTAGGATCGGTTGTAAACTCGATCTTTTCTAAGATTGCCCTTGTCAGGGTCTATCACACAACTCCCATTACCCCGGAAGAGGTTGCGACTACGGTATTGACCACCTCTTTTGGCTTGTACGTGATTTTCCGCATGCCATTCGGTTTCCGAAAAGCCGCGCAATTTTCCAGCAAGTCATGGACCAAGTTTTCCGCGGTTTCGACTAAAGCTTTGTTTACATTGCTATTGTTTTGTTTGCAAGCCGATCGCCCAACGAACCATTAAGACGTCTACGAATGCTTCTACCATGTTTCGAACATCATGGTATCACCAATAACCCCGACAAAAGGATATTTGGTCAACTTTCCAACGACTTGTTAGGTCACAGGATTGACTCTAACGGGATTAGCTTCTTTACAGATAAAACGCAAGCCATACTGAATTCTCCATTGCCATCATCTGTTAAGCCCGTATGTCGTTTTCTGGGCATTTTAACTACTGCGGACGGTTTTTACATGGCTGCGCTGAAAGCTTCAACCTTTAACTGAGTTGCTCAAAGGCAACCTTAAAGTTACACGTTCACATTAGACGCTGAATCAGCGTTTGGCGCAGTCAAGCAAAAGCTGAGCCAAGCTACTTCACCTGCTTATCTGAAAACGGACGACAACCTTACTCTTATTTGCAAGACAAACACTTCACAATGAGCCATTGACGCCGTATTGCAGCAGCTCGTGGGTAACAAAATTCTACTCTGTTTTTCTTCTCACGGAAGATGCAACCACCCCATACCAGGTAAAGTACGTTCGGCCGCCAGCTACTTGCCATGTGCCTTGCTGTAAAGCATTTTTGTCACATGCTTGATGGTTGACGTTTTGTCATCTCGACAGAACATAAGCCCCTTGCGTATGCTGTTCGTACAACTTCGCACAGCTTCTCCCCTACTGAGGCTGGACACCTTGATTATCTTTCCCGGTTTTGTGTTTATATTTGTTATATTGGTGGTCCTAACAACCTTGTTGCTGACGCACTAGCCCTTGCTCACATGCATTAGTATTCGCGCTCGCCCACAGACCTAGACGAAATGTCTGACGCCCAAGCCAGTGACCCAGATTTATCACAGGTTCGATCGAACGCTACGTTAAACCTCATGCAATTGCCAGTGCTCAATTTGACGCAAGAAGCTACTGCGGTATTTCCATCGGTAAACCTAAACGGTTTGTTCCACGGTCACACCGGCGAGTGGTCTTTGATCATCTTCATGGATTAGCGCACCACGGCATTCGATCTACTGTGAAGCTAATTATCTACGGTTACATCTGGCCCAATAGGCGCAATGACGCCTCACGATGGACTAAGACCTGTAGTAGTTGTCAAAACAGCAAGCTACACAGACACTGTTACAACTCCTGGAACCTTTTCCCTCCCCGAACCCCGATTCAAACACCTTCACCTTAATGTAGTAGAACCGCTACCAGCTTCTAACTGTTTCACTTATATAAATAAATAAATTAAGGAAGCAATAGTTTATCCTCGATTTTGTCGAGTCACACCAATGTAGGTACGATTAAACTTTACAAGCAATTAAGTTGCGCAACAGATAGGTTACAGGGCGCATAATTGGCTGTGGTCAAATGTCGTACAATTTGCGGAAACAGTCCAAGCACTCATGAGGAGCAAAGTCATCAGTGGGGTGTAGTTAAAGCAGTTTCATGTGCGCATAGGGTAAATAGAGAAAGTACAGTAGGTGGAGGGTGGCCAGTATGTGAAGACAGAGTATCTTTGTTCTACGTGTCAGTAAATATTGTAAAATGACTCTAGGCGGCATTCCCGAGTGTAACAGTAACCGGTGATTACTGTGGTGAGTCACATCCGCCACGTCAAAGCGTTGATAAACGGACTTTTGCGGCTTTTTATAGGGAGAACGTTTGCTACGCGAAAACCAATCACACCATGGAACGCTGTTGTCGATTGCTTCAACCGAATATGTACACTGGCAAAGCTACTTATGGGCCGTTTGCTCATTCAGTTATTCGCAGTCGAATAACTCCTCTGTTGGTTGAACAATTGGCGCAGTCAGAGCCCAACATGGATTTCGAGGCCACTCGAGTAGGAAGGATGATTTTAAAGGTAAGTAGATTTTCCAGTCTACGGGGTCTCACCTACTATGCTTGTGTATATTTTTTAAGTGTTAAGAATTCGTGTCAAGCTATACTCACTGGACATCGGTGGTTGATGTGTTAGGTGCAGATGTTTAGTTTTGAAGTAAAGTCATAGTCCAGGCTAGTCCTTGTTGGATTTTTCGTCCCTTCTCAGGCCGAGGTAGGTACTCATTTTGCTCCCGGACCTCTAAGAAGTTCGCGACCCTTGATCGCTTTACTCTCTTTCTCCACGCACGTCCCTTACGTGTTATATCGCCTGAACCGTTTGATCCTACTTTCGTTGGATCACGGATTTCATTCTTCGGTGTTCCAGCCACATTCACCACTGACAGAGGAGCTCAATTCAGTTCCAACGTTTCCGTGACGCGAGTCGGCTGCTCGGTTGTAATTATTTTCAGATGACTGCCTATCAGCCTGCTGCTAATGACTTGTGGAACGGTTTCATCGACAGCTTAAAGCTACCTTTACAGCTAGTTAGCCTGATGTCCGTTACTTTGAACGCCTTTCAGCTATTCTTCTTTTTGGTTGCAATACGATCAAGGAGATATTGGATGCTGTCCAGCTGAACTGGTCTTTGGCACAACGCTCAGACGCCCAGGTGAGATGATGTTGGACTGACGAATCACCGGTGAATTGAATCTTACCTCTTGTGCTGAACGCCTGAAGCAGCATTTCCTATCCATTAGACCGACTTCAACTCGACTAAGCACGCGCGTGCAGCATATACATCCTGACTTACACACTTGTCTATTCGTCTTTATCCGAAATGATGTTGTTCGAAGACCTTTGATACGGCCTTATGAAGGTCCCTACAAGGTCTCATCGCAGAAAACGAAGTACTTCGTACTGGATAAGAATGAATCCAGGGAGTTCGTGAGCACAGCTCGTCTAAAGCCCGCGTAGGTCGAATCAACATTGGATGGTTCAGAAGCAACCTCAACCACACAAAACCCTTCTGCGCTTGGGCCATTGCCCGCTGACAAACGCATGACCGATGCCCAAACCTCGGAAACCCTGTGCTTTCTACAAGCGATCCTTCCCACACACGTACAGGTCGTGTTATTACCTACCCTCCAAACAAGCACAATATATTCCGTGAACTCTACGTCGGGCGTTGCTTACCAAAGCGAGCCCTAGGGCGGGTTATGTAGTAAATAAATAAACAACTAAATATTTTATTCCCGACAAAAAGGGACACGCCTTTTTGGAGAGCTCAGCATATTGCAGCATTTTACATGATAGCACTTTTAGCAGGACCAAGAGTGGTAGTAGAACAGCTGGAGTCAATAGTGTGGGCCCACATGGCCCAAAGATTGTATGAAGTCTGTCTTCGCAGCATGCGAGATATAGAGATAAGAACAGATCATTAATGCGAAGCATCTTGATGAGGACCTAGTCCGAGGAGGTGGTGTACAGTGCGGGTCAGCTGAGTGAAGTACAAGGTAAGAACTGCAAAATCATTTAAGAATAGTGGCATGTCACTGATTAAATGTATAGGCGTAGTCGTAGGAGAGCAGAAATATGCACAGAATTTGTGAAATTTGGTATAGGTCTACATGCCAATGCGTGGTTGGCACAGTGACGATAATGAGTGGCGAGTCACATCCGCGACGTCGCAGTGTTGTTAAACTGACATTTGTGGCTTTCCGTGGGGAAAAGCTTGCCAGCGGAAACCCACAATGTCCAAGAACAATGCCGACTGGTGATATGCCATTGACAAATTTGCAGCTGACCGATTATCCTCGCGGATATTTGCACTCATGTTTCTCCAGTTTATTTCCAATGGCTGTGTAGTTGTCTTCTTTGGAGTCGACCACAAGTAGTTGGAGCTGTAGAAGTCGGACGACTCAGGTGACATGTTTTGCGTTGATTAGTTTTCGGGGTTCCTTAAGTGCGGCAGGATTGCGACGTGCGGATGATTTGAGTGTTCTGTGTTGCTTCTGTGTCCAGGTTAGCGTCGTAGGTACGTCCCCAACGATGTTCCGCGCAGCTAATATTATCATTTAGTGAGCACACTATATTTTATTTGCTTTTAGCATTTCCATTACCGACCATTTTGTAGCATTTGTTTAAATTCACCAAGGTTGTGTACAGCCATTTCTACACGCTAGCGTCGTGCTGCTTTCATTTTCCGCAGCCTCTGCTTTTGCTGCTGCCACGTCTTTCCATTAGTCTATTCATATTTTCGAATGGCTTGTCGGCGTCAAAAAACATTGACTAAAGGATGATTGCTAACGCAAGTGTGCTTGATTGTTCATCTATTGTGAGCTATTCCTAGGTTGGTTATTTACCACCGCACTCGAACTTATTAGGTAGCGGACCTCTACAACCCGTGCCCACTTGCTGTGCTAGTCCAGGTGCCCCAAGACATCGCGTTTTGCGATATCAACTGCAATTGTATTAACTTCTTATGCCAAGTTTGACAAATGGTTTGACTTAAGCATTTCAAGGTCACTGAAGACGCTTGTAGCGCTCAACAGGATAACGGCTATCGTTATGTATTATGTATCATTGACCAATTGTACATTAGTTTTTCTTGTTTTAATCTTCCTTACAACTGGATCGAGACTTGACCGCCTTGTAATTTCCTGCTCCAACGTGTACCACGTGTCTTCATTCATTCGTTCGCAACAGTTTATAGCTCATGGAAGCCATTCCGTTCTTTCCGACTCCAATTGCCTTCTAATATCCGCGCTTACGTTCGCGCACCGCCTCGTACTAGCATTCACTGGTCCTACAATTTGGTGCCCACGAATCGCACGCACGAATTCAGCCTTCATATTAGTTGTTTTTATCTTGTAGAGTGTTCGTTCATTTTTCTCGATTATATACGTGTATTCAGTGGTTTATTGTATAATTTTAGTATTTTCTTTTCGTTTTTGTTCATCATTTATCGTTTCGACTTACATTGTAAAAGTAGCATCTGAGTCGTTTCGCGGCATAAACATGCTTACTTTGACTGTTCCAACTTTCATGGAACACAGATCAGAGGTTTGGTATACAACATACAAGATCAAACTGGAGAATAAGGGCCGTACGGCGGACTGTCCGAGGTACAACCAGCTCGTCCCACGCCATCTATCTTCGGTTGTGCCGCTGGTCGATGACATTCTACTCTGCCCATCGAATGAGGCAAATTTGGCAACGACGAAGCAAGTGATTGTACAAATTACGGCTCAGGGCATGAGCTCGAATTGAACCTCTCAATGGTCTCAAGCTTGGAGATCCTAAGCCGTCGGCGTTGCTACGCGAAATTCAACACATCTCTGGTTCCTTATTCTTGCGCGCAGTAAGAATACATGAGCTGTGGTTTGCACGTCTTCCGGAGTCAATTTAGTTAATGTTGCCCATGTTTCTGGATACGCCCATGAAAGAACTAGCTAGCAAGGCAGAAGCTGCGTTTGAACGTTTTCCGTAGCAGACGACCAGTAGCTCCGGTGCCGTATTCTCACCGATGAAAAACGGATCCCATATTTGCTCCCACTCCTCAGGCCGATCGGACCCTAAAGCCGAGGAAATTGCGTTACTTCGCAGCAGGATATCAGCAATGAAGTTTTCGAAACAGAATGTGCCACCCTTAACTGCTGCCCACGTTTTGGGTACCGTTCATTGCGGCTTGTCTGTGCCTGCTCCGAGTGCGCCGCATTCGGCACAAAAGCCCAGCATTTTCAGTGAAAGTTCTCAGCCAGATACTATCAAACCTGTCGAAGAATTAGGCTGGTATCACTGCCAATACGGTGGAAGAGCTAGGCGTTTTCAGACTCCCTGCGTTAGGCACGACCCGGCTGTTTCAGGTAAAGCGAATAACCCGCATACTAGCACGACGAACGTATCAGAAAATAATCAAGCAAATCGCCTATTTTACGTTAAATATCGACGCTCTTCCATCACTCTCCTCATCGACACGGGAGCGGAGGTCAACGTCATCCCAGCGACCGTGAACGACAAGCACTTAGAGCCTACGTACAACCCGTGTGCGGCCAATGGTTCTCCGATGGCTTCATTTGACCAGTACATGGTGAACCTGGACTTCAATCTTCGCCGGGGTTTTCATTGGGTCTTCTTGGTTGCGTCTGTACCCTTCGCAATTATCGGTATCGATTTCCTCTGACATTTTGGGTTGCAGGTTGATGCTGGTGGTCACAGACCTTTAGCCAAGCGTACAAAACTAGGTGTTGAAGGCGTTCGTACGGACGCACCGATAATCAGTAGCGTTTTTCGAATCGCCGATGTACCATCAGATTATGCGAACCTACTGTTTGAATACCCGCGCCTGGTACGACCAACTGCGGAGCTTCCGCCAGTCGCGGCAAAGGTCGCTCACCACCAAACCACGCGTGGTCAGCCCGTTAGCGCACGACAAAGACGGCTAGCTCCTGAAAAACAGCATGCAGCACGAACTGAATTCGACCACCTTCTTCAGCTCAGTATCGTCAGGCCGTCCAACAGCCCATGTGCGTCGCCTCTGCACATGGTTCCGAAGCTGGCCTTGGGGGACTGGAGTTCTTACGGCGACTATCTAACCTTGAACACGGTTACCATGCCTGCTCTATATGCGATCCCACATCGTGGAGCTCACCGCCCTTCTGGCGGATAAAACTGTCCTCAGCAAAATCGGCTTGGTACGCGCATACGACCAAATTCCGGTAGCCGAAGCGGACATAGCTAAAACTGGTGTGACAAATCCATTTCTTTTGTTCGATTGTCTGTGCATGCAAGTTGGTCTAAAGAATGACACGCAAACTTTTCAACACTTCAGCGAGCAAGTTTGTTGCGGCTTAGACGTCGCTTACCCTTAACGCGACGACATTTTATTCGCGAGCTCTCCACGAGATGAACACATGTGCCATGTACGAACACGTTTTGGTTCTTTAGCACAACACGGGGTGACAACTAACTCAGAAAACTCTTCGTTTGGTGTCGAATCACTTAACTTCATCAGCCACGGTATCTTCTCTGCTGGCGTCGTGCTAATGCAGGATAAATTTCAAGCCATCATCAGCTACTGCAATTCACCTTATTTTAAACAGCTTAGACGTTTTGATGGGCTTGTAAACTGTTACCGACGGTTCACACCAAACTGCGCGTCGCTGATGCAACCCCTCACGGAGATTCTCCTAAGGAAAATCAAGAAAATCGAATTTCCTGCCGTGGCATGCGCGGCTTTTAAGTCGCTGAAATAAGTTATCGCAAACACGGCTTCTATAACGCACCACGATCCGGTCGCCCCCTCTCCCTCATTGCTACGGGCTTGGAGGTGGCAACTGGCGCTGTTTGCACGCAATGAGTAGCCGACATCTGGGAGCATGTAGCGATTTGGTTTAAACGCCTACCAGCTACCGAAGCTCACTACATTACGTTCGGTAAAATACTACCAGCCATTTATGCAACGGTACGTCACTTTCGACACATACTAGAAGGCCGTTCCTTTGCCGTCTTCTCTGAAAACAAACCCTTGACTTCCGCGATCGGTTCGCATACTGACCAATATACTCCTCGGGAGTCGCGCCACGTTGACTATATCTCGCATAATACGACCGATATACGGCATGTCTCAGGTGTGCACAACGCCGTCGCCGATCCAAGTGCCCGAATCCAAGCTACCTCCGTTGATGCCGGCGTTGCTACCGACTTGGCAGCCATGGCCGCAATGTAACTCAGCCACCCTGAGATTGACGTAGTACGCAGGTCTCCCTCACTGGACATACGACCCTTTCCGCTGACATCATAAGACTGCATTATACTTTGTGATTTCTCTCTGGGCACTCCGCGCCCATTCGTCCCACGCGAGTTTCGGCAGACGGTGTTCGACAAGTTGCACGACTTATTTCACTCATTCGTGCGTGCATCGGTTGAACTCGTAACCACGCGTTCGTCTGAGGCAATGTCAAAGCTTCCGTTCGTATTCGGGCAACTGCTTGCCTCCCGTGCCAACGCGCGAAGGCGCACAAGCGCACGAGAAGCCCATTAGGCACCTTTCCGACGCCAGACGCACGTCTTCATCACGTACACGTGGACCTTCTAGTTTCGCTGCCGTCTTCAAAAGGCTCTGTTTATCTACTCATCTGTATCGACCGATTTACTAGATGGCATGAAGCTGTCTCTAACCCAACCTGATCTTCGGAAACGGTAGCGAAAGCTTTTCTGTAGCGCTGGGTTGCTCAACACGGCTGTTTAGCCATTGTGACCACCGATCGAGGGCCACATTTCTCGTCGACATTTGCCATGTTGCTTAAGGATTTAGGCCGTTGCCACGTCTAGACGACGGCGTACCATCCTGCCGCTAATGGCATGTGGAGCGTCTTCACCGCCAGTTAAAGGCCGCGCCACGTGTAAGCGCAGATCCTCCTTGGCCTGAAACCTTTAACCTCGTCGCCCTGGGCCTAAGAAACACGGTTAAAGCTGCGTTCGATGCAACACCAGCGCAGCTGTCTACGGTTGCACGCTGCGGTTGGCCGGACAGCTGGTGCCACCAGCCCCGTCTACTTCCTCTTTTGACTACAGAAGTTACGCTGATCGAGTGGTTCACCAGCTGCATGAGATATGTCCACCCCTCCTCGATCACAGAAGACAAAAGTGCACGTGCCTGAGAATCTGTCTACGTGCTCACACGTCCTTCTTCGCTCAGACGGTGTTCGACATCCTCGTCAGTCGCAGTACATAGGTACCTTCTAAGCGCTACACCGCGCGTGTAAGGCTTACACCATTGGCCGCGGTGGTCGACGCGGTGTCGTCACCCTCGACCGTCTAAAACCTGCCTTTATGGAAGAAACTATCCAGTCTACGTCGTCTGGTAGTGCTTTGTGCGACGTCACAACCCACCGCATCAGCTTACAGCATCCCAGTGCAGTTCAACCAGACCACGGTCCCGGTCTATAAGCACCAGAAGTCCCGACACCTCCCGAACCTAGCCCGCCGCCTCCCACCATCCATCGCTGTGGTCGGGAGGTGCGTAGGCCCATTCGCTTTTCCGACTATGCGCAGTGTAAAGACGTATAGCTTTGTAGATATTGCATATTTCTGTCCCGCTTTTGATCGATTACCGTTTTCAAAACGAACAAAAGATGCACAACCACCGAAAAACCTTTTCTTATACTGAAATCAAAAATCAAAATTTAAAACTGCAGATCATTCGTTCGATTTTTCTGGCGTATTCAGCGCGTGTTTTCCTATTCTGTCGTCTCTCCACGTCCTAAACCCTTTCGATAGACTAGCCCGCAATCTTTTCGAGGAGCATGACGCAAACGCTGGTCGTTTCTCCGCGGGACGGGTTTCGCTTCTTCGCGGGACGAGAGTCGCTACCTCGTGGGACCACGGTCGTTTCCTCGTGGGACGATGGTCGTTTATTCGTAAGGCGGTGGTCGCTTTTCCGAGGGACTAGAGTCGTTTTGGTGCGGGGTGGGGTGCTGCCGGGAGAATGACTACTCCCAAGCGCACCATACGGCAGCAGCTGAGGTTGATATCCTGCCGGCCTTTTTCTGGGCTATCTAGCTTCTTGTAGTCCGACAAGCCCCTTCAAACGGCTCACCGAAATGCACCCTGCCCTGCAATCAATAAATAATGAAACACAAACGACACAGCGGACTCCAAATTTCGGCGAACCTCCATTTGACACGAACACCCCTTCATTCTTACTCGGCAAGATTTCGCCCTACCGACCTCGATTCACCAGTTATTTCCGCTACCGAAGTCTTTCTACGTTCAGTCCTCTAGTGGAGAGCTCTGTATCACCCAATAACCTAACCGCTAACTTTTATTTATTATGCACTTGTCGACAAATCGTACATTATTCTTTCTTGTTTTGAATTTCCTTACAACTGGCTCGAGACTCGACTGCCTTGTAAGGTCCTACGCTAACGTGAACCTGGTGGCTTATTTCATCCGGCCGCGACCTTTTGTAGCCCATCAAATGCACTCCGCTGGGTCCGACTTCAATCACCTTCTGCTATCCGCGCTTACTTTTGCGCATGGCTTCGGACTCGCATTTACTGGTCCTGCACGCTCAACTTCACCGAAACCTTGAAAAATTAGTTGAGGCAGAGCAATTTGCGGCTTTTATCCAAATGAAACATGCCAGCAATAAACGTTTTAACTAACGTTGGAAACGTCATTAAGATAATACACCTTGTACATCAGTCTATCACTATGTAGTAGATGCTCAAAGATGCGGTATTGATTAATTAAGTAACTTCCGTCCTGTCTTTTCGAACACTAATTTATACTTGCAAGCTTTTCATTTTTAGTAACACTCTTTTATCACTTTTGTGGAAGATAACCTAAGATGCAGAAAAGTTGTACATGCGGGTCAGAAAGCATTTTCAGTCTTGACTTTTCTAACAACAGAGTTTTGAAATTAGGAATTGCATTGTAATTGAAACGTTCGATCTTAACTGCAGCGGGTTCAAACCTATTTCGATAGCGCTATTTTCTTCCTTGCTCTTACTCAAGGTCGTAGATGCTGTAATGCGTTAGCTAACCAAAAAATACTTTGAGATACTGCGTGTTCAACGCGGTTTTCAAAAGGCATTTATGTCAAGTAAAGAATAATTCCCCAGCTTGACTACCTGCATTTCATAACGTACTAACAACCGGAAGCGAATACCCATAATTCATATGGAAAACGGAAATTATTGTCTAAATATACTTTATCCTTTATACTGGTAGTACCCGTGGACCACAAGCGATTTATAAGTTTATAAAGTTTGCATGAATGAACTTGTTATTTCTTTTCCTCCGCGTTAGCCATCGTAAATTACCAATATTTTATACACTGGATAGTGCTAAACATATTGTATTGACCTGGCGATCCCCCCGTATGATTGTGTAAACTATTCTAAAGTATAGTAAATTATAGATTTCTTATGTATTATAGAATTAGGCGGTTTGCATGTTGGAACGTTGTTCCCGTGTGGTTGAAGCGCGAATACGATATCCGCCTTTGGCGCGCAACTCGACTTCGAACGACGCTCCGTCCACACACTCGACGCCCAACTACATGCTCCCTAGCTAGCTCTCTTCTAGTGTCCTATTTTTAATGTTAGCTAAATCTCCCGTCCAATAAAACTTTCCCTAGCCTACGTTGGTGAGTTCCACCCATTGCCTTTGGTTGGCCGCCTAGTCTCATGCCGGATATAGAGCGTACGATCCTCGCGCTATAATATATCCACGTGCCTTGATTTCACTTGTAAAAATTATGCTTCATTGGGAGCATTGCGCCACGTGTATAAGTGATTTACTGTGGAAAGTTAGTGGCCAATCATGGAGCATGGAAAATTGGTCCCACAATAAAGCTGGCCAATCGCTGGATTGCATAGCCTTTATCTGAAAATGTGCCATTTAAATAAAAAGAATAATAATATTTTCTTGTTTTATGCTTGCAAGCGTGCTCAACCTTGCACTCCGATTAAGTTTATATCCGACGTTAGTTGGAACAGATGCGCCTACATCAAAGAGATAGTTGTAGGTTGACTTTGGCGTTGCCATAGGCGCTGTCTTGGTATCTTAAGCATGGTAAGTTGACGATGCTGTGGTGCGTTAGCATCAGATGACAGCTTCTTTCTTATGCAATCCCGTGTTATTGCAATATCTGCTTATGGTAGAAAATGCTGGACATGCGTTTTTCTCCCTTAACAGCAATGGCGTACCCAATAATGCTGAGTGAAGTTGTAAGATATATACATACATAGGTACGTGTTGCAACCGCTCATTAGAGCAACCAAGTCAACTGTCAGAAGCGAAAGCGACTTAACCGCTTATTATGGGCAAGGATTTCATTACGCTTTGTAGCGCATAGGCCGGCTTCATGGCTTCATGGTATGTCCGTAACCAGGTTGCTGAACAGTGAAACTCGGCAGCAAAGCTTATATTCATCGTTCCCTTGCTTCTATCACTTGCAAGCAAACTATGTTGAATAAATTCATGGCAGCAAGCTACCAAAGGCAACGCGGTATACACAGCAAGTTGTATTCGCTCGCAACACGGTGCAGCACATAGAATTCTGCGGCACGTGAAATGTCCTAGCATTCAGACTATGGTGTTTATTATAATACACAATACGGCACTTTTAACATGCAACCGACACTTCACATCCATATTGCAGAGGTTTTAACCTTCCTTTGTAACGCACGGGGAAAGAACACAATGCAAACACAATTGCCTCCACAATATGTGGTACCCTTACCACATTATAAACTGGGGGTCCAGAAAGCGCAACCGACTGGAAGTATTGTTTTCCTTTCACTTCAGTTGTACTTGATTCTTTTCAGGCAACGGAAATAGTGACCCTAAAGTTTCAATGATCGGTGCTCTTTCGCTCACGTATTGTACCACATTTCTTGCAATACATCCTACATACCCACTGCGTGTCCACTTCAGTGAGCGGAAGTCTATGTTCTTCACCGTGTTGCGAGCGAATACAACTTGCTGTGTATACCGCGTTGCCTTTGGTAGCTTGCTGCCATGAATTTATTCAACATAGTTTGCTTGCAAGTGATAGAAGCAAGGGAACGATGAATATAAGATTTGCTGCCGAGTTTCACTGTTCAGCAACCTGGTTACGGACATACCATGAAGCCATGAAGCCGGCCTATGCGCTACAAAGCGTAATGAAATCCTTGCCCATAATAAGCGGTTAAGTCGCTTTCGCTTCTGACAGTTGACTTGGTTGCTCTAATGAGCGGTTGCAACACGTACCTATGTATGTATATATCTTACAACTTCACTCAGCATTATTGGGTACGCCATTGCTGTTAAGGGAGAAAAACGCATGTCCAGCATTTTCTACCATAAGCAGATATTGCAATAACACGGGATTGCATAAGAAAGAAGCTGTCATCTGATGCTAACGCACCACAGCATCGTCCACTTACAATGCTTAAGATACCAAGACAGCGCCTATGGCAACGCCAAAGTCAACCTACAACTATCTCTTTGATGCAGGCGCATCTGTTCCAACTAACGTCGGATATAAACTTAATCGGAGTGCAAGGTTGAGCACGCTTGCAAGCATTAAACAAGAAAATATTATTATTCTTTTTATTTAAATGGCACATTTTCAGATAAAGGCTATGGAATTGTTACGGGGACCAAACGTCTCTATAATTATTAAAAGCTTAAATTACGGAAGACTGAAAACCCGATTCACTCAAGTGCACATGTACTCAGAGCAAACAAAACGCACACGTTCAATCAGCCTTCCAACTCGTGTAACATGCACATTGTTTAGCCTTTGCACCCAGAAACAATCTTGTTTCCAACCAAACCCGCATTGTTGTATCCAAGCAACATTCATTTTTCCGGACAACTCTCGCCAAACTTCCAACATCTCTGCTCAGTTTACGAACTTTGCACATTTACATAAAACCATGTTTCTTGTTTCCAGGGTTTGCGTAAGCAAACCCTTCCAAGGAAAACCCCCTTCATCACCGTTTCGTGATATAAAAATGAGGCTGTACAACGCTAGAATCGCCTTAGCTTTGGTCAGTAAAAGCGCCTGTGGCAAAGGCCTGTCTTGTTCTTGCTTCAGTCTTGGGTTGGGCAATCGTGCTTAGAAACTTTGCGTTCGGTCTAGGAACCTGTTCGACTCGCGTGAATTAATCATGCGCGGCTAAGTTCCGAGAACCCACAGACTTCGAGATTGTCAGTTACCGTGCCTTGCGAGAAATAATTCTGAGTCTTGTTCGTTCATCCGTCTAGGAGAGTTGGTATCACATTGTTAGAACCTGACGTATTCAAGAGGCAGTATTTAAGAGGAATCCAGCAATTAGCCAGTTTTATTGTGAGACCAATTTTCCATGCTCCATGTTTGGCCACTAACTTTCCACAGTAAATCACGTATACGTGTGGCACCTTGGTGCTATTTTTCGAGACAAGTTGTGTTACTGTTAGATCGGTGCACATAATTTACTCTGCTCTATTTTTACTGCTTTATTTGATTAATGTTTTAAGGGCAGTAATCTGTTTCAGCGGGAAGGCCGAATCAATATGCTGAGTGAAATTAAATTGCGGGCCGCAGAACGTGGTTTTATGATTGTCAAAGATATGGAAAGATAATCTGCTGTCATGGCATCGCGTAAACAATTTTAAAAAAGCATGCTTAATTAAAATTATTTTGTGTTTTTGGTATTGCAACAGCTCTGGTTTTAATTAGTGGTTATGTAAGGGCAGAAATGAGCGTAAATAAGAATGGTGTATGCTGTAATCGGCACTAGTTTGACGGGCTGTAATTATTAGGATATTTACAAGGAGTTTTCCTGCAGTAAAAATTGCTATACTATTGCAGTAGCCTGAGACGATGTCAAAAATACATGAGCAGATAAGGAGAAAGCGGAATTTAGAAAATCCGTGTATTTCATGATTTGTCATGTGATTTATTATGCCTTAAGGAACGGAGTTTAACTACAGTCTCTTTAATAGGGTGAATGAGCTTTTAAAATTACTTAGGTAGATAAATATGCGGTAGACTGTAAATAGGTATAAAGTTAGCTAAAGCTTTATAGATGGCTTTCGTCGGACGACAGAGATAACGAGGCCATTCTGTGGCTCAGTATACGTAGTACATAAAACAGACTACTAAAATAAGCTGTTGGTCAGTAAATAAATATCTTACGGGCTGCATTTATTGTCTTACAGCAATGCTCTAATGTGCAATATAGCTAACTGACTATTCCCATAAGCTGGCCGCTCTTAAGTATTAGAGGTTGCTGGCTCCACAGAGAATAAATAAATAAATAAATAGAATTTTATTCTCGACAACGCGAGGCACACCTTTACAGGCATGATCTTGTTTAGCTAACAGTGTGATCAAAAATGTACAAAAAGTACATGTTTGGCATAACAGTGTATGTAAGTGTATGGGTGTATATAGGTATGTAATTGTCTATCAATGTAGGTTGTTTTTGAATGTGCCGCAGCATTTTTGACTGGTTGTTATCCTCAGGGATCTGAGAATAAGCGACTGATGTCGTGGGTTGGGTAGCAATATCCGGATATCCACGGGCCAGTGATTTCAGTGTGTGGCGAGTCACATCCGCCACGTCGCAGTGTTGATAAGCGGACATTTGTGGCTTTTTATAGGGAGAACGCTTGCCAGGCGAAAACCCACCACGTCCTGGAACACTGCCGCCGAACCATTTGCTGGAGGGGTTTAAACCCGAGCCACCCGGCTGGCACCACGAGGAGGTTGTTCGGCTAGCCAGCCACTGCATTGCTACCATATGCAATAGATCTGACTGACTACTTAAGCAAGCTGGCGGCCAGTAAGTATTAGGTGTTCCCGACTCCACTTAGGATGGCAAAGGGGTGCTACCGTATGTACTAGGGCTAACTGACTACTCAACTAAGCGGGCTACTAGCAAACAAAAGATGTTGCCGGCTCCACAGCATGTCACAACAATGACACT
>OX104061.1:24678907-24752283 GCA_944474145.2 Dicrocoelium dendriticum
TGACAATTGTGCTGCCGTTCTTCAGCCTTTGCCTGATTTACGTAAAGATAATCCAAATAAGTTCATCTTTACACAAGAGGCCGAAACAGCGTTTGTTGCCATCAAGCAAACTTTGAGCCAGGTTTTTCCCTGAGCTAATTGGTCGCCGACGAGAAAGCTACTTTCGTTCTCAAGACTGATGCCATACAAGCCACTGTCGGTGCGGTACTAACACAACTAATCGGCAATGAGATTCAGCCGCTGTCTTTCTTTTCTCGGAAGCTACAGCCAACACAAACGAGATATAGTACTTTCGGTCCCGAACTTCTTTTGACTTACTTGACCGTCAAACACATTCGTCACGTCCTAGAAGGACGACGTTCTGCTATGCTGGCGGACCACAAGCGTTTGGTCTACGCTTTGTGTGCCGCTTCCGACCGCTATTCCCCGAGAGAGACACGACACCTGGCTTACCTCTCACAATTCTTTGTCGATATTCGCTACCACGACGGTCCAAATATTGTCGCTGATGCACTTCCACGTGTTTAAGTACATCTACTGTCGTCCTCTCCAATACACCATGAGGAAATGTCTGTTGCCCAGAACAACGATCCTGAACTTGCTCAGCTTCGATCGAATACCATATTGAAATTCTTTCAGGCACCTACTTTAAATTCAGACGTAAGGATTCACTGCGATGTCTCTACCGGTAAACCAAGACCGGTTGTTCCACAACCTTTCCGGCGAACCGTCTCTGACCATTTTCATGGACTATCGCATCCCAGCATTCGATCCACTGTGAAGTCGATTACTGTTCGTTAGGTTTGGCCTAGTATGCGCTCCGATACCCGTCAATGGGCTAAACACTGTTTCAGCTGCCAGGGCAGCAAAGTATACAGACACACTATCTCTGCCCCCGGAACATTCTCACTACCTCAGGCGCCTTTTAGACATCTCCACCTAGACATAGTCGGACCGCTTCCTCCATCCAACAATTGCACTTTCATACTTACTTGTGTTGACCGTCCTACTCGTTGGCCGTATGCCATTTCCTTACGTGACACACCGTCAGAAATTGTTGCCCGTGCAGTCTTCGGCTCATGGATTTCCTTCTTCGGTGTACTATCTAAGATCACTACAGCTCGAGTATCTAAGTTTAGTTTTACTTTGTTCCGTGACTTAAATCGTCTGTTGGGTTGTACCCATATTCGGACAACTGCTTCTCATTCCCCTTCGAATGGCCCTTTCGAGCGTTGCCATCGATAGCTTAAAGCCGCCAGCACAGCTAACTCACCTGATCCACATTGGTCTGAACGCATCTCAACTGTCCTTCTGGGTATTCGTAATACAGCCAACGAAGATATTGGATGCAGCCCTGTCGAACTCGTTTTCGGCACCACGCTTAGACTTCCAGGTGAGGTGAGGTTGGCTACCCAAGTCACTGGTGAGATGGATCCTGTGTCCTTCGCCGAAGGTCTCCAACAACACTTCCGAACAACTCTACCTACGTCTACTCGCTTCACTGACAGCGAACGACGAATTTATCCAGATTTACACACTTGTCTTTTGTTTTCATTCGCATTGATGCAGTTTGCAAGCTGTTGACACCAACTTATGCTGGTCCTATTTTAGCGAATAGCCTGTACCTGGAGCTCGGAGAGCGATTCAGAAAGGCAGATCGGGTTATAGGGAAACATTTGTTGGTACAGTAAAAGATTCCCTGGTACCTAACTATAGACGTAAGACGCCGTCGAGGCTCTAGCTAGGGGAACGGAGTATGCACAGCACACAGAGCGGTCGCGCGTTGCAACCGAAACGAGCGCCAAGCAATAATGACGATGAGCAAGTCAAGTATTCGAACTCATCAGTTAGTTCAACTAACCACACCCGTCGCCTGGGTATTAAATTAAATAACTTTAGATAAAATTTTACACAGGCAAGCCGGGGAATCTCCGGACTGCTACACAGCCCTCCCCAAGAGGGACTGTGTAAACTGTCCCTCGGTCTACGTAAGGACTGTCCGTCGCGAGCCAGCCTTTTGCGAAACCAGGTTGTGAAACCTGATGCAGCTGCTGGGGGACAAACATGCAATCGTACCCTAGCGGGCTCCCACTTGTGTCCCTCCTACGGGGCTGAAACGGTAAAAGAACTGCTTGTGGGGGGACAGTTTGTAAAGTTCACGTAGGTGGTTGAACAGGATGTCCGTTCCACTTCCATTTGACATGCGGGGATCCAGTGAATAGTGAAACCGAGGTGCAGCCAACCGACGATGTATGTGGAAAGCAAAATGAAAAAGCAGCGTAAATGCATAGCAATACACAAAGGAGTGCAAAGCGAAAAACGTGCAAAGCTGTTTTGGGTTTTCAAAAGGTACTGATCTTTTTTGATAGTTTCAAACGTTTTGAGCGTTTTTGTGGATTTTGGAGAAGGTTTGCTAAGAGCAAAAATCTCAGCGGCACTTTCTATGTCAACTAGTAAGTGCTAACAAAGTCCGAAAATCGAACTGGTGGTTTGAGATTCCTAACGCGTTGATTGCTAGTAGGGCGAGTAGGAGTGCTCTCGGTTGAGGTTGTCGGCTTTGCTGGGGCAAAATGACTCGACTGAGGGTGTGGTGCGAGATATGATGACCCAGGATGTGAAGGTGCTTGTGGTGCCGAAGAGTCAGACTTGCCAAGGAATGCTGGCTTGAGTCGATCGACGTTGATCTTCGCAGTCTTACCATTTTAGTCATTTTTAAACGTTTTGTCGTTTCCGAGTACTACACAGTACGGGTCAGAATAAGGAGGTTGGAGTGGCCGGGGTACGCTGTCAGTGCGAACGAATACGTGCGTGCAATTAATTAAGCTTTCGTCCACGTTGGTACGCCAGCTCTCTGCTATGGTTTGCACAGGCTGAAGCTGTCGCATGTGATGAGATAGGCAAGCTGCATAGTCGCCATGTTCGAAGGTTGTTGGCGCTTTTGGTGAGACGAGTTTACCAGGTAAGCGTTGTGTGCAGCCAAAGACTGGCGACGATGGAGCTGTGTTCAACTCCGCTTTAATCGGGTTTCTTATGCCAAAGCGAACAAGCGGAAGTGCTTGTGCCAGGATATGCTAGATTGGGCATAGAGCGAGGCTTTGAGTTGCCGGTGGAACCTTTCTACCATCCCATTAGCTGCAGGGTGGTATGCGGTGGTTCGGTTATGTTGGCAACCGAGAACTTTGAGCGGTTTTCTGAAGGAGCCGTCAAAGTGTGCTCCTCTATCAGTGATGATTACGCTTGGGCAACCAAATTGAGCTACCCAGTGTTCTAGGAAGGCTTGTGCAACTGTCTCATAGGGGCACTTGGCTATCGGAATCGTAGCTGGCCAACGGGTGAATCGGTCGACATAGGTGAGGAGGTACACGTAGTCTTTGCACGGGGGCAAAGGTCCGACCAAGTCAAAATGGACAGGTGCGAAACGACAGTCAGGAGTGGAAAAGACGTCAAGTGGGCTTTCGGTGTGTCTGTAGACCTTAGCGCGCTGACACTCTAAGCATGCGCGTGCCCAAAGGCGGACATCGCGACTGACGTTGAGCCATACGAAGCGTTCGTTTACGAGCTTCTGCGAACCACGTATGCCGGGATGAGGTAGGTTGTGTAAAGCAATGAAAACTAGTCGACGCATCGAAGTAGGAACTACGGGGCGGATAGAAGATTGTGAGGCATCACAAAGAATGGTCCCCTAAGATGAAGCCAGTGGAAATTCGCGTAGCTTCAAAGAGATGTTGCATCGCAGCTTTTCTGTTTTGGGATCTGCTTGTTGGGCAGCATCCATAGTGGCTAGGTCAATGTTGGTGCCCGGCGCTAAGCTGAGCTGCATAATGCGTGAAGGCGCATCCGCGACAGGCTTGAAAGCACCTGAGGCATGTCGTACGTCTGTCGTAAACTGAGAAAGCTAGTCTAAATGTCTTGTTTTTCGCGGTGAATACTTGTCTGTGGCGCCACTGATTGCGTAGATTAATGGTTTGTGGTCAAGGAAGACTGGAACATGTTGATCTTTGAGATATGACGGAAACGTCCAATACCTAGGTAGATGGCTAACAATTCCCTGCCGAAGGTGCTGTAACGCGATTCGGCAGGTTGTAAACGTTTCGAGAAAAACCTAGAGGTATCCATCGATGGTCGATGAGTTGTTGAAGAACTGCATGGCCGGCAGTCTCGGATGCGACAGTTGTCAGGGAGTTTGGTGCAGATGTGTCTGTGTGAGCATGAAGCGCTATGTCGGAGATAGCGTCTTTGAGCTTCTCGAAAGACAAGCTAGTGTCGTCCGCAAAATGAAAATGAAGTTTTTTGTTCGTCGCAGTCAGCCGACAATCCAGATAAGGCAACTACCTATCCGGCAAAGCACCAGACGGCCGTTTCTCCCTATTGGGGCTCGTCAGTGGTGCGCATCCTTCGGTCCTCTACGGAGGATCGAACCCATGACTGCTAGTGGCTTGTGCCAACTAGCCCGCAGCTTATGCAACTGCACCATGGAGTACGGTAGCCGACCATCACGAATTGTTAGCTAACTGCGATATAGCCCGACCCATCCTCCACTGACATGCAGGCACCTGCCATGCAGATGACAGCGGTTGGTCTTCCGGTGTCAGGACTTGCCGGTTACGGCAGCTATGAATCGACATAGCATTTGTGGAAACTGTAAGGGCGAAGTTATATTACTTATGAGTAGAAGGATTTTTGTGAGAGGACCGAAGGATGCGCACAACTGACGAGCCCCAATTGGGCGAAACGGCCGTCTGGTGCTTTGCCGGATAGGTAGTTGACTTATCTGGATTGTCGGCTGACTGCGACGAACAAAATTACTCACAAAACTCCTTCTACTCATAAGAAAATGGAGTTGTTTACCACGGAGCAAGTCTGTCATTGGTTGAACAATACTCGCGCAGTGAGAACTAAAGCGTTCATAATAATTGATCAGGCCAGGGAATCGATGTAACTGTTTGAAGGAAATAGGGGTAGGATAGTCCTTTATTGCCTGGATTTTGTTTGGCAGAGCCTCAATACCAGTGGCGGATAGTTGGTGGCCAAAACGTTTGATGGAGCTTTTTCCAAGCTTGCATTTATCAGGGTTGACGGTACCCCCATGCTGCGTTCTGTTGAAAGAGAGCGTCGTGGCGATAAAGATGTTCATCGTCAGCAGAGCTGGCGATAAGAGTGTCAGCTAGGTAAGGACAAACGTCTTCGAGTCCTCGCGATGCCTCACGAATGAAATGCTGAAAAGTTTGAGCAGCGTTGCTGAGACCGAAAGGCATTCTTAGATATCGAATAGGCCGAATGGCGTGATGACTGCTGTTTTATCAATGCCGTCTGGCGCCACAGGTATCTGATGGTAGGCAGGAATCAGATCAACTTTGTTAAGGATAGACTTGCCAGCTATAACTGAGGTTAAGTCGTACATGTGGGGAATGTGGTAGTTATCCGGGACGGCAACTTTGGTAAGTGCCCTGTAGTCACCACAGGGGAGCCAGTCATAAGATTTCTTCGGTACCATGTGTAATGATGATGCCCATGGACCTTTGGACAGGCGGATTATTCCCAGTTCTAGCATTTGCTCGAATTCCGCCTTAGCAGCTTTGAGCTTGTCCGGTGCTAGTCTGCGAGGGCGGGCCGAAACAGGTGTACGTTAGTGCAAATGTGATGCATGACGTCTGACGTCACAGGCGGCAAGTCGTTAAGAACGCGAACGAGCTTAGGATGCTTGTTGAAAAGTTCTATAAAAGGCTGTGAAGCCTGAGGTAGAACACGAAAGTTGGTAATAGCAGTCACGTTGGCGTTAGTCCAGATAACACTGAGCTGTATCCTGGGGTCCATAAGCTTCTTCATCTTAGCGTCGACGATGAGCCCGAAGCGCTGAAGAAAGTCTATGCCTATGACAGCGAAAAGCACGGCTACTACTATGAAAGGACAGAGAAAGGTTCGCCGGAGGCCTAAATTGAGTGCTAGCTGCATTTCGCTGCAATTTGCGATTGGCGTGGCATTGGCCTCACGCAGCTTGGTCGGCGAGCCTGAAAAGCCCTCAGCTGAGCTACGCGGTGTAACGCTAACGTCAGCTCCAGTGTCGACTAGGTACTCGGTGCCGGAAATTACATCCCTAAGGTGGATTAGGCGCCGTTGGTGTTGACCGGTCGTGTCCGTCGCCGTTACGAACCGGCCGAGAAGTTTCCCTGCTTATCGGCAAAGTTGCAAGGCTTTATACAGTTACGAGCAGCGGTATCAAAGCGCTGATGGTACCGACAGCAAGGCTGCCTGTTGCTGGACTTGGAACGTTTGTAGGGAGATGTTGATCGGCTATGACGACGACTGTTCATAGTAAGCTCTTGAACCTAGCGACTAAGTGTCGCAAATTGTGTTTGCAGGGCTTCTATAGTTGACTGTAAACCAAGTGATATTAGTATCCTGGGACGCGACGGCATTGGCATTGCTGGCATCGGCTTGTGGCTGTGATCGATCAATAACTCGATCCGCTAAATCTGCTAGTAGGGTGAGGGAAACGGAAATCACGATAGCAAGCGTCGCTTGCGTGTTTTCTGGTAGCCGCAGTAGCCGTAGTTCGCGAAGTAAAGTCTCGTCCATGGTTGCGGAACCAAGGAGTTTCTGCATCTCTAGTAGCAGGGTTGAGGGCAGTTTTTCGCCCAGCTAAAGATCACTGAAAAGCTGCTGCAGGCGAACATTCTCAGAGGACATAACACGTTTAATCGTAGCATCCTTTAGAGCCTCATGGCAATTTTCGGTCTGTGAAATAATAACGTCACGAACCTGAATTGGTATCACCTTGGGGAGATAGGACATGAGCTTGCTATAATTCGTGTAGTCGGAAGTGATTCTATGGTTATAAAACCCTGCCTCAAGATGAGCGAACCACAAAAGAGGAAGCATGTCCCAAAAAGGTAGCACAGAAAGAGATACAAGGCTAACGTGAGACTCTACCTTAAGGTCTACAGATTCCATGGTTTAAAAATTGAGGCAAAAGATAGGCTACCGTATGCAAAAATAAAACGGATAATATGGAAAATAAATGGAATGAGACCACCGAAGAATAGTCTGCAATATCCGGCGCTGAGGTTCTTGCGCAGTCGGGGCCATCAATTTAGCGAGTAACCTGTACCGGGAGCCCGGAGAGCGATTCAAAAAGGCAGATCGGGTTACAGGGAAACATTTGTTGGTACAGTAAAAGATTCCCTGGTATCTAGCTATAAACGTAAGATACCGTCGAGGCTCTAGCTAGGGGAACGGAACATGCACAGCACACAGAGCGGTCGCGCGTTGCAACCGAAACGAGCGCCAAGCAATAATGACGATGAGCAAGTCAAGTATTCGAACTTATCAATCAGTTCAACTAACCTTATCGGTCGCCTAGATGTACAATTAAATAACTTTAGATAAAATTTTACACAGGCAAGCCGGGGAATCTCTAGACTGCTATACTTTCAAAGTGTTGTCCCGGAAACCCAAGTACTTCATCCTGGAAAGGAGTGGATCGAAAGAATCTGTGAGTATTGACAGTCTTTAACCCGCTTACGTTGAGCCTATCTTTACCTTGCCTGATCCCAAGTGGTTACCTTCATTTGGACAACCGACTGATCCCAATGCTCCAGAAACTTCATGCGCTCGCACAACGAATGATCCCAAGCACACGTTCAGGACGTTCTGTGTCTTTCCCCTCCAAACTAGTTGAGTTTGTTCCCTAAAGAATTACATCTAGCGTTACCTTACAATTCACGCTCTGCGGGGGAGTTACGTAGTGCTTATTAATCATTAACATTTTGTTTTTCCGGTCATCAATTTTATCGCGACATCCTTTGTACGCTTTGCTTGCATTAACAATTAAAATATACTCCTTCGTGCCCTGCGTTTCCAAGTGCTGCTTTTTGGCCGTGCTGCTTCTGCGTGCGTACAGTGCCGTTCAGTCTGGTTGCGAATCGGATAGTATACTCGGAATTACTATCGAACGTCCAGGTACATTGTGCTCGACGTGTGCTACTTGTATAGCGCAACCGACGACCCGAACCCTACTGTGCTTAGCATGTGAGTTGACTCTCCAGCCTTTTGTCTTTACTAAGAGACTGAAAGCTTCCCAGTATTCTTGCGACCACTATAACAACGTAAAAACTGCTGTGGGCTCTCCATTTGATTTTTACGAATTGCTTCTTATGTCTTTCAGCGTCCGAAACGCAGCACGTTCTTTCAAACGCTTTATGGATCAGGTCCTCCGTGGCCTTGGTTTCGTCTGCGTGTACATTGACGAGGTGTTGATTACAAGCGCCACACCCGACGAGCATTTATCATACCTCCGAATGGTTTTCGAACGCTTTGAATACCACGGTCTAGCCATCAATCCGGACAACTGCGAATTTGGTCAGAGCACCGCCGAATTTCTCGGCCACATGATCGATGGTGAAGATATTATACCTCTCCTGGATAAATCCCAAGCGCTCCTCGACTATACGATGCCTCAATCTGTCCGAAGCCTACGCGGATTTCTCGGTATGAACAACTGCTACGGCAGCTTCATTCCCAACTGTGCTGATTTACTTCATCCGCTTACCGACTTACTGAAAATTAACTCAAAGACGCTAACGGTAACCCCAGAAGTTGCAGCCGCTTTCACAGCTGTCAAGCGGAAGGTTATTGAGGTCACCTCTCTCCATCACTTAGACACCATTGAGGACGCCACACTTGTCCTTAAGGCGGATGCTTCCATTTCCGCTGTCGGTGCAGTTTCGTAACAGTTAGTTGCTAACGTATTTCAACCATTGTCCTTTTTCTCACGAAAGCTACAAGCTGCTCAGGTCAGGTTGGTTGTGAACTGCTCGCCATGTACTTGGCTGTGAAACCTTTTCGTCACCTTTTAGAAGGACGTCGTTTCATACTCTTGCCAGATCACAAGCCACTGGTGTAGGCTTTCCTTTCTGCCTCGGAGCGTTACTCACTCCGAGAAACGCGTCATCTGGACTGACTTTCGCAGTTCTGTGTTGATGTCCGTTATATCCACGGTCCTAACAACGCTGTTGCTGATGCATTATCCCGCGCTCATATGAATCAATTGTCAACAACACACATTGATGTGGAGAGAATAGCGGCTGCTCAAAACGATCCTGAACTTGTCAAACGTCGATCGAGCCCCTCATTGAAAGTTACACACCTGTCCGTATTTAGCTCTGACATAAGAGGTTACTTTGACCTTTCAAACGGTAAGCCTAGACCCTTTGTCCACGATCATTTCGTCGAGCCGCTTTTGATCATTTTCATGGTCTTTCACTCCCGAGTATTCCCTCCACCGTAAACCTCATTACCGACCGCTTCCTCTGGCATAATTTGCGTTCAGACATTGGACTAAACATTGTCGCAGTTGCCAAACCAGTAAAGTTCATCGTCACACAGTCACTACACCAGCTACATTTTTGCTCCCTGACGCATGTTTTAGACAGGTTTATGTACGTATGGTTGGCACTTTATCTCCATCCAACGGTTTTACTTTGCTTCTAACATGCGTTGGCCGCATTACCCTTTGGCCACAAGCTGTTACTTTACGTGATAATCTATCGAATTTGTTTCCCGTGCTTTTGTCGAATCATGTATTTCTCTCTTTGATGTTCCATCCACCATCACTACCGACCGAGGCACACAGTTCAGTTCCACACCGTCCCGTAAGCTGAGTCGTTTATCAGGCTGTATTCACATAAGAACAACCGCATACCACCCCGTTGCCAATGGCCTCGTCGAGCACTTTCATCGACATTTATTAGCTGCCATCATTGCTAGCTCATTCAACCTACGCTGGTCTGAGCGTCTACTTGCGATCCTCATTGGCATCGCAATACAATCAAAGGGGACATTGTGTGCTCCCCTGCAGAACTCGTGTTCGGGAAGACCCTCAGACTACCTGGTGAGATGGTACTGGACTCTCGCACCACCGGCGAACTAGACCCCTTCTCGTAAGCTGAATGCCTCCACTAGCGTTGTCGATCCCTTCGCCCAAAGTCTACGCGGACTAACGTACGTAAACAGCGAATCCACCCCGATTTTCACAAGTGTCCGTTTGTTTTCATTCGCGTCTACGCCGTCCGAAGATTTTACCTTCGCCCTATGAAGGCTCGTACCAGGACTTATCACTGAAACCCAAGTATTTCGTGTTGAATAAGAATGGATCAAAAGAATCCGTGAGCATCGACTGACTCAAACTATCTTACGTTTTCCCTACGGTCGATAGCACAGACTCCGTTATATCCCATCAGAATACTCCCAACCCCTGAGTCATTACCCCTAACCAACAACCCACTGACGCCAGTACACCGAGTGCTCTGTGCCCTCCGACTACACGCAGCTCCACACGCGCACACGTTCTGGTCGTGAAGGTTGCCTTCCACATAAGCTTACTCAGTATGTTCCGTAGGCACCTTGTCGAGCGTTTCCTTAGTGCACGCTCTAGGGGGAGTACTGTAGCGATGGTAAATAATTTGCATATTTTTACGTTTACCTATTTCGCTGCAGTTGTTGTACAACTTTGTTTTAATCAACTATGTATATATACGCTTGGTTTCGAGCTCGTATTCCGTGGTTCTCCCTTGGTTGCCACTGGATTGTTGGGATTGTGCGCATCGCTGCCTGCTCTATTCACGATCAGACTCTACGTACATGTACACTTCGGCGTACCTCGCGATTTACGGTCGTCCGACGCTAAGACGCAGCAAGATATTTTATACCTGAGGTAAACCTGACTGATTAGGTATTCTATTTTACCGGTTCCTCCATAGGTCTCCCGTTATTGTTATACCTCTTCTGTCCCATCTATTTGGGACATACATCCCCTTTCGTGGTTCGCCCATCTTGTGGTAGAAGTTTGTAACCCCAGAATTACTGCCAACTGCGCTAAGTACAGTAAGCGCAGGTCCTATCTCCCTAAAGAGATATAAATGCAGGTTCGTGACGTCATGAGTGTTTATACACAAATCCTCTTTGTGGCCATCATGGAGGCTACGATTAAACGCGTCATGCCCTCTGAGAAGTCCGGCTGCAGCAACTTGTTATGGTTCTGCAGTGTTACGAAAAACTTCCCCAAACTTGTTACGAGAGATACTGCAGCTGCACTGTTCCTCAACCATGGACGAGACCCCACACCCTGGTCTATGGCTACAGGGGCTATCAGAAAATACGTAAGCAGTTCTCCCTATCGTGCGCTCCGTGGCGCTCACCCAACTAGCTGATCTAGCAGCTTGGCTGGGTGAAGGATCGCAGCCACAAGGCGACGTCAGCAGGGTCAATGCCGTCGCTTCCCAGGGCACTTCTATCACCGGCTTCTAGTCAAATATAGAAGCCCTGCAAGCAAAAGCTGCGATGCTATGTCGCCAAGTTTGACAGCTCACTATGATCCGTCGTCGCTACAGCCGCTTACAGCGCTTTAAACCCAGCAACAGGCAGGCCTGCTGTTGGTACCAGCAACGCTTTGGTACCGCAGCTCGTGTGTAAGGCATTGCAACTCAGCCGTGGAGCAGAAAGGCTGCTCGGGCGGCACCTACGGGCAACGGATACGACCGGCCAACAGCGCCTTAGGGATTTAACTTCGATACGGAGTTCCTAGTCAACATTGGAGCCGTGGCTCAGATGAGGTGGTCTCACCGACGTCGACCAAGCTGCACGCCGCTAATGGCACACCAAGTGCAACTTTCGGCAAGAAGCTGCTAACGCTCATCCTAGGCCTTTGGACCAACTTTCGCCCAACTTTCATAGTTGAGGTCGTGCGTTCTGCTAGCATAGGCATAAAACTTCAACACTTATACTTATCGCTGACGTTAAAAGTAAGAAGCTTATTGAGTCTCTGACACAGCGCAGTATTATCGAGACCAGCGCCAACGTGGCTGCTATCACCACCATTCGTGTCCTACCCCAAACTTCACAACCTTCTAGGGCCCTTTACAACAAGCATCTTAAACTCGTTCGCTTTCCGAACTACTTGCCTGCCGTGCAGTCAGACGTCTTGCCCCCAACTGTACAAAGGTTTACCTGTTTCGTCCTGCTCTCGCAGAGTGCCCCAAACAAGCTAAAGTGGACAGTGCGATCTTCCAGCATATGCGCCAACTGGGAATAATCAGCCTGTCCAGGCGTCCATAGGTCTCACCCTTACCCATGGTACCAAAAATTCCGGTGACTGGCTGTTCTGTAATGGCGACAGGGCACTCTACCGTCACCGTCCCGGTCCAATACCCGATTCCGCACATACATGGCTTGACCCAGCTCTAGCTAGCAAGTCCGTTTTCGGCAAAATGGACTTAGTCCACGCCTACCAACAAATACTTGTGGCGCTAGACGATAGTGCTAAAACAGCAGCCGTCAGACTTTTTGGCCTTTTCTAGTACCACAGAATGCTTCACGGCTTCAGCAGCGCTACTCCAACATTTCAGCTTTTCTTTAGTGAGGTAACCAGGGGACCAGAAGGCTGTTATCCTTAGCTAGATGGCATGCTCATCGCCAACACTTTTGACGATAAAATCACCGTCAGCTCCACGCTCTCTTTCAGCATTTGAGGCAAAAGGCGGTTACCGTCAACCCTGCTAACTGCGAGCTTGCTCAGTGCTCTCTCGACTTTCTTGGTCACAGAAAATCCGCCTCTGGAATTGAAGCTCTGTCAGACAAAGTCCAGGCGCAGAAGGACTAGCCCGTTCCTAGTTCCTTTGGACAGGTACGCAGGTTCCTTTGCTTGGTCAACTATTAGCGATGTTCTATTCCTCATTGCGCCAGCATTATGGAAACAATGACCGACTTGCTCCGCGGCAAACAACGCTCTTGTCATGTTCCAGACGAAGCCAGACTTTCTTTCGAGCAGCTCAAAGGCGCTACCTCCAACATAGCGCTTCTCTCTCACCCAGATCTAACTGCGCCACGTTCTCCTCACGACTGACGCAGCAGAAGCCGCTGCAGGTGCAGTTCTTCAACAACTCATTGAACATCGATGCAGACCTGTAGATCTCTTCAGGAAATGTCTGCAAGGTACCAAATCGCGTTACAGCACCTTCGGTAGGGAACTATTTTCTATCTACCTGGGTATCAACTACTTCCGTCATTATCGCAAGTCAACACTATACCGTCTTCACCCACCACGCACTCACTGGCACAATACACAAGTATTCTTCGCAGGAAACGAGACTCCTAGACTGCGTTTCTCAGTTTACTACAGACATACGACCTGTCTCAGGTGCTCTTCATCCCGTCTCAGACTCTTTCGCGCATCCCTTGGATCAGCTTAGTTTTTGGGTCTAAGCTAGAACTAGCCCTTTTAGCTACCGCCCAACAAGCTGATCCTGATCTAAACAAGTACCGGCGAAATATTTCTTGTTATTCTGTGCAGCAGCACCCCATCCATCTGCGCCATCACAGACAGCACCAAAACCTCAGACCATTCAATCCGCTCCAACCGAACTTGCGGCCACAACCGACCTAAACACTGCTATGAAACGACGCGGTAGGAAGCCCAAACCTCTAGTTCGTTTTACCGAATTTATTATTGTATGCTATTGTTATTGTTATTGTATGCTATTTTACATGGAAGATAACTCTACCATTTGCTTGCTCGTAGCAAACGTTTTCCAAAACCAGCAAATACTAAAACTTTTTGAAATTACCAAAATATAAAAAAACGCATTTGAAAACCCAAAAATAGCTTCATACATATGTTGCTTTGCACGCTTTTGTGTATATTTGTGCATTTACGCAGCGTTTTTTTAAATTTTGCCTTCCATATATACTCCGTTGTTTGGTTGCTCACTGGTTTCACGATCTGATGGATCCCCGCAGCTCAACTGGAAGCCCAACATACTTCCTTCACAAGCAACTACGTGAACTCTGTGAACTGTCCCCAACAAACTAATTTTTTGCCGTTTTGACATCGTAGGGAGGACAAGGATGGGAGCCCGCTAGGGTCAGACTGCATGGTTCTCCCCAGCATCTGCATCCGGTTTCACAACCTGGTCTCGCAGAAGGTTGGCAGGCGACAAACAATCCTCAAACTGCTCAAAGTACTGTTTATAAGGCTGATTAAGGGGTGGGCTATGTAGCAACCTAAAGATTCTCCGGCTCGCCTGTGTAAAATTATAACTAAAATTATTTCTTTTACCCCTAGGCGATTGATGATGAGTTTTGAGCCAGTTACTGTGTTCGGTCGTTTGAGTTGAGCATCTACATTGTTGTTTGGCGCTCCTTAGAGTTGCACCATGCGACCGCTTTGTGTGCTGTGCTTTGTGCCTTCCCCTAGCTGGAGAGGCAACGGAGTCCTATTGTATAGATAGACAACAGGAAAACTTGTGCTGTACCAATAAAATTTTTCTTGCCATCCGATATGTCATTTGGAAACGTTCTCCGGGGTCCCGCTAAAGGTTAATCGCTAAAAAGTAAGGTTAAAATATCGAATACTGAATACTATTTAAAGGGCGCAACTTGCCATTTGAATCTGTGTAACACTATTGCAATATTTTCAATAGCCTTATATTTCTCTCTACGGCCCGTGAACAAACTGAACCATTTTAAACTTTTCATACTAAAGTATAAGTAACAGAACACACAGTTAACTTGCACACACAAATGTAAGATATTATTACCGGTGAGCAATACTTCATGAAATCTAATATTGCAGAAATGAACATCCAAAATATTTTAACTGCTCTAGGCGTTATTCCATGATAAGCTGAAGCAAGCTGTTCCAGATATTGACCACTCGTCGTTTAAAGAACAGTGGATGTTACCTGAAACCCTAAGCTTGTCCATATGTCCGCCTGTGCCGTAAAGTACGCGCAAGTGGAGCAGTAGCCTTAACCTGAGGAAGTCACGTAGATGCAGCACGCAGCTGGTCGAATCGCATCCGGCGATAGACGAGAGTGTACAGCCCTAGTCACTGGCACTTGTCCGTGTAAGGTAAGCCACGCAAATTGCGGATTAGCTTGACTACTATGTGTTTGACCCGCTCGATTTACTGCGCCTTAACTCAAGTGGTTGGGCAATGGGCGGGTGACCTTAACTTATGGTGGAGAAGAAGACTGGGTGCAAGAGCTGCATTTGTGCGTTCATCGTATGTGTAGTCCGTTTTGGTATAACATGTTCCTGTTGTCCATACACTTTAAACCGCAACATGAGCAAAGGCATGGGATTTTCGCGGAAGATGTCCGATGTAGCGTTTGACCTCCAAGCGTGTATTATTGGTCGTCACCGTCCTTTTGCAAGCTCAGAAATAGGCTTGGGTTAACCGCGAGGGGAACTTATACATAGCAAGTGGAAAGCCCTCTGAAGTTATGCTGTAGCTGGCCGCAGCCGTCGGAGTTGTTTATAAATCTTCACGTTTTCAGACCATCCGCAGACAGGGCACTTGTCGACCGAAGGAGCTGAGGCAGATCATTGATATACAGCAGCGTTCCTTATGGTATGCCAATGGTCGAAGTACGTTAGTCGGTTAGGTTACCAACGACTAACACCACCGCCTTTGTCTAACGAGAAGTCTGCAAATCCACCGGTTCATAGTGCTGCCAACACCGCATGCTCTCAGTATCTCATAGTTTACCTTGTCGAAATCTATGCTAAAATCCACGTAGGTTTCATCGGCCGACCTCCTCTAATTCGCTGCTTGCAACTTCCCATGCTTGGTCACAATCAGATTGCTAGTGTATAAACGACCCGGAATGAAGTCGTGCTGTGAAGGAGTCAGGAGCTCTGTTAACCTAAAAAGCTGTAGCAACCTCTGCTTCACAACGTTCTTGTCAAGCTTGGCCAAAATAGGTGTCAAATTTATTGGTCTGTGATTGTCTAACTTGCCAGGGTTTTTGTCTTTTCAATCATGCTTACCAGCAAGCATTTCCAGTCAGTCAGTAACGAAATTCTAGAAACTTGCTGAGCAGGTTAGTCACAGCACGGAAGATGACGGCCGATAAGGACTTGTGATTCAGTGCATAGAGACAGTTATGTCTAAAAGAAATTTTGCCACAAACTTAGGCGAGTAGTTGACTCGTCCCTTTCACGTCACCTTCCAGACTGTTAGGTTCGGTACAGACACCTGCTCATTTGCAAAGACCGGAGCGAAAGGCACCACCGAGGTGGAAGCGCGCTCAGTGCAGAAGCTTAAAGAGTACCCGTCCGCCATCTCTCTCACTGGTAGGTTACCTAACGGCATTAAGCGCTGCTTTACATACGCAAATGTTCTCTTTGGAGTAAGCGTTGCTGCGGTTGCAAGCTGCACTTCGAAATGCCGATACTTGTTAGCTTACTGATAGCTGCTTATTTTTCACTGCTTTCTGTGCACCTCCTAGTCGTCGCCCGGGCCAGGGTGAATGAATTTGTCCCATGGTCCGCGTCACCTCCGAGGCACTTTACCAGGTTTCTTGTCCAATAAATATGGATTGACCAGTCAGACATCTTGACACCGGTTAAATGATGAGTTTATTACATTCCTTATAGCTAGCCAGCAAACTATGACAGATGCGGATTGCAACGGAGAGCAAACTATATGGTCACAGTTCTAGTCAATCCGTCAGAATTTGTCTTCCAGTACTTATGGACTGGCTACAATGTATGGAACAGCTGCACCAATAGCTTTATATTGGTAGTAAGATCTCAGTGGTTTCATTCTGCCATAGGTCTCAGGATACGAATGTAATACATAGGTTGCCCACAATTTATTGCCATCAAGTCTAGGCAAGCTAGACCTGAGCGCGTAGTCATGCTTGTCGGTTGGTAGGTGTGTTGTGTTGCCACAGTTTTATCTTCCGTTGCAATAAACTTTGTTTCGACGTAACAAGATCCGGTACTAAGTTGAACTGCAGGCCAGCGTATCCGAAGATAATTGAAATCAACACTGAGCGGAAATTGAGGGTGACACATTTGGTTCCGGATACACGGCAGCCAATTCAAACAACAGGTTGGGGCCTGCGATATAATATACACACGAATAGCATGCTGCGCCTAAGAAGAATTGAATGCTACAACTGCTCACATAGTCCATCTTTGCTTCGGTAAGCGCTCACAATTCGCACACGCAGAGAAGACCGGCGGTCGAGCACTTAGACACCGTTGGCATTTAATAGCCTATCCAACAAACACACGAATATCCACTTAGCTTAATTACCTGTGTGACTACTTTAACGTGCGACAGTGTCATTGCGACTCCCACTACATCTAGTCGCTGGGGGGCAAAGAATCAACATAGTTCATTGCTTTTGTTTATGGGGCTGATGATATTGGTACGGGCTACACAGAAGCCGCGGTAAGGACTACCAGGCGAGCCTGAATAGTGAGCAACCGATTAATCTAATACCTAGTTTTGTATTTCCAGCATCAGTTCGCCGCTTTAGCTAGATGATAGCACACTTGACAATCGCTTAGTAGGCTGGATCTATATCCAGAAGAATATGCACCCTTTCGCCCCTCAGTCAACTTAGTGGAGACAAGATTAACCTCGGAATGGCCCTGTAAACAAAACGTATCCGCTTTGATCGGTCCAACTCACCAAGGCCTTTACCAAGGCGGACGATGCCTCACTTTAACAATGCCATCCTGCGCATCAAGAAACCTATTAGCCGGCTAGGTAAGAACTCTACGTTATGATCGGAGCGCGCCTGAGGACATGTGTCGTTGGGCTCAAACGATTGGAAAGAGATCAGATTCGATCGCATTTTATCATCCAAAGTGGTTCCTGCAAGAAGAGGGCGGCCACTAGTTTTTCTGCATCTGGCGTGTTTTTATTAGCAGCAAATAGCTTCTTTTCTGTTTGCGCTCTATATTGTTTTTTATAGTTCTTAACATGCAGGAGTTAGCCTGGGTTCTAGAGCTAGCCGCGCGCGAAGCCAGTGGATCGGAGTACTCAGCTGGTGTTATGCTGCTGCCAGATTAGGACGGCTGGACAATGAATGGTTAGAAGAATGAGAATAAAAAGAATACTCACGAGTAGCAAGCTTTTAGTTGTACTTCTGCTAAGGCTTTCATCCCAATAGTTCACAAGCGGTCATCGGTCAGATCCTCCTTAGAGGAATAAGGAAATGCGCGCCACCGACGAGCCCCAATAGGGCGAAACGCGTCTGGCGCTTTTCCGGACTAGGCTCTGCTATGCAGATTGTGAACTATTGGGATGAAAGCCTTGTCAGAATTACAACTAAAATCGTGCTACTCGTGAATAATCTAAAATAAAAATAGCCTTTCCTAGTTCCAAATGCTCTGGATATAGCGTCTAGTGAGAGGACGTCATCACCTAGCAGGCTAACCACTATCAGTGACAGTGATAGATAGGTCGTGCTATATCCCAGTTAGTGTGAGAATTATGTAGCCTAGCCAACGTCCCCCATTGCTTAGTGGCTTAAGCTGCTGGCTAGTTGGCACCTACCTCTAACGGTCATGGGGTTGATCCTCCTGATAGGACCGAAGGAATGCGCGCCACTGACGAGCCCCAATAGAGCGAAACGTGTCTGGCGCTTTTCCGGACTAGGCTGTGCTATGTAGCTTGTGAACTATTGGGATGAAACCATTATCAGAATAAGCATACTGGGTTGAACTTTGGGTTGCAGTGAACATGAAACATTTAAACAAATAATTAACTATTTTATTCTCGTAAAGCGAGGCACGCCTTTTGGGCATGATCAGCAAAGTGCAATGTGGCACATGATAGCATAATAAGCAGGAATAAGAGCAGGAGTAATACAACTGTAGTTAGTGGTGTAGGCCAGCGTGGCTCAAAGATTGTATGACGTTTACCCTTGCAAGGTGCGAGATGCAATGATGTAAGAGTCACAAAGATCATGGGAGTGGAGTACGTTGGGGGAACCGGTCCGATGAGATTGTGAACACATTGGGGGTCAGGTGAGTGAAGCTGGAGAAAAAGGCTGTGAAAGTTTTAAGACAAGCGGCATGTCACTAAACAAGCATGCAGGCGTAGTGGTTTAAGAGCGGATATATGCACGGAACTTGTGAAATGTGGAATCGGTCAACTTGCCAATGCGTGGTTGCTGCAGTGACTTTATTGAGCGACGAGTCACATCCGGCACGTCGCAGTGTTGTTAAACCGACATTTGTGGCTCCTGTAGGGAGAGCACTTACCAGGCGAAAACCCACCACGTCCTGGAACACTGATTACCGGTGGTATGAGATTGATAAGGTTGCATCTGACCGATTGTCCTCGCGATTATTAGCATTCGTTTCGCCCATTCGTCTCCGTTGGAAGTGTGCTTGGCTTCTTCAGAGTCGACCGCGGGTGATTGGAGTTGGTGAACTCAGACAAAACAGGTGACCTGCCTTCGTTAGATTAGCTTTCCGGATTGCCAACTTCGGACGATTACAATAAGCTGTGTTGATTCCGTCTCCAGGGGGCGCCGCCGGTAGGTCCACGCAGGATTTTCATGTGGAAAATAATATCCACTCACTACTATACACTTTTCAGTATTTGATCAACATGCAGTTTACTCTTCTTTGTATGTTTCGATCATCCACTTGGTTCACCGACGGCAGGGACGGTACACTCTCGGATACTCTGGAATTCGCACACTACCTTGTTCTGTGTTCTTGCTAATTTCCTCCTAGTTAATTGCAGAGCTTAACAATACACGTTTGACCCGGACACGAACGCAGATCTAAATACATGGTATTTGTATTGGTTCCTATTGGTTCTGGTCTACCCCAGGACCTCCATAGTTAGTGGTATATTGTGGATAAATGAAGCCAAAGCTGGACAGGTATAGCCGGATGAGCGGTTAGGGGTGAGCATAACAAAGGGAAAAATAGCCATAGGGAATAGTGAACAATCGCAAATTGCGTAATTGCCGATTACAGCTTTTCCGTCCGTTTTATGCACTATCCAATTTTATCGTTCGTGTTCCGCTCTACGATTGGTGACCGCGGATGCAAACTCCATGGTATCCAGCTTGTATCTTAAACCCCGATGAGACCACTCGTTGTCGTTTTCTGTTTGGTTTTCCGTTTTTGCTTCGCGTAGTATGCTTTTATCACGTCTGCTCCAAACGTTAAAGTTTCTGGTCTTGCTTCCAACGTTGTCACATTGCCTGTTCAACCGTTTAGTAGCAACGATCCGGTAGCGCTCCAAAAGCTAACCGTTATCTTTTGGGTACAATTTCACCGATGACCAATTGTACACTAGTCTTACTTGTTTTAATCTCGCTTACATTACGTCCATGTCGACCTACATCCGGCTCGACGCTTAACAGTCTTGTAAGATTCCGCGCTCACCCGTTTGCTTTTGTCTCGCTTTTTCCGTCCCGGCTTCTTGTAGCTCATCGAATGCCGTCCTCTGTGACCGACTCCAGTTGTCTTCTTATATCCGCGCTGAAGTTCGCGCACCGCCTCGGACTAGTATTACTTGTCCTACAAATTGATGGCCTCGATCTGCACGCGCGAATGTAAACTTTCTCGTCGTTTTTATTTTTTGGTGAGTTCGTTACTTTCGCTCGAATATGTACGTGTATTCAGTTGTTTCTTGAGTAAGTTTAGTACTTTCATTGTGTTTTGGTTCATCTTTTACCTTTAAGGTTCATATTGTAAAAGTCGCATCTGAGTCGTTTCGCAGCGTAAACACACTTATGTTGGCCGTTCCAAGTTTCATGGAACGCAGAGCAGAGGTTTGCTTTAGCTATTCGTGATCGAACTGGAAAAGAAAGGCATTAGGATGGACCGTCTGAGGTAAAATTAACTCGTCCCACGCAATCGTTCGTCGGTTGTGACGCTGGTTGAGGACTTTCTACTCTGCCCATCGAATGAGGAAAAGCATGAAACGATGAAGCAAGCAATTCTAAAAGCGTTACAGCCCGGCGCACGAGCTCGATTTGAACCGCTCAGTGGCCTTAAGCTGTGAGATGGCAAGACGTCGGCGTTGTTCTGCGAAAGTCAGCGCACCGCTGGGCCGTTATGTTTGAACTAGGAAGGCATAAAAGGCTGTGGTTTGCATGTCTCCCAGAGCCATTGCCAGTAATCCTGTCTATGTTTCTGGTTACGTCCCTGAAAGAACTAGCTACCAAGGCAGACGCTGCGTTCGAACGTATTCCGCAGCAGATGACCAGTAGCTCCGGTGACGTATGCTGTCCGAAGAAAACCGAGTTTCATGTTTGCTCCAAGTCCTCAGGCCAATCTGACCCTAAGGGCGAGGAAACTGCGTCAATTTGCAGAAGCAGAGCAACGATGAAAAATTCGTAGCAGCGTGTGCCATGATCAGATGCTGACCACGTTTTGGGTACCGTTCATTGCGGCTCGTCTGTGCCTGAACCGAGTACTTCTCGTTCCACACGAAAGGCCAACATTTTCTCTGCACCCTCTCAGTCAGATAATACCAAACCTGTCGAAGACGTTGGTATCACCGACAACATGGCGGACGTGCTAGTGATTTTCAAGCTCCCTGCATTAGGAAAGCGAATAAACCGCATAATAACACTACCAACGTATCCGTCCATAACCAAACAAATCGTCTGTATAAGTTGAGGACCGACCTTCTACCGTGACGTTCCTCATCGACACGGGAGCGGAAGTCAGCGTTACCCCTACTAAGGCGAACTACAAGCACTCAAAGCCTACATACAACTTGTGTGCGGCAAACTGTTCTACGATAGCTTCATTCGGTCATTGTATGATGAACCTGGACTTCAATCCTCGCCGAGCCTTTCAGTGGGTCTTCATGATTGCGTCTGTACCCTTCGCAATTTTCGGTATTGACATCCTCCAACATTTTGGGTTGCTTGTTGATGCTGGTCGCCACAGACTTATAGACGATCGTACAAAACTAGGGGTCGAAGGCGTACTTACGGACGCCCCGATAATCAGTCCCGTTTTTCGAATCGCCGTTGTACCATCAGCTTATGCGAAAATTCTGAATACCTGCGACTGGAACGGCCATCTGCAGAGCTTCCGCCAGTCACGACAGAGGTCGCTCACCACATGGTCAGTCGCACTCAAGCACGTAGCTCACGAACAAGACGGCTTGCTGCTGACAGACTACGTGCTGCAGAGCTGAATGCGTCCACATGCTTCAGCTCGGTATCGGCAGACCGTCCAACCGCCCATGGGAGTCGGCTGCTCACATGGTCCCGAAGATGGTCATGGACGTCCTTGAGGTGGCTATTTAACCTTGAATACGGTTACCACGCTTGATTGCCATCCGACCCTACACATTGTGGATCTCACAGCCAGTCTGCGGACAACGATATCTTCAGCAAAATCGACTAGGTACGCGCATACATCCAAATTCCGGTAGCCGAAGCGGACATGGTTAAAACTGCCGTGACAACTCCATTTCGTTTGTTTGAGTGTCTGTGCGTGCCATTTGGTCTAAAGAACGTCAGACAAACTTTTCAGCGCTTCATCGACCAAGTTTGTCGCGGCCTAGACTTCGCTTGTGCTTATCTCGACGACATTTTAATCGCGAGCTCTTCACGAGAAGAGCACATGCGCCACGTACGAACACTTTTGGATCCTTTAGCACAACACGGGGTGACGATCAACGCAGAAAAGTCTTCGTTTGGTGTCGACGCGGTAAACTTCCTCGGCCATCGTATCTCCTCTGCTGGCGTCGTGCCACTGCAGGCTAAAATTCAAGTCATCATCGACTACCCCGAGCCTCCTTCTTTCAAACAGCTTAGACGTTTTGATGGGCTTGTCAACTGTTACCGACGGTTCATACCAAACTGCGCCTCGCTGATGCAACTCCTCACGGACCTTCTCCGAGGGAAACGCAAGAAATTCGAATTTCCTACCGTAGCACGCGCTGTTTTTATGTCGCTGAAAGAGGCTATCGCAAACACAGCTTCTATAGCGCATCACGATCCGGCCGCTTCCTGTCCCTCAATACGGACGCCTTGCACATGGCAATCGGCGCTATTTTGCAGCACTGAGGAGCCGACACGTGGGAGCCTTTAGCGATTTTCTCCGAAAGCCTACAATCTACCGAAGCTCACTACAGCACATTCGTTGGAGAACTACTAGTCATATATCCAGCGATACGTCACTTTTTCACACGTCTTAGAAGGCCTCTCCTTTGCCCATTTCAACGACTACCCAATCCTGACTTACTTGCTCGGCTCGACTACCGACCGATACTCTCCTAGACAGTCGAGCCACCTTGGCTATATTGCTCAGTTTACGACCGATATACGGCATGCTTCAGGTGTGCACAACACCGTCGTCGTCGCCGGTGCAATTGCCCGAACCTAAGCTACCTCCGTTGACGCCGGCACTGCTAGCGACTTGGCAGCAATGGCCGCAGCGCAACACAGCGATCCTGAGGTTGATATTATACGCAGGTCTCACTCACCGTTCCGCTGACTCCAGCAGACGGAAATATACTTTGCTATTTATCTTGGGACACCGTGCCCAGTGGTCTCCAGTGAGGTTTGGCAGACCGTGTTCGATATGTTGCACCGCTTATCTCATCCAGGCGTTCGTGTATCGGTTAAACTCGTAACCACGTGGTTCGTCTGACGCAATGTCAAAACTGACGTCCGTACTTGGGCAGCTGCTTGCCTTCCGTGTTAACGCGCGAAGGTGCACAAGCACACGCGAAGCCCATTAGGCACCTTTCCGACGCCAGATGCACATTTTCATCACGTGCATATCGACTTCGTAGGTTCTCTGGGGCCTTCGAAAGGCTCGGTTTATCTACTCACCCGTATCGATCGATTTACTAGTTGGCCTGATGCCGTCCCTATCCCAAGTTGCTCCTCGGAAACGGTAGCGAAAGCATTTCTGGAGCGCTGGGTTGCTCAGTACGGCCGACCCGCCATTGTGACCACCGATTGAGGGTCACATTTCTCGTCAAGGTTTGCCACATTGCTTAAGGATTTAGGCTGCCACCACATCCAGACGACGGCGTATCATCCGGCCGCTAACGGCATGATAGAACGTTTTCACCGCCAGATGAAGGCAGTATTACGTGTGCACGCAGATCCTTCTTGGTCTGAAACACTTTACCTTGTCCTCCTAGGCCTAAGATACACGGTTAAAGCCTATATCGATGCAATAGCAGCGCAGCTAGCCTACGTTTGCACGCTGCGGTTGCCCGGACAATTGGTAGCACCAGCCCCGTCTACTTTCTTTTTTGACTACGGAAGTTACACTGATCAATTGGCTCACCAGCTGCGTGCGTTACGTCCACCCACCACTCGATCGCGGTAGACACCTGTGTACGTCCCCGAGAAGCTGTCTACGTGTGCATACGCCTTTCCTCGCGCAGACGGTGTTCGAAGCCTCTGCAGTCGCCGTACATAGGATCCTTCAAAGTGCTACTCCATGCGCGTAAGACGTACAATATTGACCGCGATGGTCGACGCGAAGTTGTCACCATCGACAGTCTAAAACCCGCCTTTATGGAAGAAACTATCTAGTCTACTTCGTCTAGTAGTGCTGCGTGCGACGTCACAACTCACCACACCAACTTTCGGCATCCTATTGTACTTCAACCAGACCACAATCCCGGTCTACTAGCATCAGCCTTCCCGACATCTCCCGAATCTAGCCCGCCGCCTCCCACGATCCAGCATTGTGGTCGGGAGGTGCGTAAGCCTGTTCCTTTTTCCGAATATGCACTGCGTACATACGTTTAAGTTCGTAGATATTGTATATATTTGCTCCGTTTTTGGTCGAGTAACTTGTTAAAAACTAACAAACATTCCCAAAAACCACTGAAAGGCATTTCTGTTAAGTAATTCAAAGACCAAAAATCTAAACACGCAGCTCCTTCGTTAGTTCTTTCTGGCGTTTTCTGCGCGTGTTTTTCCTTTCAACATCCCCAACCCTCCCCTTCGATCGAGTGGCCCACACAAGCAAACTTTTGAGGATCGGTGCGGTCAACGAAGATTCTGACGTGAACGCTGGTCGTTTCTCCGCGAGCTGAGGATCAATTCTCCGTGGGACGACGGTCGTTTTGGCGCGGGGCGTGGTGCGGCGGTGGAAGGTAACACTCCCAAGCGCACCGTTTGGCCGCAGCGGAGGTTGAGGTTGCGTCGGCGTTTTTCTTTGCTAGCCGATTTGGTAGTCCGACAAACCCGCTCCAGCGGCTGGCTAAAATGCACCCTGCCCTGCAATCAAGAAATAATAAATCACAAACGACACAGCGGACACCGAGTTCCAGCGAACCCCGTTTTACTCAAACGCCCACTTAGTCACTCGGCACGAGTTTGCTCAGCCAACTTCGATTCACTCGTCCTTTTCAACATCGAAGACTTCCTTTGTTCAGCCTTCTAGGGGGAGCTCTGTAGCGATCCCAAATATAACTATTATGTTTTGCATACAATTTCACCGATGACCAATTGTACACTAGTCCTTCTTGTTTTAAGCTCGCTTACATTACGTCCATGTCGACCTACATCCGGCTCGACAGTTAACATTCTTGTAAGTTCCCGCGCTCACCCGTTTGCTTTTGTCTCGCTTTTCCGTCCCGGCTTCTTGTAGCACATTGAATGTCGTCCTCTGTGACTGACTCCAGCTGTCTTCTTATATCCGCGCTGAAGTTCGCGCACCGTCTTGGACTAGTCTGATAGTTCTACAACCTACAGTTTTGGTTTGTAGTTTTAGTGTCTGAGTTCATCCGCCATAGGATCACCACTGATTCAACAAATTGCAGCCACTTACTGGGTTGTCTGCCCAGCAGCCTAACCCTGCAACTCAGGGACCTTATAATGTAGTTTGTTTCTACACAACGCTACGACACTCTTAAGCAGATCGTCATTATCAGAAGCATAGCCTCCGAGCGGGCCCGTTTTCAGCAGCTATTCCAAGGTCTGCAATCGGGTGACAAGAAACATTCAACGGTAAAGAGCAAGAGGTGCCAACAGCGTCCATGGAGGAGTTACTATTGCGCGAAGTCTGGTTACAGCGTTTACCAAAAACAGCCCGGTATTCTTATTGCGATTTTACTTCATCCTCCAGGTGACGCCTTTTAAATAGCTGACGCAGTAGTTGATCGCTTTTGTCCTTAACTCAACGTTGTCAATAACCTTTGCCAAGATTATCTTGCACTCATTAAAGCGTACCTGTTCCTTGTTGTACTCACCCCTCCCAGTCTGCCGATACTTCACGGATATATATGACTATTTTAGCGGGACTGGCTGCTTTGCGCCGTGATAACAAATATAGGTATAACCATAACAGATGACTTTTGGTAGCGGTAACCAGTGCTGCTGGTACCTACACAGATTTGGGGCACAAGCCAAGTGTTGTACCACACACTGCGCCTTCAATGCGGCTCAGCAGGGAACACTCAGGCCATGACTTAAGGCGACTAATGTCAGGGGCCCTCCCGATGGCCTTCGACTCGTTTATGTTCAGGACAGCGAAACTAGAACCCCGTTTCTAGTCAATACTGGGGTTAAGTTAGTCTGCTTCCTCCCGCACCTGAAGAGGACACCCAGCCGGCCACTATCATTCTTTGTACCGCCAACGACACACTAATCCCTACCGACGGCCAGCGTCCTTTAACTATTAACTTGGGTCTCCATAGAACTTATCGCTGGGTATTCAGTATTGCCGCTTTCCCGTTGGCTATCCTCGGCATATGCTTCCACAGACATTTCGATCTTTTAGTCGATGCGAAACAACAGAGGATAGTCAACCTCGCAACGACGCTCAGTCTCGCTGGCACCAAGGCCGGCATTGCAACTATCACACTAGTCTACGTTTGCTCACAGACTTCCTCCGGTTACGTCCAACTATCCTTTCAGCATTCTAATGAATGAATCTCTTCCAGTGGCACCTCAGGTCACGCGCCAAATCTGTACCAACGGCCCACCCGTTACATCACGCCGCCTCCGACTGATGCGTGCGAAACTGAAACCACCCAAGGCGGCGTTTGAGCACGTGTTCGAACTGGAATAATCCGCCCTTCCAAGATCCCTTGGTCCTCTCCACTCCAGATGGTCCCAAAGAAATCTGGCACTAGAGCGCTGCGTTGACCACTGGGCCCTAAAAAGACATACGGTCCCCGACAGATACCACGTCCTACATATGCAGAACCTCGCTGCATGCCTCATAGGTAAGACGGTTTACAGCAAGATGAATCTTGTTCGAGCCTAGCATGAAATAACTGTTGAGGAGAAATACACGCCCAAAGTAGCCGTCGTTACCCCCTTTAGCTTGATGGAAGTCCTGAGAATGCTTTTTGGAGTGTGCAATGCCGCACCAACATTTTAGCGCTTCCTTTACGATGTCACCCTTGGCCTAGAATTCGCCTATCGATACATTGATGACATTCCAGTGGCCAGTTAGTCCGACAAAGAGATCTAGCTCGACTTCAGCCTCGCTTCCAGCGGTTCACCCAACACGGCGTAACCGTCAATCCCACTAAGTGCGAACTAGGTAAGTCCTCGCTAGAATTCCTAAGCCATCTCGTCCCATCAGCTGACATCGAGGTCATTGCGGACAAGGTGAAATCCATCAGACTTCCTAGCTCCGAATTCAGTTACCTACTCAGGTCAACTTTATGGACTGGTTGACTACTACCGACGCTACATCCCACCTGCGCACAACACATGCAGCCACTGACCGACCCCCTCAGAAGAAACGAAGTGAGTTTGCATTCCTCGACAAAGCACACCCGAGCTTAATGATGCTAGCTCCAATAAAACTCTCTTTCCTCACTCCGAACTGTCTTCTCCCCTCTCTCTGACGACTGAAGCTTCATACTCTGCGGTAGAAGCCGTTCCCTAACAACACGTTGGTGGTCAGTGGAAACTACTCGGTTTCTTCAATATACGCCTGCAACAAGCAGAATCCCGCTACAGCACCTTTGGTAGAGAATTGCTTGACCTCTTAGGTATTCGGCACTTCAGACACACCTTAGAAAGCCTGGCTTTCCCGGTCTACACTAAACACAACTCTCTCATTTTTGCCTTCAAATCCTCTGTTACATATTCACCAAGTGAGATCAGGCGCCTAGACTTTTTCAAGCTGTTCACTGCTGACATACGTCTTGTCTCAGGTCTCGACAATCCCATAGCTGATGCTCTCTGTCGCATTAACCCCACTCTTCACTCATTGCCTACTGTCGACCTTGCCGCTATATCATCGGCACAGGTCCACAACGAAGAACTCTAACATACCCTGCAGTCCACTTCACTGCATGTGCAACCAGTTCCACTCCAAACTAAGAACGGAACTATCTTTGCGACCTTTCCACTGGTTGTCCAAAACCCATCATGTCCGTCTCTTTCAGACGCAAAGTCTTAGACGCCCACCACTCAGTATCACACCACCGGTTTGTGGGAGGTCCTCCGATTTGTTTTTTGGGACAATACCTTATCCTTCACGGCTTATAAAACACCGCAACATATTTCATTGGATAGCTCTCGGTGACTTCACGTGGTTCTGCGGATGATCAATACCTCACATCCAAACGTTATCCAACTCAAGACCTACCAAAAGGGGCCAAACATTCGGTCAGGACAGGACAGGACTCAAGAACGAAATAGGCACATAACTAACGCCTCAGCCAAGGAAACAATGGGACGCAATTTGACTACGAATAATCGAGCAAACAACCGCTCAAAAAGAAGCATAGCCAGTTACAACTTGCCATTCAATGGATCGGCAGAAGTGTTTCAGGACGTCGTGGCTTTTGCCTGGCAAGCGTTCTCTTTATAAAATGCCACAAATGACCGTTTAACAACACTGCGACGTGGCGGATGCGACTCGCCACCGCATAAACTTACAGTCCATGACTTTGCACTGGCAGGTCAACACGCGTCACATTTCACCATTCTTGATACGTTCGTTACACTGGGACTTCTACGTTTGCATATAACGTCGTCACCATTCTTTCTACGATTTCACCGTTAATCTTTGCGTTACGTACACGCGAACACAGTATATCATCACACCACACGATTTTGCTTTTCAGTTATCTTCTAATCGATCATTCGGGCTCCGTGATTTATTATTGGCTGATGTATGATTGCAATACATGGCAGACTGCTTATATTCTTAGCAACGAGTAATGATCTCACTATAACCCAGTTACTATTGGACATTTGTACCATCGTACAGTCTTAATCATGAACGTTTAAACAATTTTCTACTGTCGCTGTTACAATTGCCACAAAATGTCTATGCATTTTCACCTATCTGATCATGCCTCCATGGGCGTGCCTCGCATATTCGAGAATAAAAATATTTATTTATTTATTCACCTTGGTATCCGCGCTTCTTTGAAATTAGACACCGACCGTTTTGTTTGGCTAAACATAAACAAAGACGTTCGTAACTGGGATCGAGCTTGCACGCACTTCCAGCGCTCCAGGGTACACCGACACAACCGCAGTCACCTAGGTTCATTCCCAGGTCGGAATTTATATTATTGATTGTTCTCGTCATGTCATTTGAGTTCTCGCTTGTCTACAAGTGATCAGCAAGCCCGAAAGAATATCATCCTACACCATGCGTCTTCTTGTTATACTCAAAGTAATACAAGCAAATGAGGTTTTCTAAACAAAAATGTTTTCTTGTCGACAGGAAACGAAGCGAGATCCAACTACTGAATAAACTAGTTCTTTCTGAACAATGCTCATCAGACTCGGCTACTTACCTAGAAGACATTATTTGCTATGTGTACCGAGTTGGACTGAAAATTGTCTTGAAATTTCAATTCCACGCTCGAATCAATGCTTTGCGTTTTCGCTATATGTAGTAGGTTAAATACAGGGTAAGCACGACTTCCACTTGAGGAAGAGTATGTAGATAACCTCGACAATGGACAGAAGATTTCAGGAATAGAGAAAAACAACGACTCTGTTTTCAGGGCGTGGAACACTGACATGGTGTAGCTATAAGAAGATCACGTTTTGCCTGAGTAGAACTGCTTCAGAATGTAATAGCGAAGCACACAGGATGGGTGTATCATAGTGCGACCCGCGATTTTTGCGCCACAAGAGCACAAGAACTGAAGAGCGGCGGAATGCTGTACAAACCTAAAGCTTGGATTTTGCAGTACGCTAACGTTTAAGCATCGGCACCACTACAGTACAGACCGAATGTAGCTTGCTCTCTTTCCTTAAGGGCGCAGTATTTGCACACTGACGCCGTCATCAAGTAGTTATAGATGATTGGAGACTCCGTAAACGCTACTAGCTACCAAATACTAATACATGCCCTAGGATCTGAAAGAAAGGAAAGAAAAGTCATCAAGGCTAATTGCACCTAGAAAAGTCTTGCGTGCAATTATCATGCAACGGCGACTGCGCTCCTGGCAACATCTTCAAACGCCTGGAAAGCACTGTGAGAAGACCCAGTTTGCGGCTGCATTGCGTGTGTTATGCTACAACGCGCATTCACTCTACAAAACGTTTGAAGGATATGCTGCATCCTTTGGTTAGACAATTTTTTGTTTATAAATAAGTAAAAAACTGGTGCATTTCGCGACAGTGTGAGACAAACCAATTACGTGATCTGAGCATATTTTACAACCTATTCACATAGTGAAGAAAATTGTCTAACTGTACGAATATTTCATCGGAAGTGTTGGGAGTTTGCTCACAATTATTATTGCAAGATTGCGCTGATAGTAAGAGTAATTGTGAGAATCGTCATCAGTTCAACTAAAATAATACTGTCCCTTGAGGATCTGCTTCCATGCGCGGTAGTCACTCGAGAGATTTCATCCGCATTTCTGCGTCTCATCTGGCCATGTGTTGTTGGGCTTAAAGGCAGAGAAGCCTCACTATTTTGATGCGGGTACTTTACTTTTTATTGCTTTTTGGCTGCAAATATATGCAAAGGCACTCACCATATTGGCACTTCTCTTTTTGGGCAATATGACAAGCAAATAGGCCAGCAATGATTTGACAATTTATTATTCTATTGTGTGCAATTTTGCTGTCATCATGTTTACTCAATATTTTCGTCAGCCGTATATTTCAAGATAATCCCGACACACTGCTCATTATCTCATGCAGCTATTTCGAGTGCAACACTTTTAAAATGCGCCCGTGATTATGTGGCGCTTCGCCTTGCGTGGGTGTACTAGGTAGACAAGAAGCTTCAGTCTGTCACATCAGGAGGTTAGCCCAGGAAGGGGCAACAATGGTAAAGAAGAAAAGTCAACTTTGAAATAACTAGAGCTGGAAAGCAAGCACGGTAACGATAAACAGCGACATATGCTGGTTCAATTTAAGATGTAGATATGGATCATAGAAAACAAAGAAACGGCCGAACTATTCATTTAAAGGATGGTTCTCAGCGGAATATTGCGTTGGCTCCGACAAGTGCAGATGATCGAAAGAGAGAGCTTGTCTGCGCAAGTTCATTCAACATTGCTGTGACGCGTACTGCTGATACCCAGTTTGTTTCCCCCGAAGAAGAATAGAGGACAGTCAGTAGGGTAAGATACGTGAGAAGCGTTGGGATAATAAAACTTTGACAGAGTTCAATCTAGACTATCGTCATAGAAGTGTTGAGGTGGAGAGCAGGAGAGCATAAACTCCAAGCTGCAACATTGGCTCTAACGGACTGACTAATACATTGTGTGTTCCCTTTTTTAAACATTCCCTGGTCTGTGCAAACATAGCTCGTCGGTCGCTATCTGTCGATTAAACCGTTTAGCCATGTTTGGTATTATCAAGAATTGACAGTTCACTTTTGAATTGACCGATAGTCGGCCTAGATCTTACTTCGTGCGGCAGTCGGTTCCAGATAGCTGAGTATCGAACTACGAAGTAGTTTGCGCGAAGTTGCAACGTGAACATTTGTTGGTATCGACTCACCATTTGAACAGAATTCGGCAGGTTATGATGGGTGATGCCTTTCGATTGGTGGTTGAGTTGCTATTTGCTTTTTAGATGAATTTAACTGACTATCACTATCGACTGACTCTTGAGCATTCGATGAATACCTAGAAATATCTAAATCAATTTCACAACTGAGTGAACACATTTTAGTGTTTTTTCCTCCAGCGGCCAGCTTGGGACTCAGTTGACTGGGCTGTCTCGTCTTTTGTAACAAACGTTATACTCGCCACTGCCGACGGATCTTCAAGAATACTTACTTTACTAGATGGAGGTGGCTAAGTGGTATCAACGTTGGGTAGTAATTCCTTGACATTATCAGAGTTAATGTTATCGTCGAATCGATATACGGTTTCTGATAACCCAGCCATAGTAGCTGATGAACAGGTGGAAGGATTGTTGAGTGGCGTTTCTCGGTGTATGGGAGGAATATTCTGTCTTCACCAGACTTCTCTATTTTGTGGGGTTTTATCTGCGGCAAATTCAGATACTTAAACGAAGTTTTGGCAGAAATTTGGTCACGCTTTCCGATAAATACTGTGTCAGTCAAAGCATCTGCAGAGTGAAACAGTATGGGACAGGGGCGGTGCTGAATCTTCTTTCTCAGCCTCATGTAAACGCACGGCATAAAAGTCATACAGCTAGCTCGATGCGAAATATGCCTTATGGAAGATATGGCGCTTTTGCCAGAAATATTAAATACTACTGCATCTTTTGAGCACCGCACCCTATTGAAGGCTCCTGTGGCTATTGTATCGACAAATGCCCCTACAGGAATTAGTTGTTCTGCAATTGTACTGTTTGGTGTCTGCAGTAGATGAGTCAAAGGCTCACTTTTGTTAAGGGCCAGGTGTAAACCGTCAACGGATGTTATTTTGCTTTGTAACTCATCCCATCCAATCGAATGGTTTGCAAATTTTAAATGGCACCGAGGACAGGATCGGGGAAGCCAGCGATATTACGTTTCGGGTTAGTCATCTTTTTGCTCTTAGATGGTATATCAGTAATTGTAGCTTCGCCTGAACATCGCGCCTTTGCAGCACTAACGAATGGAGTAGTAGCAGTGACAAGCGTGAGGTTTACAGTGGTTTCTGGCTTTACTTGCGACTTAAACAAAGAGCTATGCGAACTTACTGTGCTGGCAAGCATTTCTAAATAGAACACTCGGTGGGGTGTTATGATGGTACATATCCAGTTATGAAGTTCCAAGATTGGATAATATGACTTAAGGTTCCAAATACTACCAGCGATACTTAAGGATGGCGTTACGGAAACCAGACTACAAACCAACCGTATTGCTTTAGCTCTGCCTTCAGGTATCGGAATTGGCTAAGGATGCAGAGCATGCGCCGTTGCATCACCGGCGGGCGGCGTGTTCGTTAGCCTCGTTCGTACGTACCGCTTCTCTTGTGGTGTACCGTACGCAAAGCGTACTAGGAGGTACCTATCCCGTAGGATTCGCCTGCGCATTCTGAGACGGTGCTACTGAAAGAAACAGGATCTTCTTATAGCTACATCATGTCGCACCTTATCGAGTTTGGTCACACAGGCCCTGAAAAGGGAGTTAATGTTTTCTCCATTCCGGAACTTTTATTATTTAGATTCCTGAATAAGCTCCTACCCATTGTCTTGGTTCTCAACATTCTCTACTTCCAGCCGAAGCTGTGCTTACGAAGCATTTTATACGCCCCAAGTCTACCATAGCTCACAACCAGTGTTATTTAATCAGTTGCTTGGTACAGCAATTAAACTTTGGTTGGCTGTGCATGTACTACACCCAGGTACCTTACCTTATACTTATTTCAATGTATACAGTGAAACCGTGGTTTACTTACGCAACCAATGAATTGCACATCCAAATCCATATTTATTCCTATTCGAGACATTTACTAGGCTATCCGTTTTAAGTAAATGTCTGAGCCTGATTAGACTTATTTCAAAAGAAATGTTTTTCAGCATTTATCTCTCAATCTGTTTAGTGGGATTACTAGGATAAGTAGTGCGGTTGCATTATTTGTGGACCGGAATAATGGGGTATAAGTTATATGCTTCTATTCCAATGTATCCACGGGCACCTCGACTTTTGGCACCAGCATTGCCGCATTATTGTAAAAGTCATGGAAACACTGAAATGGTCATCGTGTCACAAAGCAGGGATGCATATACAGCACTGGTCTTATCGTTTTCTGGGGTAAAACCTGCACTGGGAGTACAACTCGGTCCAGAATACTCGTAAAACACAATCAATTCAATAATTTTCAAATGCTGTATATCACAACTTTTAGTTCTACGCTCAATAAAACAGTCCATAATCAATTTTCTTATAATTTTATAATGTCCCTTCGTACTCCTTTGATCCGATGTCGAAATCATTCCAAAAAACCTTTGTAGAATGCCTTATTAACAATTTGTCTTTTTGGTACAAATTCTTTGTGCACAATTCCATGGCTGTCCAAAAGAATGGCGAGTATCGTTTTCGCCAGCACAGTCAGCACAACTTGCACATTTGGATCATTTGTTGATAAGATTGGCCATTCGGAAAGTGGTTTGTCTTCAATATTTTCTCGACAGTCTGACAGCATTATTCCACCTACTAACCATATTCCATGATATAGTGGAGTCATTATAATCCTTTGTTAAATTTTCTAATGTATCGGTAGCTGACTCCTTGAGCTTAAAAATATTTATAGCGTACCGTTGATCGACATTTCACCCTATCACAAGCGTAAGGTGGTATGAATACACGACCTAACACAAACTACTGTAGCGCGGGAATGACTCAGCTGATCAAGTTGAAACAAGTCTAAACATACAGCTAAGACCACTATTCATGCGGCAGTATCCACTAGTGAGGCGTTACTTTGTCTAGTCGTACACAGGGAAATCAGTACACTTACTTTTGGGACATAGTAGTATGCCAGAACCCCGAAGTGGTAGTTACAAGACAAAATTTCTTTTACTACCGATTCAGCACCGGTGTCAACATGCTGGGCGTCGAGATACATGGACAGAACAACCGAAATAGAAAATGTAGACCGCTGAACCAAATCGTAAGTATAAAGAAGGTTATTCGCAATTGCGTCAACTACAATTAAAGCGACATTCATCATGAGTCTGTGTGCATTATCTGCAATGGGGTAGTCTCGAGACACTATATGAAGATGGCTTTAGTTCAGCGACATTTTCTAAGTACGCAAAATGATCACATCGGAAATCTATTGTCTTTCCTCAGGATCAACGAGGAATTTATGATACGGTAGACAGTATTCAACAAAACAGCATGTGCACCTGACAGTTGTTTGCAGGCATCATATAATCTAAGAGTTCATCACACTAGCTTCGTAAGCAAATAGTCCTCTCTGTGCCCGGAAAAGCACTAAACATCAAAACCTTACATTTTCATTGAGAAATTTATGATTTCTTCGGAAATTAGCGATTCATTAGCGGTAATGGTTCAGTTTACTGACCGTCGTGAAGGTGAATTTGTAGAACAAAATTTTGGAAAGCGCTGATCTAGAACAACACAGGGCAGACTGTTGTCGGGGCCGAGACTGTCTATCGTTGCTAGGACCACAAAGTTCCGATTGTTCACAGTCTACTGCAAACTCGTTAAGTAGCCAAGTAGTTCCGAATACAGTTGCATTTATTTGATTTCAATTTCAAGTCCATACATTAAATGCATCCCAACCCCCAGTAGATCCACCGAAAATCAGTTACAGTGTTGAGACACTAGATGTTTCTACTGTGGTGCGCAAAGCATAGAATTTGGTTTCATGAGTGTTCTCTAATCCACCTTTCATTTAATTGCCAGTCACTATATTATTCGTAGTTGTGTAGGACTGTTTCTCTATTATAACCATCATTTGTGATTCAAATTATTTGCGTGTATATTGATTGGTGCAAGCAGAGCAGATACCCTCGTGTACATCTATACTGCTTTCACCCAAGAGGTTCAGGATTTCGCCGCGGTCCACATTTGTTTGCTTACCAAGTTCTGCTGCTACCCAATAGAGTTCGTCAACAACTGTTTATTACACAGAAAAGTCGCCACTATTATATTAGACGTACCAGTAGTCTACTCATAAGTTTTTGACACTACGCGTGGTTGCAGGAAAACAGTGTTATGGTTTGTTGCATTTAAACTTTCCTCATGAGCTTTGGGCATTATATTGTAATATTCCTCCGGTCCGTTGTTCCTAGCTCTTCCGTGTCCAAATAGTATGACGGCACTTAAGAGACCTTTAGAGCTTCAGCACAATGTAAATACTTCGTAGACGGCTGGATGCACAACCGCCTTGTAAGAGGCTGATGTAAAGCAGGCAGATGGGGAAGCACGGAAGAGGAAAGAAACAAGTGCCGGAGAAGAGTAAGTGGGTAAGGCTGAGAAAGCAACATTTATTGATCGCTTACTTTTTAACGTGTTACCGTGACGACCGTGAACCGCCAACATTATCCTCGCAGGTAGTAGATGCCATCCTTAGCACCCGTATCGGCGTCAAGCTATGTACATGCAAAATGCATTGAGCGCAGTATATTAGGCTCGGGAGATTCAACGACAAGCAGTACGGTGGCAGAAAATTTAACCACTGCCTTAAGGGCTACAACGTAGCTTCGTAGGCTGCTGTCAGGAAATGGCACGGTCGCCAAAGATGTACTAATTCTCCGGTCCGGCGTTCAAAGCTCTTCTGGGTCCAAATAGTACGACGCGCCCCTTAGAGCTGCAACACAAAATAAATACCTTGTAGATGGCTGGATTCCCAAAGGCATAGTAAGAGGCCGATGTGAAGGAGGCACGGAAGACCGAAGAAAAAACTGCCAGTGAGGAATAACCAGGTGAAGCTAAGAGGAAGTAAAACTCTCCGACCTCTTACCTTTTAACGTAATACCGTGACGCCCGCGGTCTGGCTACAATATACATGTATGTATAAACCAACAATGTTTCATAGCCGTCAGCTGGTGAAAAATGAGGTGGTTTACGTTTCGCTTGAAAAGAAACAATAAATATAGAACAGGGAGAACCAGCATGTATGACCCTTTAGGTCCGGCATTTCTTTAAACGCTATAGTTTTCTCAGCATTGGTTGTGTGACTATGTATTCGGAGATGAAGATCAGCAACCCTAAATAGCCCTTAAAATTCGGCGCTTAACTTATTATGGGCCAAATATATTTCCTCACTTTGGTGTTCATTCCCGACACTTCGTATCTTGATCTTTACTATCATATCACTAAGTGTGAAGATACCATCCAGCAGAAACTATACTACATGGTTTTGCTAAAAATATAAGTTGGGCTTTTGAAGAAAGCATGATCGCCACTTGATAACCAACAACGGGTAGTTGCAGTCCTTAATGATATGACGTGCGTGTGTGTCTATGTGGAATTACTCGCCGCCAATCCTAACAGCAAATCCAACACAACGTTAGCCAGTCTCATACGTAGAATACCCATGCTATGGTACACGCATTGGCTATCTAGCGATCACCCTTCAAAGCGGAATTCAGTCTTTCGAGAGCATATGATTCAACTCGATCCAAAAATGTGCTCACTCCAACAGCCCGGAGGCCGGAAGCAGCATGATGCTATTCAGACCTTGCGAATGACTGAATTTTTCAAGTAACTACGTGCAAACCTGCTCAAGAGATGCGTTGGTAGGATAAAACTTAGCAGTCATATAGACGACCAGATTAAGTTGTGAAGACATATACTGCGCTGAACACTATGCTGTCTATATGACGAGAACTCAAATCAGCTCGCTTGTAGTGGCCGAATACCGCAGAATAAGTTCCATGTCTGTACTAGATGTAAGAGTATAGTTTTATAGCCATAAAATACAGTGTTCAAGTGGTGACAGTATTACAATTGACAGGATGTTGTGCTGAATGGAAAGATGTACGCTGAGATCCAAACTGTGTCTGTTGACAAAAACAGGCAGTACGAACTGCGGCTAATCACTAAGTTAGAAAATTCGTTTGGTAGTGCGATGCTTTTACACTCGAACAATGATTTCTTCCACAAAGAAATATACATGTGGGTTAAAAGTACACCGTGATACAAAACTTTATTTTTTATAACAGTAATGCCAATGTTCCTATACTCCACTGATCGTAGAAATGTAATCCGATGTTACAAGGCAATTCAGGTTACATCGTTATAAGCAAATGATTATTTTCTGCAATGTCAAAGCTACGTCGTACGAATTATATATGAATGTACTAAATCACGAAATATACAGAATGCATCTACGTGGCAAATACGTTTAAAATATCACTGCAACACTCGCCTCCAACTATTGACTGCAACTTGGCATTTAAAAATGATGAATTATCGGAGATCGTCGTTTGTATAATCCAGTGGCCTCAAGCCGCAAAAGTCACGCGTCATAAAAGACGTCTACTTGCCACTGTAGCGCTGCTCCGTGACTGAAATGTCTTGGTGAAAACGCCCACCATGCTCATCACTAACAGAGCCCAAGTTCTCAGGGAAAAAGTCAAGGCGAATATGTAAAAATTGCATCTTGAGTGACATTCGAGCACTAACAGCCCGATGGTCCGCAACGAGCTTTTCTGTGATGCCTTTGTGGTTCTCTACCTTTGTTATGTCCAAAAATCCTGTACACATTGTCTTGAATGTTTGCCACATTTCTAATTCCATTGAAGTCAGCTGGCATTCACAAGTAATTGTTTGCCGTCATTTGATGAACATCAGGCCCAATAAGTATCCCTTCTTTGAGCTTCGCATCACTGAACTTCGGAAACACTTTTTCAAGTACTGAAACGCAAAACCTTCCTGCATGTTGACTTGGTTGAAGTTTTAGTCAAAACAAACTTAAGGTGCCGTGGTGGCTGATAGATATGATCAGGTTGCACAACTGATGTACGCTTTATGTTCATTTAATGAGACACATCTCGCTGGTCGGAATTATTTCGTTGCTCCTGTCTTTTCAAGTTTTCGGATTCAAATTTCTTCGCACATCGGCCTGGGTACACTCATTCAATCGGGCTCGATCAGGTCTACCCATTGCGCAAACTTTCTTGACGGTGCTATAAACGGATCAACGTCAAAAGCTGGTTTTCAATTTTTGCAGTGTTTCAACACGGTCGTTTGCCTACAAGTGCACCAATTTTCTGCCTTCATCAAGGTTTTTGGACTTATCGGAAAGCTTATTGCTAGGTTTACTTCAAGAGACCTAAACCAACTCTGTTGGTAGCTGCACAAGGCAACTAGAAGCAATTATATCTTCATACACCGCCTTGGTTAACCAAGAGCTCTCACGCCGCATTGTGAATTGCGCTCTATGGAACGCACGTAAATCTCTTTGGCCGGATTTGTGCGTGTACGCCTGTTGGAACTTGCGGCATAACGTGACGCGGCGCGCCACGGAATTGACCTCAGGGCTACCTGTACACGCAGCGGTCGATTATTGAAGGACAATCTACCCTCGGCGGAATTTGGACAACTGAGCGCTTTTACAACCGGTTGGTTTGTATCGATCATTGCATCTGTAACCGTGGCCTGTTTGGACCTGTGTGAATTCTCGTGCACTTTAAATAGGTCGCATAAGCCCTAAAATCCTCGTCTGTTTCCTAGGCGGTTGGTCGATAACTGTTTGATTCCTCTTGATCACTGTAACATAAACGGTGAAATTTGTCCCCTATTTTCTTATCCTTGTCCACATAAAATAGTTTTCACAAGCCCTAAAACCGAGTGACCAATCAGTAAAAATGCTCGTTACCTGTTAAAACAAGAAACTCAAAAAAGAGACAGGAAGCCATTGAAATGATGGCAAAACATCCTGCTTATAACCAGTCCGTCAGCACGGAAAAAATAAAAGGCTCATCACCTAAGATGACAATAAAGCCGAAATTGCGTGTAAGAGTAAAAAAACAATCAAATGATAGTTCTCATAAGGTTTCTCTAATAGAGCACAGCGCAGTTACTGCAGAATCGCCCACTAAAGCGATTGAAACGATTGCTGCGCTAGAACTGCAGTTGAAGGATTTGAAGGAAAGGTTTGAATCTCTGTACCAAGTGCTAGAGCAATTTAACTCGATTAAGTATCTTTTTAATACTCCAGATACACCAAAAATCGAACACCTTCGATCCGTTGGGAATCTTATACAACATGTTGCATTTGAGGTGCATGATCGCATTAAACGCTCCAAAAATGTTATAGCATTTAATTTACCAGAAAAGTTATCTCTTGAGGCTATCTCCTCTACAGTGGCAAACGACTGTCATATTGGAAGACTGCAGTTTTCTTGCGTGAGGCTGCGTAAGCAATCTCTGAAGCTTGTCTGTCCAGTACTTTTTAAATTTGCAAACGACACACTTGCTGAAAAATTCTTTTATAGTAAGAGCGCACTATCCCTTAGGAAAGATTACGTATCCATGGTCCTGAAACCAGATTTAACAGTACTACAAAGGGAGTGCAAAAAAGCCTATTTCCGACAAACAGTCTGTGACCAATATGTTCCGCCACCCACGGAAACTCAGGAACTTCCCCACCTGGTTGACCTAGATGACACTGATCATAAATGAATCAGCTCTAAGGTTGAAATCAAATAGCAACTGTCATAAAAATATCGCTTCTGACTCCACTCAGTGTCACATTAGTCCAGCGTTACCGTGCAACTCGTCCCCGAATGTACAAGAAAGTTCCATTGCCCCAACTATTTCTACTCACTCTTTGTCGTTCACCAACCAGGTGCATAGACGCTCTGGTACGAAACTGAAAACCTCCTCTCCTAAAAGCTGTGAAGCTTTAAAACTGAAGAACAGCCTTGTTGCAAAGAACACTGGTAGCAAAACCTCACGTGGAATCTATACGGGTGCTCCTAAGCACAATAAAAACACAGCTATTTTAAACGTTCCACCAAACGCTGTCCCCACTGAAAACCAGCAGACAATCGGCATATCTCCAACCATGCAGCATTTGAATATGCGACCTGTGCGCTCCATAACTTGTGAGCCACTTGCTAGGGAACTTCAAGTAGCTGAGAGAAATTGGCCCAACCAAAATCCTCTCAAACTACCTCAACATGTAAATAATCTCAACTGGCACGTAGGTTATGTGCAACAGCCAGAAAACTGTAATCTCCCAGTGGGTCACCATTTTCCCAGTATTTCACCCTTCCGACCTTTTTTTGGGGGTCCAGTGGCGTTTTATTCGCCACACCCCCAAATGACACTAATTCCGCAAATTATATGTCTTCCGTATCCACCACCCCCACTCCACTCTCTCCAAATACCACCTCGTTGGGGTCCTGTACCTGGATTCCTGTAGACAACCCAACGGATAACAATACACTGCACTTACTTTTGATTAATTCCCGTTCACTGTTAAATAAAATGCACTTCCTGCGTAATATTCTTCACCTTTCTTCTCCTGATATAGTACTAATTACAGAAACATGGTGTTCAGCAGAGATGTCTGACACATTGTTCAGGATACTGGGTTATAACATCTTTCGTAATGACCGCCTTTATGGTAGAGGTGGTGGCTGTATAATCTACGTCAAAGACAAATACTTGGTTCTGCCTCTGAATGAACCACTCCTACGGAGACTTCCTGATTCGGTGTGGATTACAATTTCTATTAATCCAACAAATCTCTTAGTAGGTTGTATTTACAGACCCCCATCGTCTACACTCACCGTGACCGATGACTTGTTGGACACTTTCTCTCTTATTGCTGACCTCTCATACACTAACAAAATAATCGCTGGGGATTTTAATATGCCCGAAATCCCATGGTCCCTTAACAATAAACCACAAAAACACAATCCTTTTATGTCTACTCTTGATCGACTGGGATGGGTACAGCACGTCACAGAACCTACACGGCTTGGTAACACACTTGATCTAATCTTTACGATGGGATGTTCGCATGTGTCCACATACATCAGTGACAAGTTGCCGGGTAGTGATCATAACATTGTTGGTTGTTCTTTCCAAATTCTTTCTAAACCGACAGAATTAGTGATCAATTACCGCCCATTCTCTTCTGTGAATTGGTCAATTTTCTCGGATCTTATAAGGTCTTCATATTGGGATCCATTCTTCTTAGCACAGAATGTACAAATTGCTTGTAATGAATTCTACCACCGCATTCAGCTTTGTGTTGAAGCTGTGGCTCCAGAATGTACCAAGAAGTTGAAAAGGACTGCTGCTCCTGCAGGCATCTCAAAAAAGGTAGCCACTAAACTTTATAAAATAAAGAAAAAATTTAGGAAAACAAACGATTTTACTCTGCTGATGCTCCACACCAGATTGCTTACAGCGTTATACCAAGACCACCACAAAATGCTATGCTCTGAGGAAGCAATGGCACTGAAGGGCGCCAACGTGGTAGGCTGCATCTCAAAACTTTTGGACCGTAGGCAAAATAGAAAATCAAGTTGTATAAACACCATTGTAAACTCTGATGGAACTGCCATAACCGACCGTGCAATCATATGTTCGATCTTCAATGACTACTTCATGTCTACTTATAGCACTAATGCGATTGAAGATCCTCAGCTCAAGCTGACACACAGAGGCAGAAATACACTTCAAACTGTTGAATTTACACTTAGTGACATATGTCGCCAACTCAGATTAGTTCGGCCATCATGCTCACCAGGCCCTGACAACATCCCTCCAATACTGATAAAGCACGGAGGTCCAGACATCCCCCTGTTTTTGCTTAATGTATTTACACTTTCCATGCTCAATGGGGAGTATCCTATACATTGGAAGCAATCAACTATAATACCAAGACACAAAAGCGGATCTATGCAAGATGTAAAAAATTACCGCCCAATCCACCACACATCTATTATCTCCAGAATCATGGAGAGGATAGTTAAAGAACGCATAATAGAATATTTGAGTTCTATGAGCCTTCTAAGTAAACATCAACACGGTTTTTTGAAAGGTAGGTCGTGCACTACCTGCCAGTTAGATTACCTTGATTATGTGACTAGAGCAAGAGACGCCGGAAGTGCTATCATCGTAATATTTCTTGACATCCAAAAGGCTTTTGACCGTGTCCCACACAATTTATTGTTGCTGAAGCTTATGTCCTATGGTATCAGTAATTCGCTTCTAGATTGGTTGTCTTCCTACCTCGAGGGTAGAAAGCAAGTAGTCAAAATCGGTAACTGTACATCTGAAGCCACTACAATCTCCAGTGGAGTGATTCAAGGTAGCGTGTTAGGCCCGCTTTTATTCTTAATCTATTTCAACGATCTCCTCGACGAAATCTCGTATGGAAAGCCGTTCCTTTTCGCAGATGATGTTAAAATTGTGTATTGTTCCGCCCCTGGACAATGTAGTCCTAACTTAGCCTATAAGTCTAAAGACTTGTCCGCATTGGAGCTCTGGAGTAACTCCTGGAAGCTGCACTTTGCCACGGACAAGAGTAATCTATTGTACTACGGCTGTGGCCCTTCTCTGAACATCCTTACATTAAACGATACCCCTATTCCTGTGTGTGGCGCAGTCCGAGACCTTGGTCTAAGATATTCTGCCTCATTTAACTTTTTAGAGCATGTTATATTCTTGCAGGCTTCTGCCAGAAAAGTGATCGCCTACATAAGTCGAACTCTTATTTTGAGGGATTCCAGGCTTCAAGCCTTTAAAATATGTGTTAGGCCGAAACTTGAGTACTGTACGATAGTGCATAGTAATCTGAGAAAAGTGGATATTATAGCACTAGAAAACATTCAACGATCATTCACAAAAAGGTTTCTGAACATGCCTAATACTATGACATACCGTGAGCGTTGCGAGGCGCTAAATCTGGAGCCGCTATGGCTACGCAGACTCAAACTTAATCTGTGCCTTCTTTACCGCCTACTATTCGGATTAACCTTCACTGCTCAGCCACAACTCGAGTTTCAGACTCGTATGCGCTATGAACTAAGAAACAGCGAGCGCACAGTCAAAATACCAAAGTCTCGCACAAAGCTCCGCTCAAAATTTTTCTCTGTAAAATATGCGTTAATATGGAACAAACTTCCATCGAGTGTTAGAAACTGCACTACCTATGCACAATTCAGACGCATGATTAATATTCACCTGACTGTTGCAAACATCTGGTCAACACTAAGCCAAACGGTGACTCTAGATGATTTGTATGAGAAAGGTCCTGGATACGTATGAAAGTCACCATTTCCTCTATTCCTTTCAATAATATAAGATTACCTACGTATAATTGCACACTTGAGTATATATTTGAGAACGATCTTACTCCTATTAATCCGTCTAACCAATTCTGTTTTCTCCTTTGACGCACTGGTTCGTAGATGCACTACACCTTTCAAGCTGATGTCACTGTACCATCGTCGTCACTCGCCAAGATTTTCCATCAAATTATGACTGGCCTATCGGCAAGCGTTTGTATTCATCATTATGTTTTATAATTCCTCATATTTTATCTTCTTCTTTGTTTCACCGTTGGTCAAGACTGGGCTGATCTCTTGTGGTGACGGATTACAGCTTCCAGATTAAAAAAGTATACCCATGCAAATCATATTATTACTGACTCGCTGGCTTAAAACAAAAAGTGCCATAATTGATTGATCCGCATGACAGAACGGGCTGAAGCTTCATCGCCTATAATGTATGCATAAAGCAGCCCTAAAAAAAGACATTTGACACCTAGTTCTGATGGCCTATTTACTATCTTGCCACACAGGCACAGAGCCAATTGGAGCATGGAAGTGCGGGTGAAACCCATCGTGGAAATACCCTGCATGCAAGCAAGTCCCCTGGGGACAGTTCCATGGATGACCGTATTACTTTACTTGAACTTTCCACAAAATCTACATTTATTATTGTTCCCAGTTTCTTTATCTATTTTTTCCAAACTGCTACTCATTTCAAAAACCCATATGGGAACCATTGATCAAAAGACGAATAATTAACTATATTATGCGATCACGTTGTACATGTTGATAAGACCACCCAATTGGTCTGTGCCTCGCACTGCTGAGGAATAAACGTTTATTTATTTATATTTATTTATTTAGTATCTCCCGTCCTCTCTGGCCACTTTTCTGTTGTGTACTGCGGTTTCAGTTACGTTACTGTCCCATAAACATAAGAAACAGCAATATTTTGCCATACCTCCTTGCCTACCCACAAACATCCACCATTACCCATTAATAGTTCAATGACTTTGAAGTCAGCATAGGTCTTTCAACAGTGCTTATCGTAGCTCAATGCAACGAGTACCACTTGTCTAGTTTCGTAAATCTGCTTCACATTGGCAGCATGCAACAGCGGCACAGTTGTGTACACATTTTCATTGTGGAGCAGTATAGCCTTAAGATCACTATCCGAATAGTCAATGAACAAACACCATTCTTAACGGATACGCTTCACCCCAAGCTCCTTCACCAGTCCTTCCACGTTGGAACAGTAACAAAACGCTTCACTCGTGTCATAAAAATTGGACAAGTTAACACTTCGCTTTCTGTATAAGGTAGCCTTATTGTTTGCAGCAAGTTCCACTGCTGCAGTCCAAATGCCATTAACTCAGCCTTGTCTTTAGGCAAACCCAAATCACGTACCAAGTCATTCAACTCGATTGTTTAATATGATGTGCGTTTATGACACCAGATGCAGTATTTGCACAGAAGCAGAATCAGGGGAAGTTGACGACGCGGAAGCACTACTCATCATCAGTGAGATGTTTACTGAAGGTATAAGAACAAGTAACGTGCAATCATGAGGAACAGGTTGAATAGTTGATGGAAGAGCGGGGTAATGAATTTTGTCCTTGTTTCAGTTGGACATTCCAATGACACTGGTTAGACAGTAGTAGCAGTCTATCGTATGATACTACGGCTCCCTCCATACCATGGGGATCGCAAAGGGCATCTTGTCTTCGCCCTTGCGCCACTGTGTCAGATGAATATTGCACGACACACAAACACTATAGAGCGCTCACTTCTTATTTTGAGCTCCAGCTTTCATCCTGAAATATGCGTGGTAGGCAAACTACAGTGGTGAAGAAATGGGTCTGTATTGCAATTTTGTAGTAAACTGTTCAAAGTTGTAACAAAAATGATTTTGGTCATTGACACAGCCGCGCATTTCAGCCACGGTTCAGATATCAAGTAAGGAAACATAGCCATCAATCGGCTTTCAGTACCAGGTGGATATCATGGTCAAGAGGACTTCTTTTCTACGATTACAGGGAATCAATGGACCAATCACAGGCGAGCTTTCGATGTACGCAAAGCACTGCTTGGCAGAAATGAAAAATTGAAATTGAAATAATCGCAGTGTTATTAGGCGGAAAACCTTGGCTAGTTAGTGTATTGCTTAGAACAGTATGCTGGTTATTATGTCTGCAAATGGTCAATTAAAACGAAGTCCTCACTTTGAAATATTTTGAGATTGGTAAATTGTTGGAATTTTAGTTACCGCGCAGTTTCAAATGTTAACATGGAAACGCAACATATGCAACACTTTGAGGTCTTCAGTGCCAGACTCTGTCGGGGTTTTACCGTCGTAATGCATAACCCTCTCCCAACACTTGAACTTACCAATTGCTGAGATTGTGTGGATACTGCGCATGACGTATGAAAGATAATTATGGTTCACTTGGTGGATGTTCATCACGGGGGAAGGAAATCTTTAAGGGATAAGCGGTTGATAGAAGCCATCGTGTTCGTATATTATTATTCCTGCCTAGTTTAGAGAGGAAGATAATCGCATGGCGTGCAAATAACTGAAGTTATTAGACACCGCTTTTGAAATACAAATTCTTCCTACTCTACTCCGTTACGGTGTTTACTTAAACGGTCACCATGCACAGGTATGTTTAGCAGAAGTCAACAAAATTTTTCCTGACCACGCGGAAATACAGAAACAAAGCCAAAGTGGTAGCTCATGTTGGCCCTTCTGATATTCACACAACACGAGAAATTGGGAGTTAACTTGCATAGGTTTCATCTTCTGGAGGTAACGAGCTTGTCTCATAATCTTGCAGCGCGGGTTCGAATCCGCGTAGGGTTGTGCGTCCTCACGGTATACTCAGCCCTCGTGCGACTGGTGGTGGTCGCAAGACAGCGAAGCACCGTTACCGCGTACAGTTGACACATTATTGCATTATTTTATCAGTAAAACACAACTAACAGTTGTGTCTGGTGAAGCTGATAGCTACTTGTGTTTTGAAAGCTGTTATTGTGCATTTCGTTTGTTCTCAATGTATCCGAACTTAAAATTACACAGGACAGATCGAACCGGTTTATTTTACGTACAGAAATTCCTCACAGCACTTACGTTGACGTGCTATATCAGTAAAATACTGGGAAACCATGAACACGGAAATAGGAAGAATGCGACGTCACAGATGCATGATTGCATGCCAGATAGTAAAGATTGTGCATCAATGGGACTATGACACTCGTTTCCACTTGAAATGGTAAACACTGATCATGTAGGTTTCCCCAAAATCTTCACTGAACTACCACCAAGAAGGAGCATGTTTCTAACAGGGAACGATGTCAACCAGCACCAACTGGCAACGCCCACTCAGTTGGCGGCAAACATCGAAGTAGGCGAAATTCTGAACCAAACCTAAAATGCCTGTTTGTGGTTAGGAACTCTGTAATGTATAGTTTCAGGGGCTGGAGAAAAGGAAGCCAGGTTTCAGATGCGTTCAAAGAATAGAACGAAATGTTATCTTATGGTTTTGTGGTCTATCCACTAGAGTTCAAATTACATGATAACGTATGTCGTCTTGGGGGTTATCCTCAGGTTGTATTTTCACCGATATTCCTAGACAGCATTGCATTCCCGGCTGCAGATTCATCATCGCCTAACCGGTGTAAGTTGAAAATCGAGTGTAGCTCTAGACTGCCAGTTTGAATGTTTGTCGTTAATGGTCGAATTGACTATTAAAGCGAGCTGAATCGGCAGTTCAAGCTATATCTATGTAAAATACGAACATATCAAGTACCCCTAGATCCTGCACTGAATACAGGGTCAGCTATAAATTAACGCCAGTGCGTGCAAGATCGACACCAGTAGGGAGAGGAAAGAGTAAACCGATGGCAAATGCACATTTTCTGTTCAGTCACTGCATTACAAAATTCCACTCCCTAGTATTAGTGTATAGGCGAATAAATACATCCTCAATTACAAGCGTGTTCTAACCTACAGAAGAGAAATCGCAAACCGCAACCGTAAACGAAGTCTTGGTATGAAGCTTCTGTCAAACTGCAAGAATTCAATTGTTAACCGAGACATGCGGGAAAATATTTATATCTCATTTAGAAATTTCTAGATGACACGAACGAGTTCAGATCTTTTCGATAACAAGATGCGAAAACCGCGAGATATTATTCGCAAAAACCGAAAGTTGGATGTTTATGCGGTTGGACGATACAGCAGCAAAATTGCTTTTGAGTGGTAAGAGAATTTCATGAACGCGTTTGTTAGAAACAGCCGGGATCATGAAGAAACGAGTAAACTGTTTACCAGATAGCATACTAACACTCAATGCTGTGAACGGTTTTTGCAACTAAGATCGTCACCGCGCCTGTATCCCCTATTCGACAGCTCACGTTCGCTGAGAATTCTGTCTCCTCTCAGCAACAAGGTTAGTGCGCAAATGAACCAAGGTTAATGTGCGTAATAAGTAAAAGTCAAAACGATGGCAGTCCTTGGCAGTTTTAGAGCACATGCGGAATTCCTGTAACTGTTGGCAGAATCGCGGGAAGCTGTGCGCCAACTTATAAAGGATCTAGGCTTAAAATGAACGTAGCTGTTCTCTAGAAGTTTCCAGACAGGCGTAGTTACAGGCACTGCTTCGTTTGTTGTGTCGCAGTGTAATTTGAACTACTAGCCAGAGTGTGACTGTTCATCTGCACTGTACTTGGCTTCAAGCGCAGTACAAACTGAAACTTTGGAGGGTACTGGCACCCTAGAGCAGTTAACGCTACTTTTACTATCCGCGTCGGTATGATGGCTGTGAAGTGGCGAAAGTTGTTCGCACGCATATACGGCAGCAATCGGTTTGAAGGAAATCTCTATCTTTGTGCCTGGCGGTATGCTACATTTTTCTTGAAGATCAGCTGCGTAGAATTACTACAGTCCAACACAGAAGCCTTCCATTTACTTAGCTCAGTCCGGTAGACATATCATGTTGAGTTCAGAATCATCGTACATTCACGCATTTTGCTCAGCAAAGACGAGACCATGTTGTACGAAAGGATAGCGTCAGTTTTCGATGCCGAAACGATGAACGTATTAAACTTGCTGTCGAAACTTTTCCGGGCCAAATCTCTTGCACCTTCCGGCAAAATGCTGCGATGGGTCCGTTTTTCCTGAGATTTCTAACCGGAATATTCTCCGCAGTGATTGCTAAATAAACAAAGAAGAGAAATATTTGCGGCGGATGAGATCCGTTTCTTTTGTGGAACAAGCATTTGTACAGCGACATTCCTCAACGTCTCATTTTTAAACTGGCATTCAGCATGGAACAGTGATGAAATGTTTTGTGGGCTACGTAATGAGTAAGATTATGGGAATGCAACTTTTATTATAATTTTCTGGCTAGCTTCCATGAGTGTACGAACAGATTACTGGAGGTCGAAAAGTTTAACCACACTGACTTAGAAAGTGGAGTTTTTAATTGAGATCTTGAGACAGACCCTCTCTCGTCCTTAATTGCAACGGTAGTGTAGTCAATAGATGGATGTGCTTCACCTGCTTAAAAACAGTCGATCTTCATAATTATGAGTTGGATAAGTTGATCCATTTTGTAAAGTGATGGCTCTACTGGCTTAAAACATTCGCAGATATATTATACTAAAGAAAAGAGTGGGATTGCTTTTCAGCTGTCGAAGCCACAACGGGTCTAGCTTGGTGTAAAAACTTCGTTCCTCATAGTAATCGCTGATGAGCGCTAAAAGTTTTAAAAAGCAATTCTATCCGTCTTGCGTAAGTGAATAGTTACTATAGTGCAGTACGCTAGAGTAGGTCTCACTTTGAGTTCGAATGATACAAGGCTATAGACTTATAGGAAAGCCGATGTTTACACACATGCGCATGAGTTCTGCGTCAGTAATTATTAGGTTCAGCTGGTTGGCTCGTTTACTTCACTGAATCTGGCGGGAGTTGTGATGTAGTAATGAAGCAGACCACTTGAGACAGCATTTGCGTGTCGGCCGTGTAGCGTTTTTGGGTGGCTTTATTTCTAAGTTAAAGTAGCCAGGGCAAATGTTGCAGTTGGAATTCCTGGCCATCTTCCACCTTAGTGCTTCAATCAAACGGAAGCTTGTCTCGGGTGTAAAAGATGGAGTGCATTCGACAGTCATGAGGAAAATCGCTTCGATTCTAAGCCGTACGAGATTCCAAACGACATCCGGAACTTTGTTTTGTCTTCTGCACGGACAATTACCTGAAGTCACCATAAAAATACGAACCACTGCACCGCTTTTTATTGAGTTGGTTCATCCTGTAAACGGACGTACTCAGTTAACGCCAACTCGTCCTCCGTCATCTCGCGCTGCGAGGAGATTGCCATGGTACCAATGGGGCCTCAACGTTTTGCAGCATATCAAAGTCTCAATTAAGCCAAATTGTCGAACAGACTTTCGTTAGTGGTGCACATACAAGAAAGCTCCTTGGAAACATGAAGCGAGTTGGGTTTAACAGATGAAATGCGTGAATTGAAGCACACGAACATCGTGTTTTTGGTCAGTTTCAGATACAAAATTTAATAACAAGTTGAAATTTCTGCAAGCCACATGCTGCCATACTGCAGGCATATCCTCGGCTTTACGTTTGGGTGTATAGTTTTCTTAATCATAATTGTTAATAGCATGAGGGTTGGGTTCTATTAGCTTACTGAAGAGTAGTAGGGGGAGTTGAATGGTATAGGTAGAAATTCGTCACATCTAAACTCACTCAGACAGCCGCCACACGCCCGGAAAAGCACTGTACGCGCGTTTCATCCTTTCGGGAATCATCAGCAGTGCGAATTCCATCGGACCCTTGGTAGGGCTCGAGCCCGCAACTTGACTCTTTTATTGGCTTGTCAGTTAAGTTGTATGGTAAGCTTTGTTCAATATTTCATTCCCGCAGCTAAAATTTCGGGGGCAACTTTCTTTAATGTTTATGCCAACAAACCCATCGGTTTCATTACTCTCAGGCCACTTCCCTGTTATGATGCAAAGTGATCTTGATAGCTACCGCACTCTAGCACAATTAAAAGGAGTTTGACAGATATGCCTCTGTGTTCCAGGCCGTGCGCTTGCGGTTTCTCATCACAGGCAGATAAATGGAGTGACATTTGGAACTAAACTGTTCCCTTGTATTCCGCCTGCATTCATTTCAGAGAACATCTGGGAATACTTGTATCCAGCTGGATCCACTCTGAAGGCGATGTGCCAAAAAGAGAGGGTACGCAGTAGAGTGCACGGAAGGAAGTGTTGTCCAGAAGAGTCGGAGCTCATAGAGTATACTGTAGTCTGCATGTCTGGTATCACGTGTTTGGACACCAGGTTTAGTCTGAAAGCCTATCTAACTCATGAAGCAGTCCAAATGTTTAAGTACCTCCAGTTCCCCTTGCTATTAAGGAAATGGTCTGGGACACAGGAAGACTGGTACATTTAAATGTGGAGCTCGTTTTTTATCTGATCTTCAGTGATACTGGGGTTTCTGCGATCAGTAGAGTTCAGAAATTACTGTGACATGGCAGTGACTGAGGTTGCTGGCATTAACTTTTTGAGGGTTTGAATACAAGCGTGGCTTTAATGGCGCAGTCTGTGAGATATATAGGTTACCACCGGTTGAACGATATGGTAAGAGTTGTCGTAGGAGTTTCGGACGTTACCTTTGATAGGAATGTAGAAGTGATGTAAGTGAGCGTAATTCCATGAATTGTTACAAAGGATTGGTTTAGGGTTCATACCAGAACTGTCACGGAATATCTTCTAGAACACCTAGCGCTTTTCTTAGCTTTGGCAACTGAATTTAATGTGGGTGCATAGGTTACAGCCATGTTTGCACTTTGGAAGTTCAGTCGCAGTACCTAAACTATAATACTCTCTATGCAGTCCCAAAGCACGTTTTATGAGAGGAATAGTCATCCATACGGTATAGAACGAAAGTAGGCCCGATAAACTGTCGTGCGGCATTGCCGTCTTGTTACAAGTTGATATTTTACGCATGGAGTGGTTACTAAAATAATAAGGTTATGGCAGTCCTACTCTAGTTACCTTGGCGCACGTCCATGACCCATGAACCTGTCTCTGCAGGCCTAAGAGTAGTTCCTGTCGCCATCATAGATCCACAGCAGTAGACCTGCTTTCTACCCATAAACATGACGCGCTGTGCAACTGAATTTTAATGCTAAAATCTCAGCGGGAAGAAAAAGACAATTAGGGCCTGATGTGCAGCACTGTACCCTTTTTATATGGTAGAAGCATTGCGACTCCGTGCTTTTGACACCATAATCGCTGTTTTTGCTAAAGCAGTAATAGCCTGACACATCGATCTTAAAATTGAACGGAACCTAGAGCCTAGGGGTCAATCCAGATGTCAAAGCCTGAAAGCCTTACGGTGCTATTCTACAAAAAATTAAAGCAACGATTTAGTGACTCATCTCAAACTATTCAGCCCACAAGTTTACAATGCTGTCCTCAACTTGTAGTCGACCTACAAGTGATATCAAATAAAAGGAGTGATCAAACGAATCACGAATCAGGCGGATGAAGTGACAGAATTGCCTTCAGACGGGATTTAAAGCAAGGCGATCGGCAATGAATTCCATCAGTCCACCATACACGTAGGTCTGCATTAAAATAGGGTGATTCATTGTGAACAAACGCACAAAAACGTTAGTGGTTGTCAACACTCAATTCCAAACTGTACCAAGGTCAGTGGATAAAATTCTACCGTATGTATGCATTGGAGGATGTACTACAGGACAACCAATAGTGCTGGGATCAAGAGTGGTTTGTATACATGTGGTAGGGGGCTCCAGCGAAAAGTGTGGACAGGGCATCAAAAGAAATTGAAAAAAGGAAGAATAAAAGTTTAAACAAGTTAACCGTCCTTAAGTAGCTCGCAACAATCCCAACGTTATTCACTTCAACTTAATGCGTTATTTGTTTTGTGAAAAATACTAGTAGTCCTCCATTAGTGTCAAAGCACTTTTATATACATTTTGCTATCAAATAGCTCAGCCTTGTTTCCTCACTTTATATCACGTTGCTGGGCACTCGTATGAACCTATACAAGTTACTTTGAAGACTTTGTGTTGCACCCCGTCTGATTCGACTGCTTGTAACGCCTGAATATATCCACTTTCGAAGTACCAAGGGTTTGCAAACTTAACGAATCACTGCCTCCTCAAAATGCATCTTTGGGCCCAAAAGTTAAAGTGCTGTAGCTGCATATAGGTAAACGGAGTATTATTCTATGCAATTAATACGGCAAATAAAAGATAACGATTGGTTAACTGTTGAAAAATTCATAACATTTTCAACAAGATGCTTGCGAGAGGAATGGCATATGAGCTGTAACAATTCCTTCGTAGGTTACAGGTAGATAATTTCTGCGAACGATTGCTGTAGAGCGATTTCTGAAAGGTATGGCTGTCAAACTTGAGATTATTATTGCATTGCCCAAAATCTTATCATAGCAATGCGTTTCTATCAGTGAAGATACTCTATTTCCATCTCACTGATGCTGTACTGGGGTGACGAGAACAAATAACACAGGGGTGCAATATTCAGGTAAGACATGGTCTGAGCAACCATAAAGGTTGGAGCGACTTTCTCTGAGACAGAGTCCCCCCCCCCCCGACGCCTTTTCGCGGGTAACGAGCAACATGTCGAGCACTACGGAACAAAAGGACATCAAACAGAAACAAAGGAATCCCCAAATAATGGTGGTTAAAATGTAGCCTCGTAGAATAGTCCTCTACTTCGGTAGGCCGATCCATCAGTGGATAGCCCTGATATAAGGAGTAAACTTAGAAACATGAGACATTTTCAAACTGCCAGTCCAATGATTGCAAGTAATGTAGGGAGTGAAAAGTAATAAGTGAACATTCTGGCCCACTTCCAAAATATCAAGATCACAAGTTGAATTTCGATTTCCTGGAAGCTGAGTCGAGCCACACATTATAAGTCTAGGGCTGATAACTGCTGTTCAATGGGAGTAAAACCTAATGGTATCATAATATTCGTTCTGTTTGTATACCCCAGGTTCTTTTGTGTAGCAAAACTCGAAATGGAGGGCGGAATAAATGATTTTAGTTAACTAAAGCCAGCGTTCCCGTCCGGGTTGTGTAACAGTTGCGTTCTCTGTGCTAAAGACTTTTGCTGGTATACGCGAGCAACGGTGACGATCGTTTCGCCATGTATCGTGAGAGTAGCGTTCCAATGAACAATGAACAATGATTTATAACGGGTAAAATAGCAGGTGCTTGACATGTCCCGTAGGGTGGTTAGCGTGACAAAAGAAGATAGCGAAGGGATAATGGAGTCGTCGGTTCAGGCGCTTACAGATGTTCCTGCACTGTCGTATAAAGAGAGTTTGAAATGAGAATGTTCGCACACAAAGTAACAGGGGAGTGGTTATTGTTCACATAATAGGCGAGAAAAATAAAAAGATAGCAAGGACAACGCTTACTCGTGTGCGACTATCTTGGGTCGACAGGATACAGAAATCCATTTTCTATAGTAGTAGCGTTTATCAAATTTCGTGCAAGGCGTTTGGAATGACTCATTCTCGAGTAGGGTTATGGCACTATGCCCTGTCTGTTGTGCATTAGTGCCAGCATCTGGTGGTCATGAGCTATAGCACGTAGTGTAAATGTGACAGGGTATCGTCAAGGCGTTTTTTGAAAAGGGATAGGGTGGGTGCATTAATTACATGTTCCGGGAGGGCGTTCCAAGGCTGTGCCACTTGAAGGGAGAAATAGTTTCGCCGACATTCCAGGCGGCTGTACTGCGTGACTAACTTAAACTGGTGACCTCTTAGCGAGGTGTTTTGACTGAGTGTTAGAAGGGAATGACATGGGTGGTTGGGGTTTCTCAGAATCTGGTACACCATTATGAGATCGCCCCTTAGACGCCGATAACGTCCACTGTATATTTTGAGGGTCTTCAGCCTGAGTGGGTAGGGGACGCTGGTCAAACCTCTGACGCTCTTCGTTGCCCTACGTTGTGCAGTATCGAGCGCGGTGAGATGGTGCTTGAGCCAGGGTTGCCAGGCTTGGATAGCGTATTCCGCGTGCGGCCTCACGTACGCACTAAGCATTCTTGGAAAGATCGAAGGGTCAAACTTCCCGAAGGCTCTGCGAAGAAGGCCGAGGTACTGGTTCGCTTTCTTAGCTGCCTTTTCAGTCTGCCTCAAACAACCGAGGTCATCTTGAACTAGCACGCCGAGATCACACTCGTGAGAAGCCCGCTGTAGAATTTGTGGTCCTAGGCGGTAGTTGTGCATACTCTTGTGCCGTATGCTGAGAACTTTGCACTTGGCGACGTTGAAATGCAGCATGTTGTCGATGGACCATGTGTACGCATTGTCCAGGTCCTCCTGTAAGACTGTGTGATCCTCCACTGCATATCGCCATACCTTTAGGTCATCAGCAAATAGCAAACAGTTAGAAGATAGCACACTCGCGAGATCATTTATGAAGACCAAGAACAGGCGGGGTCCAAGTACCGAGCCTTGAGGTACGCCGCACTGAACTTCGATGGATTCTGATAGGTTGCTTCTAATCCTCACATTCAGGTGACGTTGTACGAGAAAGTCTCCTATCCAGCCCAGAACAGGATCGCCGATTCCGTATTTCTGGAGTTTGTGGAGGAGAATGCGATGGTCTATACGGTCGAATGCCTTTGAGAAATCCAAGTAGGCCGCGTCGACTCCTTCACCAGCGTCCACAGATTCCGCCCAGTTTGCACGAGCAATCAAGAGATTAGTTGTACAGGAGCGATTTTGGCGAAATCCATGCTGTTCCGGAACGAGAATTTTGTTGTTCTCTAGGTACCCCATCAAAGCCTCAGCTACGATGGACTCCATAACCTTGGAGATCACAGGAAGTAGTGTTATCGGGCGATAATTTGTTGGTTCAGCACGACTACCACTTTTGTAGATAGGCGTGATGATTCCGTGCTTCCACATCGTGGGGACGTGCATCTCGTTCAGACATCGTTGAAAGAAAATTGCTAATGGTCCTGCCAAACTCATGGCAGCAACTTTCAACGCCTTTGGACGAATGCCGTCCGCACCCGGGGAGCTGAACTCGCGCAGAGACATCAGCCGCTTCAGTACAGCTGCGGAGGTAAAAGATATGTGAGTAAGCCCTGATGGCGGCGTTAACTGCTTAGGCAGGATGTATGATGATTGCGCGCTTTGGAAGGTACGGCCAAATTGTTGTTCAAGGACGTTGGCTGCCTCTTGTGCGGTTTGGGTTAACCCGCATGCTGTGTGCAGAGCAGGAATACCGCGCTTAACACGGCGCAAATTGTTTACGTGTCTGTATAGCAGTTTGGGATTGGAGCAAAACTTTTCCACTTGATCTTGTTGGTTCTTAAGTTTATCCTCCCGGACGAGTTTGACACAGTGGTTCCTTTGGATTGTGTAGACATCCCAGGTATGGTCGTTGGGGGAGGCTATGTAGGTATGCTATGCCAAGTCCCTTAATGCCATGCACTTAGGTGTCCTGCTCCTTACGAAAGACTTCATCTTTGTAGACCGGTAGAATTTGGTTTCAGATGTCCTTGTCACGAGCTCGGTAAATATGTTGACGAATTCTCTGCAGGCCACCTCAGGGGTCAGTTCAGCTAAGAACGACCAGCTGGTTGCATCATTGAGGTCGGACAAGTCTTCATAGTTGGTTACGACACGATATTCCTCGGCATGCTCTTTAGGATAATCCGCGTAGCACATGTAATGAAACAATAGCGTCGCATACTCACTGCGGCTCAAAGGAGTATCTGTTATTACTCTCTTGACCATTAATTCTTCATTGGTGAATATTCGGTCCAACATGGATGGCCTGTCAGTTCCCCTGAATCTGGTGGGCATAGTGACGTGGCCATAAAGAGGGTAGTCTGAAACCAGATTTTGCACATCTGCTTTGAATTGCTCTCCTGGTGTGGACTGGGATTCGAGGGCATGTAAGTTGAAGTCACCGGTGACTAGAATGTGACTGTACTTCCTGTTTATCACTTGCCTCAACGTAGCCATCAAATTGCAGTCCATCTCAGGAGTAGACGATGGTGGGCGGTAAACAACAGCCAATAGGCCAACATCGTTCCCTCTCAGCCGGAAATTACACCAAATGGCATCAGATACGTCAGTTTGCGAATGGTTTATGGGTTCGCATTGGATGTTGTTACAAAAGTAGAGGGCTACCCCACCACCTTTGCTGATTCGATCCTTCCTGACAACGGACATGCACGTTAGCTCGATTTCAGCATCCGTTATCTCGCAGCGCAACCACGTTTCGGTGACAGCGATGAGGTCCCAAGCTGCAGACGCATGTCGAATTCTTAATTCAGCTAATTTGCTGAGTAGACCTTGCGCATTTGTGTACATGCATGAGAGCTTCTCGGAGACCAAGAGTGTGTTAGATTGGATGGATGAAGCAAATGAGTTTACGCCGACCAATAAAGGGTCGGCCACTAATCGTTTTTGGATGGGTTGCATACTCTCGAGAATTATTTGATATATAAGCAGGTATCAGATGCCCCGAATCCCGGTGTTTGCTCGTGCTCTGCTGTGCCCCTCCGGATAGTATGGCTACTCTTGAAACCGTCCCCGAATCGGGTCCTGCAGTTGGCGTTTTCATTAGAAGTTGTGTCTCTACTGAATTGTCATTAGAAGATTTTGGTGTTCCTGCTGCTTTCAGACGAATTTCTGTTGGCAATCTGCAACGGAATTTAATCCAGTTCGCTAGTAAGGTTTGTGCCATTAGTTCTGACTGTAACACAAGTTTTAACAGCCTGGGACCGCACCCCTTATAGTTTGGTGATATGGGGATCCTTGTCAACGAGGTGACCACCACATTTTCGAGAGAAAGAGCCTCCTGGATGTAGTGCCATTGCTCGCGGTCGTGCATCTGAGCATCGTCGGAAGAGGAGTCAGTAAGCTCAGTTACACCGTGAGCAATCACTCTTTACTTATCTTGACTTCTTCTGTACCTATCTTGGTTAGCGGGATCTCCTGAACGTTCTTTCCACGAGATTTCGGGTAGTATGCGCACTCCACTTGAGTCGTTGTGGAGACGATTCGCAGACAGCAGAACGGCCTCAGTCTCGTCCCTCGAGTTTAGTGTTAACCGAAGTAAACGGGGTTCGCCGTAGTGCAACGCGTTTGGGTGGCGCGAGATTCTTCTTAATTTCGTGGGATTAGCATAGACACCGATCGACGTGCAGATGGAATCCCACTGATTTCTATCGTCCGTCAACTTACCCTTAATTGTATTGGATTTGGATTCGGGGACATTTGTGCATACAAAGTTTAGGGCACCATGATTGCGCCTGGTGGCTACCGGTTTTGGATTTGGAGGCTGAGTATCCGGTGTTTTTGTTAAATTTGTGAACGGCACTGGTGTGTGCCATCCGTGCTGCGGCAGTTTTGTTTTCTTTTGTCCGGGCACAAAGGTTACCGGTGCTCTTTCCGGTGTTATCTTGGCGGCAACCGATGCGTACGTTGCCGGGTTGTTCACTATTGCTGGTTGACTGTAGCTTACGGTCTCGAGTGTAGCGAACAGACTACTAGGTGCAGCACACAGTACAGAAGTTGAGGTAGGCCCGCTGCAGGCACTGTTTTTACTTATGGGATGGAGAGCGAATGGAGTTGATACTGCTGTAGGCTGGGTCGTTGGGGTTCGGTTGGGACGCCTGGCTCGCTTCTCCGGTCTGACTAGGGAATTAGGGGTGTTATTTTCACTCACAAGTGCAGGTCCGTTTCCTCCCATGGGTGTAACTCGGGCGCTCACCAGTTGCTAGACCGCTTCGGTTAATCTTTCACACCTCTTCAGTAGCACACATAGACAGTTAACAAATGGAATAGACTTGCATACTTGGCAGAACCAAAACGCCTCTGCGGTGTTTGCTTTCGTCGACCCCTTCCCAAGGAAGTGTCATTGGAATCAGTGTCCAAAATGAAAGGGCCTGCGGATGGACGCGTGTCAGACAATGCCAAAATCGGCGCTTTACATGGCACAGTCCCGAGTGTTTCAAATGTCTCTTGTTGTGCACATTCCCAAATAAAGGTTTGATTAGCCTTCAGAAGTTTGTTCAACAGACTATTGATGCCGGGAAATTGCCGAACGAAGCGCTGAGAAAACTACGCAGTTCGCCAGCGTTTATTGGACTGGTCATGAGCGGACCAGCTCGACCTTCGTCGGGTCACTGCGCACTCCTCCAGAAACGACTTGACCCAGGTAGACCTAGTCTTCCCTTAGGAATTGACAGCTGGAGAGTTTAAGTTGTAATCCCAGCTGCGATAGGATCCAACACAGCTATTAAACTCCGCTTGTGTTGTCCCGTAGTTATTCCGTGCGCAATGATATCGCCGAGATAAACTAGACAGTGTTTAGGTAACAACTTTGCTACAGATGTGCTTCATAGGCGCTGAAATGTTGCCGGCATAGTTTTGAACTAGACAAGAAACACAGAGTTGTGTCTGTCGTCAGGGTGTATCTGCATCTGCCAATAACCAGAAGCTAGATCATAGGTGTCAGCCCACGACTGCTTCCTCCCACTAACGGTACTGAGAACTAGTAGGCCAATCATGGTGCAAAATAATGTTACTCGTCGCGAGCCGAACCGACAGCCAAGAGTCCGTGCCAACGAGTCAATGGGGTACTTCAAAATAGGGCATTTACACGAGCTATGCGGAAAGGCAGACGTTCAATCAATCAAGACTAGACACTTCAAAGGCGTACGTTCGATACTGTGCCTCATGAATGGGCGAACTACACGGGGTAAGAGTAAAGCTAATAAGTGTAAGATTTAGACTCAATACAAGCTAATCACCATGTACGGCGAACAGAAAGCAACTATGCGGAGAACCAGAAAAGAGGACGGGATGAATAGGGGTGAGTGGGGCAAATTCACAAAACGACGGGTAGTGGTGGCGTATTCTTACCACAGCTTGCTACTTGAAAAAAACAAATTCAAATGCACTTTGGGTCAACTTAACGCTTCCGATCAGGATCCGCTTGGAATGGTCGAAAAAACCGTATTCTCCTCTTTAGCCTCCTCATTGTTTCAATCTCTCGACGTTCTGAAGACTACTTGTGCCGTCGCAAAAAGGTTAGTCATACTATTATCCAGCATTTCTTCTAAGTGCAAGTCCGTTAGTTTCCCCTTAAAGCTTTCACCGCTTAGCGCGGCTTTATTTGAGTGGCATGACGGATCTATACTTGCTCACCAATGCGGATCCTGTACGCCATCTGACCATGATACAACAAGACAATTGCAAGTGTCCACTAATCCTGTACTCCGGCGGAGAAGCAACAAACATTGGAGTTACAACTTCGAAATATCTGGGTCGTGCTCCATGTCGTTTGTTGTATTGGTTTCCCTTCACAGAGTTAGTGCGGTGCATCGGTGGGCCTGTAGGAGCCAACAAATCCAGAATGGTCCTCAGCCTCCGACCCATCAGTATCTCAGCAGGTAACTTCCCATGCGGTGCCTCGGGGTTCGGGCTAATCCGATAATTCAATAAGATTGCTTCCATATGTTTGTTCAGTGTTCTTTCTGCCCTCGCTTTCAGCAGCGTTCGTTTCCGTGTTCACAAACCGTTCCGCTTGCCCGTTGGATTGTGGGTGATAAAGTGCGATCTTCACGTGTTTACTTCCGTTATGTGCACAGAATTCGGCAAACTGATAAGCTGTGAACTACGTCCCGCTGTCTGACACCATTGGTCCTGACAGTGCGTGTTGACTGAAAATATGCCTTAACGCGCAAATTGAACTCACTGCCGACGTGTTCTGTATCACGCTGACTCCGGGGCACTTGCAGTAGAACTTCAGGTGTACCCAGAACGTAACTCCTTCAACTAGTCCGTCAAAATCCACGTATAAACACGACCATTGAGAATCCGGTTTCGGCCACGGGTCTAATGTCGCTTTTACTGGCAACTTGGAAGCGCACGAAGATCTAGAACATATGCGTCCAACGTCCTCCATCTGAGTATCCATTCTCGGACAAAAAATGTAGCTCCGAGTGAGAGTCTGCGGGGCAATTCCTAGATAGCTTTTATGGGTTCGCCTTGGGATGCGTTTTTGAAAGACACCTGGGACCTGGGACCCCGTGGACCGGGGTTCGACTCCCTGTCGAGGCATATTATTGTGCGTGAATTTTAATCGTAACTTCTACTTTCTACAAACTTTATCCTACTCACAAACTTCCAACATAAATAGATAGGACTCAATTTCAGAAAAGGAGCCGCGCCGCATGAAATACCGAGTGAGTTCTGCCTTTGAACACTGTTTAAATCAGCCGCGTTTTACATAAGTGTGACTTTTGAGTTACCTTCCCCAACCAGAGTTCAGACCAGCATCGACTGGCTGTACCAGCCTATCTATCGATTACCCGCTCACAAGTGGGTTCTATTCAGTTACTCGCTTGATGCTCTGTACCCCTTCTGGTCAGAATACATATTTGCACGCAGCCAGCTAGACGTGTTCCGTTGTCTTTGCGTCGTTCGGCTAAGAGCCATTATTGCGTTGCAGGCTATCGTTACTTTTGCATGTGTAGGCTTTAGCAGTAGCAGCGGCTTGTATACCTGAAAGTATTCGTTGTGAGTCAACTTATTCCCCAGGATCCGTTTTGGAAGGAAGCGGCTTCCAAGCCCTCACTTGGAATTTGGACTTGATGGAAGAGAACATTCTGTGACTTCCTTGAACTCTTCAGAATTACAAATACTCACATCCCTACTACTGGACAACAACCCGTTAAACTGATGTGACAGCACTTAGGTGCGGAGGGTCAGATGCATTTCGTCGCAGTAGGGTTGAATGAAAGTCAATTTTTATCACAATGTATGAAATCTCTGCATGGTTTTGGGGCCCATAACAACATGTGCTTACTGCACGACGAAAACTTTCCCAATTACGAAAACAAGACGAAGAAGATGTTAAGGAATTTATAACCCGCATACAACAGTCTCTGCCTGGTTGCGGCTATAACTAGATTCCGTTCACAAAAATTGAAGAGGTCATGGCTATCCAGTATCTTCTAGTTGGCAATCGCTAAAAAGGACCCGAGAATTGCAGGGTCAACTTTGGACTACACGTTGTTTGACTGGCTTGCGACGCGCCATCTCAAAGTGGACCGCGGCTGACATTGAAGTGAACCTTAGTCTGTGCGATTACTGGGACCGTAGTCAAAGCAGATGGAAGTTGGGTGCTGCCCGCCCGAAAACACTGCACAACCACGACGCGTTTCACTGTCATTTCATCTCATCAGTTGGAAATAGCAAGCCTCGAATCCGCGACCATTGGAATAGTAGCGGAAACCTCTACCTCTTTGGTTATCGGATCACGCCGGGCAAGACTTGGCACAACGGTAAATGACTAATTGCAGGGCTACAATTCAACTTGTCGCGGGTTCGAGGAATGCTAGCTCCACCTGATGAGATAAAATGACATCGAAACGCGTCGTGGTTGTGCAGTGTTTTCTGGCGGGCAGCACCCAACTTCCATCTGCTTTGACTACGGTCCCAGTAATCGCACAGACTAAGGTTCACTTCAATGTCAGCCGCGGTCCACTGTGAGATGGCGCGTCGCAATCCAATCAAACAACGTGTAGTCAAAACTGACCCTGCAATTAATCATTTACCGTTTTGCCAAGCCTTGCCTGCCTTGACCCGGTAGCCAAATGGGTAGAGGTTTCGGCTACTATTCTAATGGTCGTGGGTTCGATAAATGCTCTCACTACCTGATGAGATGAAATGACATCGAAACGCGTCGTGGTTGTGCAGTGTTTTCGGGCATGCAGCATACAAGTACCTGAGAATGTCTTCTCTCGGAAGACGAGAGCAACTTCATTTGGAAGCCTTATGCACATTATTGAGACAAGGCGAAGTTGTGGTTCAACAAGTAATTCACTACAAATTTGGTCATTCCACTAGACGTATTCCACGTGGTCAAACCTCCACTGTAACCGAAAAATGTGTTTCTTTATGTGCCACAAGCGTCGCAAAAGACATGGAAGAGCAACAGTTGGTGGACACTAACAATCCACTTGCCACAGGTACGGCAAAGTCGGACATCATGCGCGTGTTTACCACTCAACAGTGTTTCCACCTCGTGCATCTTGCCCTCCACTAAATACTGTGCGGATAGTAGAGAATTCCGATGAGTCCATATCTTACTTGCTTTCACCTAATACTGCGTCACATGGGCGGGGAAAACATCTGTATAGTGTAGAACTTGGGATGGAAGGTCAACCTGTGCGCCTAGAAATCGATACGGGGCCTGGGTTGCGGTAAACAACATTAGTACACTGCCCGACCTGCCGCTGATCCCGACATTGTTTTACCTTCCTATACTGGTGAATCGTTCTATGTACTAGGGGTGTGTGAAGTAAAGATTATTCGTTCAGCCGACAATTTAACCCTTCCATCAATTGTTGTGAACACAGAAGGTCCGCAATTAGTTCGCGGAAACTGGCTCCGACATATGTGGGAACTACTGCAAATCGTCAAAAAAGTGGACAATATTCCAGATAATCCTTCCTTGTTGAAAATAGACGCTACTGTGTTGGATGAAACATGGCCCGGTAACTTAGGTGATTTTAAAGTCTCTTACAATATCAGACCGAACGCCCAGCCTTACTTTTCAAAGCAAGGAGTTGACTGTTCCTATCCGTCCGAAAGTTGAGTTAGAGCTGGAGGGCCTCCAGAAAGGTGGAACATTGTTGTCGACAACCACTCATTCTGAGCCACACCAATTGTTCCAGTACATAAACCTGATGGCGGCATGCGTATCTGTGGTGATTACAAGTTGACTGCTAGGCAATCGGCGACGTCAGAACACTATCCTATTCCACGGATTGATGACATACGCAACTCTGTCAGATGGGCAGAAGTTTTCCAAGCTTGTTTTAAATCACGCTTACTTCCAGGTAGAGCTGCATGAATCCCTCATGGAGATATACGGTTGGCGGCATCCGGTTTCGGATTTGCCTGTCACTGTGGCCAGCCACAGGACGCCTGCGCCTACAGAGGGACCGTGGGTGGCTTGCGCTGCACCACCCACAGCTCCAACCACACACCCCATATCCAGTGTAAACTCAAAGGAATAAGACCGGGAGGCATGTGGATGGGAGCCAAGTCTCATCAACGGAGCCGGCCCACACTCCTTCACAAGCAAACACAAACACCCTGTATTTAGGGAATCAATCGCACACAAAGCGGTGGCTGGACCGTAGTCAGCTCCACACTGACTACATGGAACCACTCTTCGAGCCTAGCACGGCCACAAGGACCGTGCACCCTGTCCCCTCCAGCAACGACCAACTGTCTCCTGGAGCCAGTATGGACGAGGTAGTGGGTAATAGACAGGTAGGCACCTTGTCAACATGCACATCAAGTGCAGCCTCACCGGGGATATCAAACAACAGCCAATCACTTGAGAGAAAGATAACAAAGAAAATAAATCGAGTAATGCATAAGGAAAGGGTGACATATATCTTAAAGTAATGAGCATCTGAAGTAAATTGTTTACAGAAGAATGCGAGATAAGTTCACGAGGTCAGAAAGTATACTTTACGAAAATGCCACGAACACAAAAATGTTTTCGAAAAGGACTAGAATTGGCTTAAGTGACGTGTGCAAGTTTATAGAAGAGAGTACAGGTAGATATTTATATGAGAAAGCAAAGCATTGGGACAAAATTGAAAACCCACCACCTGAAATAAACAGACTTAGCACGCAAGCAAACGGTGACATAAATCTTAAATTAATGAGCATATGAAATAAGTTGTTTACAAAAGAATACGTTTACAAAAGAATACGAGGTAAGTTCACGAGGTCAGGAGGTTTATTTTACGGAAATGCTACAAACACGAAAATGTTATCGAAATAAATACAAGTGGCTTAAGCGACGTGTGCAAGTGTATAGAAGAGAGTATAACTAGGCATTTATATGGGAAAGAAAAGCATTAGGGCAAAATGGAAAACCCACTACCTGAAATAAAGAGACAGCATGCATGCACGCGGTTAGTAAATCGAATGCAGCGTAACTACAAACGCTACGCCGGTTCTGCCTACGTTCTCTGCAGGACCCGTCGGCGCTTCGGTAGTAGTCCCGAGTGGCCTCGCTCATGGCTCACTAGGCCTGCCTGACTCAGGCACTCGCGATCGCATCTGCTACAGCACCATGCACTCGATGTCGATGGAGTACAATCCATCGGTGCTTGCCGCTTCCGCACTTGCCGCTTCTTCTCTGCATGCATGAGGTCTTTCTCCCGCACTTCAGCAACTGCCTTCGTGATGAGATCGCGCCATACGCGCCGATCAACCGCCTTCGATTCCCATGATCTGCAATCAAGATTAGAACGTGTGAGGCTCACTTTAATCATGTCCTGGTAACGTAACTTTGGTTTCCCCACGTGCCGCTTCCCAATACTCAGCTGACCGTATAAGAGTTGTTTCGGTATCCGAGTCAAATCCATACGCCACACATGACCGAGCCATCTCAGGTGTCTCAGTAAAAGTATGCAGTCCACTGCATACATCCCACTTCGGCGCAACACTTCGGTGTCTGCAACTCTGGCTCCCCAACCGATGCGCAAAATCCGTCGCAGACACTGTTGATGGAACCGCTTGAGATATCGCACTTCCCGACGGTTCATGGTCCACGTTTCACTGCCGTATAGAAGAACGGACGGTACCATGGATGTGTACACCATCAACTTTGTGCCAATGCTAAGCTGATGGTTGTTCCACACTCGGTACTCAAGCTTCCCGAATGCCGCTGCTGCCTTCGACACGCGAATACGCAACTCAACGTGTAGCTGCTGATCAGTCGACATCACACTCCCAAGGTAGCTGAAGTGGGAGGTGATTTCCAATACTTCAGCACCAATGCTGATTCGCGGCAATATTGAAGATTGCACATCCGGTGAAGGCTGAAAGAGACAGACAGTTTTGCTTGTGTTGATGGTGAGTCCGAATTTGGCCGCTGTTGAAGCCAGAACACTAGTCATGTGCTGCAACTCATCCGCGCTGTGTGAAAACAACGCAAAGTCGTCAGCAAACAGCAACATACGGATAGTTGTCTCACAGACTAGAGTACTCGCACCGAAACGACGGATGTTCAGCAACCCACCATCAATACGGTGCTCCACACGAACACCATAAGCACAAGCCGCATCAAAAGCACAAGACAACATTGCATGAAGATATATATTAAACAGGGCAGGAGCTAAGACACAGCCTTGCTTCACACCAGAGACAACTGCAAAGTCATCCGAGGTCTCTCCACTCAGCTGCACTCTCGCTCACATACCACTGTGCAGACATTCAATTAAACTTACAAACTTACGCGGGCAATCAAACTTACCCAACACCAGTCACAATGCCTTGCGGTTCCCCGTATCAAATGCTTTGGTGAAATCAACAAAAAGCGAGTACAATGGCTGGTGTCGTTCTCTGCACTTCTCTTACAACTGACGAGCCGCAAACACCATATCTACAGTGCTGCGACCCGAACGGAATCCACACTGCTCTTCCGCCACGTTAGGTTCCACAACCTGGCTGACGAGGCGGTTGGGCAGGATTCGGGCAACCACCTTGCCCACACAACTCAGCAAGTTGATGCCACGATAATTCGTGCAACATTGCTTGCTACCTTTGCCCTTGTACAGTGGTAGCACAAGGGCATCCTTCAGCTCAGGAGGCACCTCCTCCTCAATCCATACACGTTGCACCAAGTGGTGCAGCGCAGTCAACAACGCGGGTCTGCCGTGTTTCAATACTTCAGGCGGGATCCCGTCGGCTCCGGCACATTTGCCGTTTCGCAGCTGAGCAAGTGCTCTCTGCGTCTCATCCAGTGTCGGCGTATCCGCCAGATTCGCCTTCACATCGTGCTGCTTCAGGCCGTTTGATGTAGGCCAGTCGATCTCTGAACGGTTGTTCAAGAGACAGTCAAAGTGTTTCCGCCAGATCTGCATTATGTCTGCAGTCTGTGTGCAGGTAGCGCCTGAACTACCATCGATCAGGTTTCTCAGAGGCTCCAATCTCGGTCCATACACCGCCTTCAAGGAGTCAAAGAATTCCTTGTGTTGACGGCGTTCGGCGTAGCATTCCATCTGCTTCGCCTTCTCCGTCCACCATGCATTATAATGCGACGGAGCTCTCGGGTCAGTCGCCGTCGAACTTTACGAAACTGACTCCTCTTCCCCAAGTCACTGGGATCTGCAACCTGTGCAGCAAATGCTGCATTCATCTCCGACACCAATGCGCGGATCATCGCATTGTTCTCATCAAACCAATCAGGCCGCTTACAGTTTGTGTGCCCGATGGTCTCCTCAGCAGCAGCTGTCACCTGGTCGCGAATGTGGTGCCACAGGTCGCCCACTGTGGCTATACAGTCCACATCACCACACAGGCGTGCAGCCATCGCCTTCTCCAACTCAGTACGTTTCGCCACAGTACCGAGGGAGAGAATGTTAAATTTACGCCGATTCACGGCGGGAGTGCAATACATCGATTTACGAAAATATATGTACAGTTTGGTCCGCACCAACTTGTGATCAGTGCCACACTCAGCTCCACGCAGTACACGTGTCATGCACACTTCACGCATATCACGCTGACGTACGATGACATAGTCGAGCAGGTGAGCGTGACCACTCCGTGGGTGCGTCCAGGTTGCTAAATCACTCGCACTCAGTGCAAACCGAGTGTTCGGTATCGTCAGGCCGTGAGTGGCACACAGTGAGAGCAGCCTGTCACCGTTCGCATTCGCTGAACCAATGCCATGCGAACCAATCACATCTGTCCACGCTGATGCATCACGCCCAACGCGCGCGTTGAAATCACCCAGCAGAAATAGTCGGTCGCTCCTCGGCACAGACAGTATCACGGAGGATAGCTCAGTGTAGAATTGCTTACGCGTGTCAGCAGGATAACACATGGTCGGACCGTACGTGCTTATAAAGTAGCAAACTTACTTCTTCCGAGTCGTAGGCGAGCGGTCATCAGTCGCGCGCTGATGCCTGTTGGTTCACCCACCAGCTGGCCATGGAGGCGATCGGATATTGCAAATCCGACCCCATGTTCACGTGGAGCTGAGGCGGCGTTTCCAACCCAGTAGAATGTGTAGCCAGCACCTGCTTCATGCAACTTACCTTGCTCAGCGAGCCGGGTTTCACTGAGCGCCGCAATATCGATGTTGTAGCGCGCCAGCTCCATCGCGACCATTGCAGTGCGTCGCTCCGGGCGCTCGCTGGAGTTCCGGTCCAGTAGTGTGCGCACGTTCCAGCATCCGATGCTGAGTGCTTTACGCGCAGGCATACGATTGTATTGGTGGGCAATCGCAAGCGAGGTGGTCGTTGTGCTTCGGAGGTTTGCTTGAGGGACTCCACCCGGAGTCTTTGGCTCAATGGCCTGACCCACAAGGCAGTGGGTGGTTTGGAGGTGTGCTTGAGTGACTCCACCCGGAGCCTTTGGCTCAATAGCCTGACCCACAAGGCAGTGGGGAGCAGATCCAGCTCAGGAAGGTGATTGCAGAAACGGATTTGGATCTGCTTGAGGTTCGTCGTACCCAGCCTTTGGAGATCTGGAAGCATCGTCATATGTTTTGTGATCGTTGTAAGATACACACCTGCGACCACGGCCAGACGCAGGTGCGTTTTAGCGGGTTTATATCAATTTGACCAGGGCTGCCTGGACTGAGTTTGGCAGTAGCAAACCAATGAATACCCGGAGGTGCCCTCCCACCATCAGAGATTTTGCGTGGCGCTCGTGCTCTACACCACTGGAGCGGTGAGCTTATACCCCGTAGACCTGTTGTCTCCCATGGCTAGGTTTTACGGGAAGTGAGCCATCGACCACTTCCTAACCTCCGAACAGGATGGACTAGGATACTGCCAGGGCGCCCACACCTAACAGGAGAACGACTCGGGTCCTCAGCCAAAGCCTTCGATAAAATGTGCATCCGAAATGCAGCGGGTCTAGCACATGACCAGTTAGCCGACTCATGCGGATTGGTGTCCTGGATCTTAGCAGGGAGAAAGGCGACACCCAACTCCCACCCAGCGGTCGCCACGAGGAGGCGCGCAGGACATGAGACTATGGCGGGACAGTGGCAGCAGCGGGTAGACCATCTGTCAGGATCTAGCCACCACCGGCCTCAGCGCACCATAGGCTCTCCCGCCTCATGGAGATAACAACCATCAATATGCACAAGGGTTCGTTCCAGTACAGCAAACGTCTATACAGAATACCTTCTGCACCGGCAATATTTCAGAGGATCATTGACAGATTAGTAAAAGAATTACCCGGTGTATGCGCTAATCGAGATGACGTTCTATTTCCTGGCGGAACTGATCACAAACACATGATATCGCTTTTCACAGTCTTGAAACGTCTCTAAGACAGTGGACACAAACTGATGGAATCCAAATGTGTATTTTTCACAGACAGTGGCCAGTACTTTGGATTTCGTTTGGATAAACATGGTTTGCCTCCGCTAAGGGAAAAAGTCCAGCTTATCCTTGATTCTCCGAGACCATGCAATGTCAGTCAGCTACAATCCTTTCTAGGTATGGTAACACACTGTACTTGCTTCCTACATGATTTGGCCACCATCATCGTACCTCGGTACGCTTTACTACGAAAATCTACCATGTGGCAGTGGTCAGCTAAAGAACAAAAGTCTTTCAATGTTGTCAAGGGTACCATAGATAAGACTACTCTATAAGTACATTTTGATCCTACGAGACCCATCAGTCTCCGGTCTGTCGCCTCAGCATCAGATCTTGATGCTGTATTATCACACAAGATAGATGATCAGACAGAGAGACCCACCGCTATTCCAAGGTCTGTTGCCGTAAGCAGACGGTCTATCACCCTGATGTTCTCTGGATCCGGTGTTCGGCCGCCCTGATCCATCACAAACCCCGGAAAATTGGTTGAAATTCGTGAAAAACTTACATTTATCCTTTCGCAAATGGAATCAATAGTCTTTAACTCACAGCATGGCATCATTCAGACGTTGGGGCAATTCATCTTTTGTTGCCACTATTATAATGATCTGGTCCGCATAGACCGCTGCTCCCGGTACCCAAGTCAGCATAGTATCCATAAGTTGCTGAAAAATTGCGGGTGCTACCTTGGCGCCAAATGGCAGACGGTTGCATGGATACAACCCGCGACGAGGGTTTATCGTGAGATGCTTACGCTTTGCCGGTTCAACCTCTGGCTGTAAGCAAGCATCTCCCAGATCTAGCGTGGCGAAGTATCTGCTTCTAAAGTTTGCAAACAAGACTTCAGGGAGCGGAAGTGGATAATCATGAGGTTTCAGAGCGGCATTCAAGCCGGTTGAGTAGCCTTCACATAGACGAATAGTGCCACTTGGTTTCCTGATCAAAACGTTGGGGCAGTCCACTGAGAGAAAACAATACTTTCTGTTAAAGCTTCGGACTTACTGCAATTCCGAAACTTACATTAATCTATTCCGCGCGGCTTGAAACCCAAACAAAGGATAAAGTCATAGCGACCATGTCAAAAATAACCTCTTAACCGCCGTCACATTTGAGATATGTCAAAGCGACAGACCAGAGTCACATTTACAGGTCACCTCATGACCTTCGACTTCTAGAATTAGAAAGTCAGCTACCAGGGTTATTTGTTCCTCATAGGTTTGGCCGATCCTCTGGAAACTTTGGTAGTCAAGTGCTGGCCTTGGAACATTCCAGGGCGTTCAAACTCGATGCGATAATTGTTAACAATCGATTAGTTGCTAAAACAATGTATCTTCGGGCAAATCGTGCTCTCTCTCGGACATTTTTCTTCACGCCAGGTTGTTGCAGTTAATCAGGTTCGAGTTCGACCAGTTCTTGCAACGGGTATGAACCCGGCCATCTATACCATTTTCCATTGAAGTCGGACATTCGGGAAAAACATTTACGCCTGGGGGTCAACGGGGTTGCTCCTCCGGGGCAATCAAGTTGAGTCTTCGCTATGCGGAATAGAACCACTCACTGGCATGGTAGGGGCTGTTTCATTGGCCAAGCGTCTGAGGTCCTATTTGCTGAACTGCAAAAGACGTTGAGTTCCAAAGTAGAGCATATGTTACCCGCAGGTTCTCTTATCGATTCCATCGCAGCAGAAGTAGTCTCTAGGATGCATCGTTCTAGAAATGCAGTTGTTTTTAATGTCCCGGATAATATTCCGCCTGCAGCCTTGCGAGATATATCACTTAAAGCTGCCAACATGGTTGGCACGGAATGCAGTTGCATAAGATTCGGAAAGAAAGTCCAGCGCTAATCGTGTCCAATCCTATTCAAATTTAATAGCGCTTTAACCGCTAGTGAGTTTATAAGCAGACGTGATCTAATTGCTGCCAACACTACCTTTAAGACCCTGAGAGTAATGGCTGACAGAACACCTTTACAAAGATTACTCCTGCACGGAGATTCTGACCTTATCTCTCGACGCGACTCGTTAACTTCAAATGGGGTCACATCTACAACCGTTGCTAGTCTCGTTCCCAACTGCCAAACTGACACCCCAACATTATGGTCACCTACACACCATGACACCCATAACCAGTCCATAAGTATAATATGCCCCTCGTCTCTCCACTAACAACGCTACGTGCAGCGGATAATTAAGAGCCTATGATTTTTAAAACAAAGCACCACCGTCGCTATCAACCTGCGACATCGCATCCAGGGGACAGTTATGTACAGCAGCCACAGATCACTAACTCACTTGTCGATTTAGACTTGACCACCATTGTGGCCAGAGACCTGACTGCTTTCTTTGACGACGAAAGACCTAGAGCAATTGATACGCAGCAAACAAACGAGCCACTAGCTGGAGACAAAAATCCGGTATCTAGCAATCCATCTTCACTGAACGAGGGTTCTTCTGATCTTACCACCCAAAATCTTGACTCGGCTGATACTCAGGATCACCCTATTTCCCACAAACTTACAGCCACACCTGCAGTTCTCGTGGTTAAACCAGTTCAAACCCCATCGCCCAATAAAATTGCCGCCTGCCCATAAGGCCAAAGAAACCATTAGTTTACAGTCTCCTTGCTTTTAATATTCCTGACTCTGCTGATCTTATTGACGTCGTTACAACTTTAGGTAAAGTGGCTAATGTGAGATCTCATATGTTTAATGCTATTAGAGTGCCCAAGAGGATACAGGCCTACCCAGCACCAGTCAGATCTACCTCTGTCGACCAGCCCACGTTGGAATCGCTTGTTAGTAAGCTAAGTGCCATTCGAACAGTTCCTTACTTATCAAACATTTACTTCAGTAGGTTACTTGCTCGACCCTATGTTTCTGTCCACCCGAAAACGTCTGCTGCATCCATTCTTGGTGCACCATGTTTACCTATTGACCCTTCCCGCAATGGCCATCCTACTTATATCCCTGACAGGCTGAATAAGCAGTCTTTTTTGTAGACTTGGGGAGGAAACTTAGTGGCGTCCCTCCCCAACAAGCCTTCAACCATTTTCTGAACTTTCTCAGAGGTATTCAGACTTAAATTTGGTAGTTATTCCTGCACCATCATCCATTTCCATTACAGCTCAAAATTACCCCACTCCTTCCACCTCAACTTATGATGACACATCGTCAGATATTTACCCCAACTTATTCAACCAGTTAGCGTGTCTACCTATCCAGTCACAATCCACTAAATCGCTTCTCTTCAATGCTCGCTCACTTCGAAATAAGATGCCCACTCTTCGCTCCATGGTGTCTCTCTTTCAACCTGACTTTATCCTAGCTACAGAGACATGGTTCACAAGCGAAGCTCCGCAGTCTTGCTATCACATTGATAAATATCATAGTTTTCTCGCGTGTCGAACCTCAGCACCTGGTGGCGGTTGCATTATTTATGTATCAAATAACTTCCAAGCATCACTGTTGTGCGCTTCTCTTCAAGATAGCGATATTGACATCATAATTGCACATGTTACTCTAGGTAGAACCTCGGTGGTTTTGGGTTGCATTTACTCCCCTCCGAATCCCAGTACGGATGACTTACGAACATTGGAACGCTTGTTTTGCTACTTAGCAGAATTACCAGTTAAATGTAAAGTATTGGGAGGAGATTTCAATATGCCTGATATTGACTGGAGATCGTGCGCCGCACCTACTAAATATTCGAGACTGATGTCTTCTTTTCATATATATGGATGGACACAACATGTCCATTCACCCACCAGGGGAAACCACACTCTCGATTTATTCCTTACACTAAGCCTATCCAACGTTTCTGCTGTTGTTCTAGACAATTTCCCTGGGAGCGATCACAAGATGGTCCAACTCACCTTCGATAAGCCATTTTCTGATCCTACCCCGACTAAACCTGCCGTCCTCTACCGACCATACCATTTGTTACACATGGAATCGCTTTCCGCCCTTCTGAGATCCTTGCACTGGGAAAATTTCTTCCTAACCAATGATCCACAT
>OX104061.1:24752777-24958719 GCA_944474145.2 Dicrocoelium dendriticum
AATCTCTGGAAATATGACAGACTAACACCTTCTAATGAGAAGCGATTAAGAGTTGCCCGTAACGGATGGGTGGCACAGTCAGGGTAAACATGCGCATGTGGTTAAGAGGTTGTATAGTCATATAAACGGTAAGGGAAAGTTAAGGGTACTTTCTATTTACCATTTAGTTAAGGAATGAAGACAGTGTAAGTAGTTTGTTTATGAGTTATTTAACTTGTCCATTTTGGCGTGTTTCGTGTTTTTCGCCATGCATGATGATACCGCATCTTTTCGTTGCATGATAACTGGTAGTTACGAGGCAACGGTGGAGTTGCAACGCGACTCGATGGGGTTTTAAAGAGAAACTGCAACCTCGTTTTATAGATGCACGGTGATTACTGCGGCGGGTCATAAGCAAAGGAATACAAATGATCTTGTAGTGACCTGGAGATTCCTCCGTATGGCTGTGCAAACTATTCTAAAATGTATTCAAATTACAGCATTCTTATGTATTAGGGAAGTAGGCGGTTTGCCTGTTGGAACGTTGTTCCCGTTTATTGGAAAAGCGGGCACGATCTCGGCCTTTGGCGCGCGACTCGACTGCGAACGGCGCCCCGTCTACGCTCTCGACGCCCACTACATTCTCCCTATCCAGCTCTCTGCTGATGCCCTATTTTTAGCAATAGCTAACTCTTCTCCCGTCCAATAAACTTTAACCTAGTTTACGTTTGTGTGTTCTACCTATTGCTTTTGGTTGGCCGTCTGGTTTCGTACCGAATATGTAGCGCACGATCATCGCGCTATAATTGGTGACCCCGAAAATTTTTTGTAAGTTTATTACTAAGCTTTATTTTCAGATCCGGTGAATTATTCTGTCTACCCTTCCACTTTTATATTTTACTTTTATGGATTACTTTCACAAGCTCCGTATCTTTTTCACCATGAAGATCATTCACCGAGATTCGGATAATTGGGATAGTGGATTCCATTTCCTAATCATGCTTTTCCGAAAGACTAATCCTAAGGCCTAGTTTAATCAGCTAGAATCCATTTTTCGTTAACTGTTGTTGGGTCTGACAGTGTCCATTTTCACTGCTTCGTCACTGCGCTTCCTCTCCAAGTGGTCAATGACCTCGACGACACCTTTGAGCTTCCTGAATATCAGAAGAGTTACGATAAACTTAAGGCTCTAGTCTTAAAGCGATTCGGCAAATCGGACCAAACTCGCGTTACGCAGCTTCTTAACAAAACCGAGCTAAGTGATCAAAAGCCTTCTCGGTTGCTGCACAAGAGGCAGGCTTTAGCTATGCCTCTCTCTGTTGGCGACTCTTTTCTTAAAGAGATGTGGCGTCGTCGCCTGCCACGTGACATGCGTAAACCCTCGTATGCAAATGATGCGCCTCTTTCGCAGCTCGCCGACATTGCCGATTGTACTTGATAAACCAACGCCCAAGTATCTCAGGCTCAATCCACTACCCGTACAGAGGTAGCAGAACTAAGGGCGCAAGTAGTGGTACTTACCAACCGACTAGAGAACCTAACAGAGTCCGGCTACAACCGCCGAAATCGTTCCAATAGTCTCACTCGTCCTAGATCACGTTCTAAATCTCCCCTAGGTCAAACTATTGTTGGTACCATGACGGAGTTACTCATCTGACCAGATGGTGTCGCCCGCCTTGTTCCTTCTAGCGCAACACGCAGGGAAAAGGTCCGGCGAGCACGTAGAGGCGACGGACGTTGCTGGCTGCCCCAGTCGCCTTTTCTTTGTTACCGATCGCAGTACGGGAGTACTCTATCTCGTTGACCCGGCGCAGAGTTCAGCGTTATCCCACGTGATTCTAATGATGTTATCGTAGTGGCGACTAGTACACTGCGCGCAGCAAGCGGCACCACCATTCATGTGTATGGGCAACGCTCGCGCATGCTTAATTTAAACCTACGACGTTTTTTTTGAATGGATCGTTCTCTTCGCGGATGTCCAGACGCCAGTTCTTGGCCTTGAATTTCTGCAGCTTGCTTGCTTGTTGTCGCGAAGCAACGCCGTCTGCTCAATCATCAAACAAATCTGGCAGTTATAGGTACTTTGATCGACCTTGAGTCAAGCAGTCCTGTATATGCCAACCAGTCAAGCACACCTATCAGTTAGATGCTTAATACCAAGTTCCCGCAAGTATTTCGTGCAATGGCACCGTTTCCATCCGCTACTGATGCTGCAAAACATCATATCATTACCAAAGGTCCGCCTGTTTCCGCCAAAGCCAGGCGAATGACCCCTGACAAGTTAACAATTGCTCGCGCGGAATTCGAGCACATGCTTGAACTAGGCATCGTTCGCCCGACCAAAAGCCCGTGGGCGTTGCCGCTCCACAAGGTGCCCAAAATGTCAGCAGACTGGCGTCCTTGTGTTGATTACAGTGCGCTCAATAGCGTTACAGTTCTCGACCGCTGTCATATTCCTCACATTCAGGACCTCACGGCAAGCCTGCGCGGCACCCGTGTGTGCTCGAAAATCGATCTGGTTCGCGCGTATCACCAGACTCCAGTCGTTTAGGAAGACCTACCGAAGGCCGCCATAATCACGCCGTTTAGGCTCTTCGAAATTTTGCGTATTCCGTTTGGTTTCGCAACGCAGCCCAAACATTTCAACCATTCATCGATTCAGTCACTAGAGGTCTAGAGTTTGTCTATCCGTACGTGGACGATATCCTAGTTGCCAGCGTTGCTAAAGAACAGCACGCAGAACATCTTAAGATTCTTTTCGATAGGCTAGACACTAATAGCATCACTGTCAATCCTGAAAAATGCATATTTCAGCAGCCTTCCATCGAATTTCTTGGCCACTATATTGTTCAGTGTGTCATACGACCTCCAGACGAGAGAGTCCGCGCCAACAGCGATTTTCCGGTCCCGACTACTTTAGCCGCTTTTCGCCGTTTTAACGGCACGCTCAACTATTATCGGTCTACACTGTGCCAATTTGCTATGTCCACTAACCGACCTACTTCATAGACTTAAAAGTGGTCAGGTGGAACAGACTGCCGCTGCTGCCGAAGCGTGCAAATCCGGAAAAATGCAGCCAAAGCCGTCATGCTTCATCATTTCGATCCGCACGCTCCGCTCAGTGTTGTTGTTCACGCATCAGATACTGCCACTGGCGCCGTCCCACAGCAACATACAAATGGATGCTGGAAACCTCTTGCTTTCTACTCTAGACGCCTACAACCTAACGAAGTCAAGTACAGCACGTTCAGTCGCGAACTGCTGGCCGGTTACTCTACCGTTCGACATTTCCGACACGTCCTAGAAGGTAAAACCTTCATTATCTTTACCGAGCACAAGCCGCTTATCTACGCATTCGGAAATCAATTAGCTCGACACTCACCACGTGAGATTCGTCAGCTGGATTTTATCGCCCAATTCTCGACTGGTATCCGACACATTTCTGGCCAACAAAACGTCATCGCTGATGCTCTTTCAAGAGTATCTGCGATTGGCCCTACTGGGCAGGCAATCGATTTGTCTGCTATGGCAGCCGCGCAATCAAGCGATCAAACCTTTTTGAAACTCCATGCTTCCTCTTTGAAGATATCCCCACAACCTTTGTCGTCATCTGATGGTACAATTTTATGCGACACATCTACCAAACGACCTCGACCCGCTGTTCCGGAAACTTTTCTTTGTATTGTTTTCGACACCCTCCACAATATCGCCCCACCTGGGCGTTAAAGCTCCTGCTGAGCTTGTCTCTGAGAGATACGTTTGGCCGGGTTGGCAACGCGATCTTCCGCGCTGGGTACGCAGCTGTCACACTTATCAGCAAGCCAAGATCCAGCGGCACTTGTCCGTTCCGTTTGGTTGTTTTCCATCCGCTTCAGCGCGATTTGCTCATGTCCATCTCGACATAGTGGGACCTCTGGCCCCGTCTAAAGGATTGGTCTACACTGATCGTGATCGATCGTTGCACCCGTTGGCCCGAAGCCGTTTCCTTCCACGACTTAGCCCCGGAAACCGTAACGCGCACTTTCGTCGAGAGCTGGGTCGCTTCACACGGCTGTGCAGCCACGGTGACGACAGACCGCGGTCCGCAATCCGCATCTTCGACCTTCAAGAATCGCCTTAAACTCCTTGGATGCCGACGCACTAGCACGACGGGCTATCATCCGCAAGCAAACGGCATGGTGGAACGTTTCCACCGACATTTGAAAACCTCACTTGGCGCCGCCAATGCTCTGAGTTGGACTGAGGTGCTGCCTACGATCCACCTTGGGGTCTGAACAGACCCATAGGCTGATTTACGTACGTCTAGCGCCGAATTAATATATGGGCAGCCACTGCGTTTACCTGGCGATTTCTTTACTGATAGTCCCAGAATGCCCCGTTACGACGCGAATTATGCACGTCAGCTAGCCACGAGCATGCGTCAAGACAACCTACTTGACGTTAGAAAACGACAACGTAACTCTTTTGTTCCACAAGACCTACAGCCTCGTCCGTTCGTTTTTCTCCGCCTCGATGGTCTCCGCAGACCACTGGAGCGAGCTTACGAAGGTCCTTTCAAGGTTCTGCAGCGTAAGGAACGCCTCTATATAATCGACCGTCACGCTAAACGAGCAGCCGTTACGATAGACAATCTCAAGGTTGCTCACGTGGAATCTGAGCTCGATAAAGACACTTGTTCGTCTTCTGACGAATCAACCCAACCGATGATGGAAGACTCGCCTGCTTTCATCATCCCTGACCCAAAGCATCACGCTCCATCCAAGTCTTCCACTTCAGCTCCGCCGCTTTCCATCGAACCAACTGCCACGACTTCAACAGTTACTCCAATTTAAAGATCAGTTAATACGTCTAAGACGACGCCTTCGTCTGATTCGCACAAGTCGACTAGGTCGTGTAGGCGCGTTCACTGTCCAGCGCGATTAAGGGAATAGTGTTCGTTTCACTTTTCTTGTTGATTTCTTTTTCCTCTTTGGCCAACAATGTACGAACACCAAAATATCGGCAAGAGCTTCTGAAAACGCCAAAATGCGGACAAAAGTTTTTTGAAAACCCAAGAAAACGCAAAACGTTTTGAAAACTTAAAAAAGAATAAAACGTTTTGGCAAGACATAAAAGAGTTGCCTTTCGCTTAACGCCTACCTCATCCGGTAGGTGTCACCTTTGCTCTCGCCTTCACCTTCGCTGCTCTTGTTTCCGTTTATCTTCCGTGTATGAACCGGAGGAGATGCCGAGCCTGAAGCGAACATTTGACGCTTACCAACTTTCCCCCATTTTGTTTTTTAGCACTGTTAGGGAGGACACGGATGGGAGCCCGCTAGGGCCCAATTGCCTGGTTCTCCCCCAGCAGCTGCACCAGGTTTCACTATCTGGTCTCGCAGAAGGCTGGCTATCGACGACAATCCTCACGTAGATAGAAGGGCCACCTACGGTTTCCCTTCTAAGATGGGGCTGTGTAGTGACCTGGAGATTCCTCCGTATGACTGTGTAAACTATTCTAACTTGTATTCAAATTGTAGCTTTCTTACATTAAGGTCTGCTTCACACCTTCGCATCCTTGCCTATCCTATTCCATATACGGCTCCGTTTACTGCCACTCCTTGACAACACCGTACAATGTAGTGTTCCCATCCCCGTCTATCAGACCGATGCCTCCCTTGTTCCACCTGCACCAGATTCTGGCCAATTGAACTTTCTCAGTTTTCATCCACTTTTATGCTTAACCCTACCCTAATGTATATTGTGTCCGGCACCTCTTCTGGTCAATATCGCAAAACTTCAATAGTAGTCTATTTACCCGTAGCGCTAGCGCAAAATCCCAGTTCTTGAGTGAAACCTTTAGCCCCTGGCGGTGCTGTCTGCATTATTCCCTTACCCTTGGTCACTTACAGAACTGCCACCGCAACCATTTTCTTGCTACAGCTGTTGCAAGTATTGCTGTATGTTATCTCTTGTCATCAACACTGCAGCTGTTAGTCTATACCCACAAGGATTTCTACCTTCTTGATCGCGCCAAGTGTAACAGTTTACTTTACTGAAATGTGGCAAAATGCGTAGATCTAGGACATGCACCAGTATTTATATTCATTGACATGACAAAGGCCTTCGACCGTGTTTTTCATGCTGGTTCCTTGAAGAAACAATCTCCTACGGGATCTCAGACAAGTTGGTTTCCTGGTTCCTCTTGTACCTCCCAACTCGAAAACCCTCTATTAGACTTGGTACCAACGTTTTGCAGAGGATGCCTGTGACTAAAGGAGTAGTTCATGGCAGTGTTCTTGGTTCATTAATATTGCAAGTCTACCTAACTGATATATTTTTGGTCTTCAAACATGGAACGCCACGTGTGTTCGCCGACGACATTAAGGGTGTCTTCGCCTTTAACACCTCAGGCGTGCCGAACAGTCTCTAACATATCCAATGTGACGGCACCGCATTGAATAGCTGTGGAAAAACCTGGTAGCGGATTTTCATCGGAATAATACAATATCATATGAACCACTAGCTACCTGCTCCTAAATGTTGAACCTGGAAGGCAAAACCACTTGGCAACTGCACAGCAGTAAGGAACCTCGGAGCACGCTACGCTGCGTCACTTAGCTTTGCGGAACAAGTGAGCTACACCACTGCAGAAGCGCGGTCATTAATCGGACGCATCTTTAAAACGATGTGCTCGGCAAAATCTAGGACCATACTTTACAGGATCTGTGCACGTACCCTATAAGAACACCACACCATAGTGCTTTGCAATGAAAAGGAAAGTAACAGAATAGCATTGGAAAAAGGCCGGCGTTCTTTTAAGAAACAGCCATTATCCCGTCGACCCTAAATTACCGTGAAATGTGCAGGCAGCCCCAACTGGATCCCCTCTGGTGCCGCCGCTAAACATTAAGCTCGCCTTTCTGTTTCAAATCCTCAAAAACTCCGGAGCTGATTTCTTTGAATCTACTACTACGGTCATTAATCAGCGATATCCTCTAGGCAGTAAGCCATACTCTTTCATTCTTCCAAGAGCCAAAAGCAATAAAATAGCTAACGATTTCCTAGACAAGTATGCATTCTCATGAGATCGACTACCATTAAAAATAAGATCCTTGGGGTCCGTTGCGCAATTTCGCTCAGTCCTACATAGATTCATCAGCGTTCATACCATAGCGCAGCTTCTCCAACGTAACACCCCTGAAGAGCAGTTGCGGGTACACGGGCCTGACAGATTTTTGTCAGGCTAAACACTATAGGTTCGAAGTCAAGCTGGTTATACTAAATAGACGCTGTAACGCACCACAGTATTATATTTTCACTAGTCTCCAAAACCATTCATGCTACACTTTCCTTCCGCCAGAAAGCTAGCACTTCTTGCCCACACTACACAACGTAGCACATTCCAGTTATATTACATGACTCTTACCTATCGCTTCTTGTCTGCGGCACCTCTGGAATTCAACCGCAAACATTTAACCAAATTAACGTCAGCCCTCCCGTCCTGCTCCACCAGGAAGACAACCACAACGGGCGGCGCAGCGCAGAAGCCATGAAGATTCTGAAGCACTTCCTATTTACTAGCGTTCATGGCTAACTAACTTAGCCATAAACGGTCACCAAACGTGCTAATAGCTTTCGGTTGTATTAACTTGCACTCACCTTACTCCGCCGGGTTGATCACTGCCATAACTCTGCCCTCAGCATAACATTAGCTTTCCATTAATTAATACACCACTGCTACTTGCTTCCACGGCTTATTATCTTTTGGGAAAACGACCGCAGACGCTTCTACAGGATTTCTGTCATCGAAACTTGCACTTACCTGCTTCCATTCTTTTTGAGCTTGGTCGTGCATCTGCGCTCAGCACGCCACTGGCTTTTCAGTACTTATCTCACCACTTCTACCCTCATCTCATAACTTGTATGTCCTAAGAACCTAACGCGATGAAGCGGCCTAGCCACCCGGATATTAACGTGTACTTAATTATACAACAAAAGTCTGTCATACCGCTCTACTAATGCAACTAGCTGCCCCATCGGCTCTCTTCCCCAAATTGGTGTTGGCTCACATCCTATGGTCCTCCAGAACGACACCTGGATCGCGCGACAAGGAGTAGCAGCCATGTAGCTCCTGGCCCTCAGTTACTATTTAATAGCTGTTATGATTATTATCATTGTTGTTAATGGCCGTTTACGTTTTTGCATGCTTTAGGTCACTTAAATTTACCCTTACCTGCCCCAAATGGTTTTGATCTTTGGCAGCAACTTTCTCAAGGCATGCTTCAGCTTCCCTTTCCTTAACTTACCACTTCGACCCTCAGCACGCAACTACGTTGGACCAAATACCGTTTCACCATGCAGCGCCCTATCAACCTAGATACTGAAGTTCACTTAAGTGTGGCAGTCTGTCACAGAGCTTAAATAAAGCAACTAGCTCCCTTATCGGCTCTTAGCCAAAAATTGGTGTCAGCTCTATTCCTCTGGTCTACCAGGACGACACCTACAAGGCGCAATGCAGCGCAGTAGCCATGCAGATTCTGGCCTTCATTTCCCAGTTACTAGCTCAATGGCCAATTAGCTTTTCTGAAATAACCGCTAAATCTTCTGCGATCTATCAGTCAAATAACCTTCACTTACCGACCTACACTGCTTCTGCACTTTTCCGTGAATCCGCGCTTTACATCCTACTGGCTTTCTATTATTTAACTCACCTATGCTACTTGCCTCCACAGCTTTGTAGCTTTGCTGTAAACAGCCACGAATCCTTCCACTGGCTTTTTGTCACGTATACATTGCACTTACCTATCGTTACTATTTACAACTTTACCATAATTCAGCGCAAAGCACGCCACTGGCTACCAGTTATTCACCTCATCTTTTCTACCCTCAGGTTGGGCCTAGATTAGTAAATTGAATGGGAACATACTCACGGTGCTTCTATTCCGCATATCATTGTGCATTTTCCGGCACCTAGAAAAACCGCCCTTTTGAGCAGTTCACGGATTTCGCATCGATCAAATTTGCCTTGGATTAGCAACACCTGAAATCAACATGAGCTTGTCATAAACTCACCTTCTTCATGTTCTGGTAATATTATTTTCGGTTTGCTCGAATGTCGTTCTACTGCACTAAGTTAACCGTACCAAAGCGGTATGAAGATCCTCGTGGAATTCATTCGGTATACATATATACATAGATTGGCGTCCTCTGTGTCCAATGGCAGTTCGAATGCTGCATTTGTACATGCGTTTATCCAAACTTAAGTGTGAGCTGTCGCAAACTGGCTAGAGACACTTAGACATCATCATCAATGGTAGGACAAAGGTGTATGGGTTTCGTTTGAAGGTCAGGCTAACAACCACTTTAGCAGGTATGAGAATAACTACCCAATAGGAACATTTGATGTTTTCTACATTTAGGCGTGACTGTCTTAAATCTTTGGCATCCATGTTTGAAGGAATCCGATGTGGCAATAGTAAAGCAACCGCTAGGTAGAATGATGACTAGACTACTGGTACAGTGAAATAGTGCGCACTTAAGTGATGCCCTCTACATGTACAGTCTGGTTTGAGTAGCTGATGTGGGAGATCACACAGCATGCGAATGCGATACAGTGTCCACTTCTGGCTCTATGTGTCTCCGACCGGTTCAGTCATGTGCTGCCCAAGGCATGTGCACCTACTCAAAGAACGATTGATGCGCAACCTTTGGTATTGACAAGTGACATCAACTAAGTCCCGCTGCCCACTGTCAAACATGCGACTTTCCAAACAGTGTTCACATTTATTGTGCAAACGTCCAAGTACTCAACCGTTTATACCTACCGACCTGTACTCTAATGTGGCCATAAGCTATTTGCTAACGGTATATATAGTACGTTCCAGGTGCATCCCATTCGGTACTCATAAAACCATTGTCGCTATGCGCCGATTCATTTCCGATGTTATATAATAACACACTGACGTACCATTCCCGTTAGATGCAACCTTTTACTTAATCCATTCAAAAGATTGGTCATGTGCAATGCAACTTCCGGTAGGCATCTCTGCACGTCTGCCTTCCATCCGGTTGATACGTGTGTTTGCATAGGCCCCGGTAAATTTAGTATGGCTGAAGGATAACTGGAACTATAACTATACTCACTCTCTTCACTAGCCTGCGGAGTGGAACATGGAATGGTAACATCGTGATAATCGCTAGTCGGTTAATTATCGGGATTGTTCACTTGACACAGATTTGCCAGAGACATTTCTCTTCGAATGCATAATCCAAAGTGGTCACACAAAGGACAATCGTTGAGCATTGTGTTACCAATGTCAAATTTGACATTTTATACGTACTGTAAACGGCCAAGCGATGATAACCTTTTGATTCAAACGTATCCATCCAACTGGAAACATACACAATAATTTGCCACCCTAGCATTGATCCGTAACAAGCACGCAAATCGCTCGGAATTACCGCACTCACATCAATTACGAATGAGCTCATGGATGGATTGAACATTTATTCTGCGATGCACCGGCTCTCTAAGCATCATGTAAGTTAGCATTGAGCAGCTAGTCAAGCTACAGTTATGGTGAGCAATACCATGGAGCTGACATAGTGATATGAATCGCGGCCGAATAATAATACGAAAATGAAGATGTCATAGCTCACTCTCGGTATGTATCCATAATAGACGTCGCTTGAGGAGGTAGCAAGTATAGCATAGCATAGCTCATGATGAGTACAATATCGTAATGGGCAACACGTGAAGTCATCACGAAATACAACCGGGTTAAATAAGCCTAAAATAGTTAGGTTACCTGTGACTCACCCGTTCTAGGCAGGTGCAATAAAGATACCACATTGCACCAAGTCAGTAGTTAATCATTCTAGAATGAAACTGCACCCAAGCCCGACTTACATGCGGTATATAGAATAAGGATGACGCCACAATGAATGACGGAGATGGCGTAAGCAACGTTTCAAGTTAGCAGAGAAATGGTGCGATTATGTCCACTGCAGGCTATCCGTGTCGTAAGGTAAAACCAGACTCGGTTCCAATCGTCTGTTGTCCGAGGTGAGCGAAAAGCAACAGGGAGGTAGAACCACCAAGCAGTCCGTCTTATGTTACTATTTATTTCCCCCTGCTCATTCGTTCCGACCGCTAACAAATCTCGACCAATCCATCAGTGTCTAGAACACTACCTATGCCCATGCATTTCGATTCGGATGTTACAACGTATTGCCGCTGCTCCGGTAATCAACCTAGATGACTTGTTTGAATCTCACTGCGTTTACCTAAAGGCGGCAGCTGTACAGTGGGGCGTATAGAGACACTTGAGATGGGATACATTGATGTCATATTGCAACCCCTAATAAGTCAAGGTGTCACACGAGAAGAAATGTAATAGCATCCATCTGTCAGGTGGGAATGTATCGAAACACGAACAGATGTTGGCGGGATTTGTATTTTAGGCGAATCCCATTTAGACATTGAGCCAGCAGATAATGGTGTTACGCGAGTGAAAATGACATCAGTCGGTCAGGCTGAAGTGTGGTACTTATAAGTGTTTCTAAATGGCTTCCACTTATTCATTCAACGTGAGATTTCAGTTGACACACCGAAGGTCCTTGGTTCGAGTTACGGTACTGCAGTGTTGCGAATGGGCATTTGTTCACACTTGTGTATGGACTACCACAAACTGGAGGAAGAAATAATAACCGTCATGAACCATAGCACAACGTACGTGCATGAGTTTGGATTGAATGTAAGAAGAACAGCCATATTGCTCTAGTTTTAGAAAATCGCACGTAGAATTATAAGTAACCAATACGACTGTCAGTGGTTGGTAAGCGTTCGGATCAGAACCGAAACCACAGCCTTAAGTTCAGTCAGAAGTGTGAGTATCAACAATAGATTGAGACAGATATGGAAATACGGAAACAAATGCCGTGAGTATGGATACCAGGTAAAATGATGCACAATTAAATGTACTAAATGCATATGTGGAAAATTCCGCTGCTCCCTGTTCTATCATCGGCTTTTGTAAGAGTGTGCAAACTGGTTTAGCAAACTTACATGAGGTACCTTACACAACGTTTTATTATCTAATATCTCAAATGAGTATGTCGCGGCACACCTGGGCATGATGATATCTTCACAACGGGATTTGGAATGGAACCACTTAGACATGGCTGAGAAAGCAATGAAACAGTAAATCTGCATACGCATGGTGTGATTTGCAATGAAAACAGTGAGCGTTGCATAATTAATCCTATGAGGGTAGACAAATAATTGGTATCAAGAGCCTCGGCAAATGGCGCGGATAAGGTGGTTAACTGAACGTATGATATTCCCATGCGAACTGGATTTCGCATCATAATTTTACCACTTACAATTTACTAACAAACTGTCAGCATACATTTGAGTTGCAGCTCTTCTTTGCAACAAAGCAATTGTTGCTGTGCTGAATTTAGTTTCCAATTAAATATTTATTTAAACACTACCGTAACACCATAGTTGGACTAATGTACTTTTAAGTCCATCTAGATGATTGGTCATTTCTAATTTAAGTTGTAGAAGGAACGTTTGCTCTTCTGCACCTTCTCTCGATAATAGCTGACTTATCCTAACTTCAGTAGGAGCGATGTTCAGCTGGAAATATAGCTACACTCATTATTGTGACTAATCTATGAGAGAGAACATGTAGCATCAACATCAGCATGTTAATCACTAGTCAGTGACTTGCCGGGATTATTCCGCTTACACGGAGGAGCAACAAAAGTGGTTGGGTCTTGAACACCGATTTTCCAAACTGCATTCCAAAGCGAGGTAGGGTTGTAGGGTACATGAATTCCAGGGATATTTGTTGATCACTGCACCCAAACGTTCAATCTAATGTACGAACGAGTGTGGAATATTATGAGCAGCAACCGCTTGGTACCCTGGAGTTAACTCGACCCATGTACGCTAACGGCCGTCACCATTACCGCCGGCCTTTAAGATGGGTATGCTTGAGGATAGGCGACCAATCTAAGGGATGTATTTGTATGCCTTGCAATCTGTCACACACACTCATACACACACCCACGCACTTTTGTGGCCTTTCAACTGGGCATATAGTGGAGGGCCTATGTGTTGCGGACATTGCAGATGAGCAACACTCACATGGGCGCTTGATGACTATCCGAGGTCATTCGCAATACGATTGATACTCTGGACGGACACTAGGTCTGCATGGATAGTGTGGCCCTGGTGCCTGAGATTGCCCAACCCTGTCGTTCGAGAAGAACGAACGTGTTCCCATGGATTTGAGCTCCAGTCACTGGGTGGGGATACTGACACCTAGGAAGGAAAACTCCTACAGTGCATGGTAACCTGTATTCATGAGTCTGGTTATTGAGGTTATAGTCATTCTGAACGTTAACAACTGTGGAAGGTTCGCATCAATGCACTGGACTCAGGTGGGCTCAAAGTTGTGCATCATACATCACCATCTTAATGGGAGAAAATTTATCCTCAAGAACGCCAATGAGGTGAACGTGTAACACTTACCTTTGTAGGTAAGAATAACAGCCAAAGTTTCCACTTTACGAGCATTTGCATGTCGAATAGTAAGTGCACAATAAACGACAATTTACCGGCAATCTCAAACGTTACCTCCATTCCGGCTGGCTCACCACTGGTATCCTTGTGGGTTCACGCAGGTTGGCATACATTTGATTCGCACCACCTATCCATCAGGATGCATGAAACACTGCGTTTGAGCGTCGTAGTAATTCTGCATAATTCTCAGCCATTGAGAGCACCTCAGGCATAACACTACGCTGGACCAAGTGCATGTCACAACTAGGCATAAGAAAAAGACCGCAGTAGTAGGTGCGGCAGAGAGCTCGAGAGAGTACTAAGAAATTCAAAGTAAACGAAGTCGACATGATTAGGTTAACGGTGTATAGTCATAGGTAACGTGGTCTAGCCCAACTGCGGTGAAGAAGCACAAGAATGTAACATCAGCCTCAGCATAGGGCAAACCAAGGTATTTTACACATGCATGATTTGGCGGCGTTTGTATACGGATTTGCCTGTCACTGTGACGTCCATGGTGAGATTCACAGGACGCCTGCGCCTACAGAAAGACCATGGGTGGATTGCGCTGCACCACACATAGTTCCACCCACACACCCCATATCTAGTGTAAACTCGAAGGAATAAGACCGAGAGGCATGCGGATAGGCGCCACGTTTCATCAACGGAGCCGGCCCATACTCCTTCACAGGCAAACACAAGCACGCTGTATTTGGGGAATCAACCGCACACAAGGCGGTGGCTGGACCGTAGTCCGCTCCACACTGAGTGCATGGAACCACAATTTGGGCCTAGCACGGCCACAAGGACCGTGCACCACGTCCCCTCCGGCAACGAACAACTGTCTCCTGGAGCCAGCTGGACGAGGTAGTGGGTAATAGACAGGTAGGCACCTTGTCAACATGCACATCAAGCGCAGCCACGCCTGGAAAGTCAAACAACAGCCAATCATTCGAAATGCGGACATTGAATAAAGTAAACGCATATGACGACATAAATACTCGCTAAATGAGCATATGGAAGAAATGGGTTAAATGTGAATACGCAATAAGTACAAAATGTCCGAAAGTCATTTAAAAAGATCCACGCGATAAAATTACGCAAGTTTGTCACAATTTGCCTGAGCGACGTGTGTAAGTTGGGAGAAAATTACCAAGTACGTGGAACAAAAATGAAATAAAATGTATTGAATTTTATCCACCTTAAAAAGACATAGTTTAAGTGTAAGTTGGTTTAGCCCAACTGCGGTGAAGAAGCATCATGAATGCGACCTCAGCCTCAGCATTGGGAATATATACATGGTTGGCGGCATGCGGCATCCGCAACATCGTCGAAAAGCAAGACGACATCGTCCGCATAATCTATGTCAACTAACCTTTCACCAGGCAGCACTTCAACGCCTATATCGTGAGATTCCGCAAGGGAACACCCATGATAGGGTCCACAACGAAGTTGAACAGAAATGGGGAAATCGGACAAGCCTGACGAACGCCACCTGTAGTCGGAAAGCTATCCGTTAGGCCATCATAGACCCTGACGCGGCCTGTAGTTTTCGAGTATAGAGCACGTAGGATGTTCACATATTTCGTGGGGACATTTTTTCACAAGTATTTCGAACAGCATCGATCGATCGACTGAATCGAACGCACTCTTGAAATCGAGGAACACAGCTATTGTCGGTCTGCGGTATGCGTGGCGCTGCTCTAGCAACTGCCGCAAAGTGAATAAATGGTCTATACAGCCACGTCCTGGGCAAAACCCGGCCTGCTCTTCCCTAATCCCAGATTCCCGTTCCGCAGTGAGGCGACGAACGATAATCGAGGCCAGTAATTTCGGTACAACTGGCGTTAGGCTAATAACCCTGCGGTTCGCACAGTCTGCCCGACTGCCCTTTTTGTACATAGCCACAATAATTTATTTCCCCCCAATTAGCCGGCACACTCTCTTTGTTCCAGATGCGTTCGAATAGGGAGGTCTATGCTTTGCAGAGGACCTCATCTCCATCCTTAAATACTGAAGGTGGTAGGGAATCCGGGCCAGCGGCACGAAAACGATTGAGAGCTGTGACCGCGCTTCGGACCTCGACCTCCGATGGAGGCTTTAAACTAACCGTCCATTGCTCGTCCTGCATCACCAGAGTAAAAAGAGGTCCGGGAGCAGGGGGCCATCTGAACTGATCTTGAAAGTGTTCCGCCCAACGAGCCATACGGTGCTCCTTATTGTGTATCAGCGCACCCGCGCTGTCTCTGATTGTCTCACTGACGCCTGGTTTTCTGAGGCCAGTGGTGCGGATTAGCTGGAACAGCATGCAGTAATTGCCTACTGCTCCTGACTCTTCCATTTCATGAGCGCTACTAGTCCACCAGGCTTCCTTGTCAGCACGTAGGCTACGCTTTCGTTCACGCCTAATAGCCCGTCTGGTCACATTGTGTTCAGAACCAGCCAGGAGGTGTCCTCTAGCTCTCAACAGGTTAACGGACCTCTAGGATTTCCAGTGACTGGTGCGGTGACGACTGATAGTGCCACAAACAGATGCCAATGCGTCGTGCATAGCGGCCGAGCTCCTATTCCACTGAAGTTCAGTGTCATTAGGAAAAGACAGCGGGAGTTCTGTATGCAGTGCTTCTTGATAGGCTTGCCTGACCGAGGGCTGGGACAATTTCTCCGTTGCCAAACAAGGGAGACGCTTTGTGCGTCCTAAGGTTAAGTTCATGGAGAAACGACAGCGCACCAAGGCATGATCAGAGTCGACACAGGTACTCCAGTACGAGCGGCAATCCAGAATGGAACCGCGCCACCTGTAACTTATGACTATGTGGTCAATTTGGGTCCATCGCTGGCCAGCTACAGGAAGACGCCAAGTGGCACTTCGGCGCCCACTGTGTCTAAAAGCAGTGATACTAAGAAACAACTGGTGCTCTGCACACAGTTGCAGCAGACGCTCGCCGTTGTCAGTCCGTTCGGAGGTAAGTCCATAATTACCACCCAGCTGAGCTTCTGAAGAGCTCAGACGCCATACTCGTGTGTTCATATCCCCTGCAAGTACTATAATATCTGAACTAGTAGCACTGCGTAGTAGCGCGTTCAGTTCGTGATAGAATGTGTCCTTGAAAGCCGTAGAACTGCAGTCGGTGGGAGCATAAACGGAAATCACAAATAAACAGCGTTTTGTTTCACTTGGCGGATTCACCATAGCTGATGTCGTCAAACGGGCTGCACATAAACGGCTGTTCACCGGAATCCAATCGACCAACGGTGGCACAGCGTTGCAGCTTAGAATGACACCTACACATGATTGATCCGTGAGTGCCGCTTTGGCGTCTCCGGATGCGTGCAACCAATAACGAGAGGATAAGCCGGGTGCAGTCAATTCAATAACACCGTTAGGGTCATTAATCCTAGTTTCGGACACACAACATGCATCAACACCCAGTGTGTCCAAGGTGCGTGCGAGTGCAGCCTGCTGACTTGTTTGTCTTAGAGTGCGGACGTTGAATGTCGCCATGGAAACGGGACAGCGTGGCCTTATAAGGGACTTTTGCCGATGGGCTTCCGATAGGTGCTGTGGGATGGTGACTGCAGATGGTTCTACTCCAGTGGCACTTCGGTTGCCGTCAATTAAGCTGGGAATTATAGAAGGAAGGTTAGTAGTGGGGGCCGGGATGGGAGTAAGAGAAAAAGGTGGAAAAGAAAGAAGGGAGGCGCCAGCAGTAGCATGTTTTTGCTTATCCACCCTGCTGTATGCAGCAGATAAGGCGACCCTTGATAATCTGCGCGGCGACTGATGCAGGAAGAAGTTTATGTTTGAAGAAAATCTCGTGGGTGTATGTGGGCTGGGATACTGCCAGGGCGCCCAGACCTAGACAGGTGGACGATTAGGGTCCTCATCCAAAGCCTTTGGCTCCAAAGCCTGTCCGCAAGGCAGCGTGGAGGTGGCAATGATTTAGTTTTACAGAAACGGACGCCATCCCACTTTAAACCCCCAACCTGGAGGACCAGGAGACTGAGTTTTTCTGACCTCTCACCATGGACCAAGCTGGTAGGAGTAGCTCTCAAGATGCTCGGAGGCATCACCCAGTATAGCTCAATGGGTCAATGAGGTAGGCAAACCGTCGCATCACGTTAAGGTCCAGTCTCCTAGTCCGTGCCCAAGCGTCCGGATTTGCAGTCGTTCACTGGACAGCGAGAAATGAAGTCACTAATCACAAAGGTGGTCGTCTTTGTTTATTCTTGTCTTCCCGGCTGCAGTCCATTGACTCCCCTTCTCCGTCGCGTTGCCTCCACCAATAAGGATTCAGGTAGTAACGTCTGCCGTGTGTTTGTCACGGTATGTTGATTGCACCCCGTGTTCGCGCGTCCACCATGACTGCTCGCTGACGGCATAGGCGTTATCAAGTAACTCCCGCTTCACTCATTCCTCACTTAGGCACTTCCTCCATGACGAGAAAGACACAGCAATATAGAGCTTACAAACCACTCTCCCACGCCCACAACGTTGCTGCGCCGTTCATTGGTCCATCAAGCAACTGCTCCCCATCCGTGTCTTCCAATCACAGCGCGCAGCGGTGTAATTGGAAGACACAAACTACCCTGATTAACACCCATGTCCCCGGTGCACTGGTCACAAAATAGTCAAGGAAATATGCAGTTCGGGAAGGAAGGCAATGCCGTGGGAACTTACCGATTGGAAGGGTTTCCCATTTCTAGAGGTTCTTTATGCAGCATTCACATCTTGCTCCTGTGTATCCCTAAAGAAAAGCAACGTTACGTACGTGAAACGGAACTTACCCGCAGCAACACGCACCTGTGTATGCCACCTCCCCATGGTATGCCGCGCACGTTTGATGAAGCCATCTGCAGCAAACATATCAACTTATTCAATGAACATTCTCCGAGCTCCTGCACGTGTCCTCATCTTCCTCAGACAAGGCGCAAACGGCGCTGTCCGCTTCTTCAGCAACAGTGCCTCTCTTTGCACGCCATGTGTATGTGCGGTGGCGCGCGGATGTCCTTCTTTTAAGGGTAAGAAATGTCAACTCCCGTGATGTCATGCTGTCTTCCACCACCTCCACCGCACGCGGTAACAAAAGTGACTTCTGTCTCCGCCGCCTGCGGTCGTTGCAAGGAGACTGGGATACACCAGTCACCGACGACACCAAGGGGATCCCTTCTCTGACGTCCCTCTCCGGTGAATTCCTGCTGGTGCGCGTACCATTGCCTGCCGTCACGTGGGTAGCTGCACCGGAGGATGACGACTGCATTCCTTGAAAGGTAGGCAGGTTTACCGAGGATAACGGTTGCAGTTGTTCCAACTGCGTTGCTCGCGCGTAAAGCTGCACATCACTGTGACTTGCGAGCAGCTCCCGCACGCATGCAAACACGCCCATGGTGCGCTGAAACTCCTCGGTGCCTATGCTCAGGATCTGCGTTTCCAGAGCAGCAAACATATCCCGCGTTATGCGAATGTTCGCCGCCCGGTCAAGTACTACATCATGGGCATCTCACCTGCGCCACCGTCAACTTCCCTTCCCTGTCCTCCGAAAGGACCGGCGCAGATGTACTTATCGCTGGCAACACCCAACGGCAACCACCAAGCACATCCTCCTCCTCGTACGCGTGTAGGCTTGCCACGTGAATAATGTGCGCACATGGAATGCGCCACTGCCGATTAAATCTGCATCCGCAAGCGCTGCCATTTCCGATAACGACACGCTGCATCCCAATACGCTCGTCGTCCACCAGCCAACAACCGCCGCCCTGATTTACGCTGCGAATACGAACTCGAACACTGTGCCGCGCGTACTGCCGCCGGGCGTAGGACGACAGCCTGCGCAAAATCACGTCGCCCATGCCGACACCGTGCTGAACCTCGCATGCACGAAGTTGATCTCTGGCAAGCAGTGTTTCCCTCTCCTCAATGATGCTATTGGCAAGCTGCACTATCATCTGAAACAGGTGAAGTAGCGTTGACCGCTCGATCAAAGTTTCTTTCAGATGCTTATTCTCATTTTCAATGCGATTCGTGCTGTCGCATCCAAATAAAACTACAAAAAATGCGCTGCCCAGCTAAGCCGCCATGGGATCCATGTACGACGGAGGTATTGGAAGCATTCCGCGCTGCGCAGAGATATGCCTTCCATAATCCGATGGTAATGCGCGCAATCGTACGTGTACAACAACGACCGCAGCATGTTGAATAGAGCTCTCTTATCTTCCGCGTTACACAACGGAAGGTGTGAGCAACGCCGCCGCATGTTACGCATAATGTGTGCTCGGCAGAAAACGATGTTCGCATTGGGGTACGCATTACGAATCGCACTCACTTGCGTGGTGCACTTGTCTATCACCAAATTCCGAGCACCGGCAAACGCGGCGGCCAAATCCAACATACCTCTCACTGCGTCCTCGTAAGCAACCTCCGTCTCATTAGACAACATCGCATAAAAGAAACTCATACCCAGGCCGCTAACGTCCACAAACATGCAGTGCCACAAGATGTAGCCGCCGTAATTGATCTGATACGTGGTGTCCGCCAAAATTACATCCCCGTATTGGCCCACCAAATCGAGCATGCGCGAAGGTACGAAAAACAGGTAACGAATCTGATTCCCCTCATGCATAATTTTTACCTGACCATTTCTTTGCAACAGCTGCATCACCTCCTCCACCTCAGTGACACAAGCATTACGATGACGCCGCCGTATGACATACAAATCCCTCCTTGTTAAACGAATGTTATATTGCTGCCGCACAAAGGCACGCATCTCCTGGGTCCGACGAAAGGTTCTCATTAAGTTAAGCACCAGCCGCTCCTGATCTTCTGTTAGCCTCCGATTTCTCACATACAGCCAAGGCTTCCCAACGTGAAAGCTGTGCGAATGCCACAGATACGCATTCCCAATTTCGTAACATTCGCCCTTATACGTCACAGAAAAACGCGCAGGGCAATCGTAACATCGGTACCTATAGTAATCTTCTCATGAGCCAATTACAATGCACTTACCGCTTTCCAGTAACATTGCTGCGCCTCCCATGCACACATACAAACAAAATATACCGGTGTGGGCATCCTTCCGGTAGCACCTGTCCAGTCTCCCTTTGGTACGCCTTCGCAGTTACAACGTTCCGACGAACAAACGATGTCGCCGTTTCAATCTGAAACACTTTCAGATCCTACTTCACCGATGCGAAGTCCAGATAAGGACCCGTAAGCATACGTCGGAATGCAAGCGAGTCATCCACCATGGCTGCTACGCGTGAGGCGGGAAAATGATTAACCATCGTAACGCATTTAAACCCCTTAGTAAAGTGATTACCAATTGAGGTCGTAGGATTTCAGCAAACATCCTCAATCATTACTAAACAACACAATGGGTTCAATGTCGCCAAATCTACATCACATCACCTGCAACCCTGTGTACCGGAATAACACTGCCCGAAGGAACGGTATTTCCAAGTGGCGGATAAGATGCTCTCCAGGTGAAGTGTGAGCGTATGTGTTCTGGAGGAAACAAGTGTTAATGCAATGGAGTGATGTACGCGACGGTTATGGTTGAATGAAGCAGTTGTGAAAAGTAACTTACTTCCTCGGATAATGGGCATTCTTATCTGTTGTCTAATTATTGTATATGTTGTATTCCTTGAAATCACGAGGAAAGAGACGGTGGTAGTTCTCCAAAGCTGTATAACTGGTAATACAGAAACGCAGTAGGCAATAATTGCTTTGCTGTTTCGTCGTTAAAAGGAACGATGTCGTTGACATGTCATGTGCTCCAATGAGGGAAACATTTACGGAAGTGTTGGAAGGGATGCGTGGATGTCAAATAAGTATGGCAATGTGAAGTGCTGTTCAAAGGTCTAATTAATGCATTAAGCAGAACAAGTTTGCTAATATATGACACATGTATCTGTTTTGTGGGAGTTATAAGGAGTGTACATTTGTGATAACCCTGTCAGCACCATCGGTCACTCGAGCGCACGGATCGGGACACTCATCGGGCGCTCATGATATTTGTTCATTTATGGAAACGACGGTGGCGTAGTATATTAATATTGTCATCAGCACATTGTTTTTATTATTTTTCTCCATAACGGTTGATAATTCTTCTGCCACCCTGTGTTTAAATGCACCATTTTGTTACTTTGCTACTGGCGGGTAATTAGCATTTCGCTTCTGTGTCTCGCCGAGTTCGCTGTTCTATTTTCAGCTATGGATAAGAAGCCTGTGAACGTCTTTTCAAGTTGCTCTACCACAAGTATTTATCGTAGAATACGACGAGCTGAAGATGATATACAGCGAGAAGTTCAAGGAGTTATGTCACTACAAGGTATGGGTTTTCTTTTCGCGGGATGTCTTTTCAGCTACACACGAGATGATAAGTACTGGACCTACCGCACAAGATGTGCATTCTTCGCGCCATGCTGTGCAGGATCCTTTTACGGACGCAGTATCCGCTAATGGTGGAGTCATTCATCACACAAATGAATCGGATGTGCCTTATGCTTCCCCTTTATTAAATCTACGTAGGCAAATGTTGTATATCACGGATTTTTTTAGCCCGTCCAAGCAACATTTTGTGTCCAGCGGAATCGGTTACCTTAGAGGAAATTCTGAAGAAATTCTGAACGAAAGCTTCACTTTGACCCAGATTAACATCCTTTTGCGCAATCTTCGGCGTCTGTATCCTAACTTACCGGTTGACGCTCGTAGCATTTTGAAAACACCCCGTCGGTGTACAGTGAGATTAATCAGAGGTGGCAGTTACATCCATATGGGTTTGCAGGACGCCATACATGACGTGTTGCGCCGAACGCATTCACCCCATCCGTCGTTGCTAAAGTTGCAGATCCATATAGACGGAATGACCGTGTGCAAAAGCTCGCGCAGACAGCTGTGGCCAATACTTGGGCGGTTGATAAATCCGCCAAGTGATGTGTTTTAATTGGTCTTTACAGTGGATTATCGAAACCCATTAATGTGCATGAGTTCCTGCGGCCAGTGGTGGATGAATTGAATGATGTGTTACGCAAAGGGGTCTGCTTGTATGATAATGACGATGCTATAGATATCGTTCTGGACTGCGTGATAGCCGATACACCTGCACGAGTATACGTTCGGCAGGTGAAACAATATTCTGGATATTTCGCCTGCAAGAAATGCACAATAACTGGTAAGCAAAGCGTAAAGTTTGGTACACATTTGCAGGTTCGCACGTTGGTGGTAGAATGACATTCCCTACCGATTCCCCACTCTCATACGCGTATAATTCCGGACATGGATTTAGAACACGAAAACAACCGGAACGTCACATCGGCGAACCACGTTTTGAGGCCCTACGGATTGACAAGATAAGTTTTTTCCCACTTGCTTACATGCACACGTTGTGTCTTGGAGTTACACGGAAGTTAAATATGCTGCTCAGCTGCGGGCCAACAAGTGGAAACATACGATTGCCAGCAACATCCATCGACATCATCAATGAACGACTTCGCATGTGTTCGGCTAAACTGACCTTCCAGACATCATCATCAATGGTAAAGACAAAGGTGTATGGGGTTCGTTTGAAGGTCTGGCTAACAACCGTTTTCTCAGGTATGAGAATAACTACCCAATTGGAAAACTATTTGAGGATATTTCTAGCATTTAGGCGTGACTGCCTTAAATCTTTGGCATCCATATTTGAAGGAATCCGATGTGGCAATAGTAAAGCAACTGCTAGGTAGAATGATGACTGGACTACTGGTACAGTGAAATTGTAACGTGGCTTGTCTACCCATGAAATTCTTCTAATCTTTGCTTCGTGGTCTTGTCTACAGACCTGGGCCGATCCTTGAAGGATATCGAACAGCGTTTACGTGCGCCTCTACGCATTCCCATTTTTAGCGTTTTAGGTGTGTCTCTGTGTGCATGCTAATCCCCGTTCACCGGTTCCGTGCCTGTGCGGCTACCGACGACCTTGAACCTATAGTCCTACTCTTCGCCGAACATGAAACGATCAGCCCGGAGCATGTGTCGCACCCCCTCCCCCGTTCACTGGTTGCTAATCCAAACACCATGTTTATGCGTGCCACTAAACTCTCACCCTGCGATTGGACCGCGCCTTTATTGGTCAGAGCCATCATTCATAATACTCGTAGCACTTAGGTGTGGTGAAATGTTCCTTTGATTGTCCGGCGTAGACAACTCGTCCCTCCTATTGTTAACTGACACCTTGTCAACTTGCATGCACCGGGACGTGGAAACATACGATTGCCATCAACATCCATCGACATCCTCAATGAACGACTTCGCATGTGTTCGGCTAACCTGACCTTCGAGTTTCCGCGCAAATGTCGCACGTTTGAGGATGTGGAACGATGGAAGTCAACGGAATTCAGACAATTTCTTTTATATCTGGGTCCAGTAGTTTTGCGCCACGTGTTGCCCGAAGACCTGTACAATAATTTCGTTATGTTATCCGTCGCCGCATACATTCTGTGCTGCCGTAGGTGGTGTTCCCACTACCTTTCGCATGCGAAATCAGTATTGAATAAGGTGGTGCGCGACATCGCGAAGCTGTACGGTGAGAAGGTGGTCTTTAATGTGCTCTGTTTAGTGCATATGTGCCAGGATGTCGGGCGCCTCGGACCCATGGATAACTTTTCGGCATTTCCTTTCGAATCGTTTCTACGACGACTTCGAAAGCTCATAAATGGACCGACGTCGGCGACGTCGCAAACCTTTCGTCGCGTAACGGAGAGAAGGTTAACGAATGTCACAGATGATGGCTGTTGTTTGGACGACACTGAATCGACCGTAGTTATGCGTCGTGGTCGGCGACAAACCGGTTTCTTACATTTCGGTGCGCTGATTACGAATGCACATCCAGATAATGCTGTCATCGCACGCGGAAGACCTTCGGTAGTGCTGGGCCAGCGTGCTAATGGGTTATGTGTGCAGCATTTCACACAGACTACGTCGCTGTTTGCCGTTCACGGACCTACGTATTTTTAAATGTTGGGGTTCCTTAGCTCCACCGACATGGATTCCGTTGAGTGCAATCGGCTGCAAATGTCTTAGCTTGCCGTGCGCTGAGTACATTGTATTTTACCCCATCGAGCACAGCTGGCGGCACAAGGATATCAAGTAGCATGCGACGTAGGTAAGCTGTCTTAATTTAATATTTATTTGCTTCAGTTAACAGTCCGTTTTCTACCTCAAATTTGGGTGCGCAAAGTCGTTGTACAACAGTTACGACGTTGCGCCGTTACAGTTACGTTTTCATCCACATAGAATACACTGCATATGCAGCTGCGCCTGATGTCGCAAATAAAAGTTTATCCACCTAGCACATTCACCTCTCCTGATAAGCTTGTGGAACTGCTGTGCTCTAAGTACCTTTTTTCAGATGTATCGCGTGGTCGAATTTCAAGATTCTTTGGTTGCAGTGGTTCTGTCATCCTGAATGCTTAATAATGAAGAAGTTCTGTGGGGACGGTTATCATCAAAACAGTTACAGGATTTCCTGATGCACCGCCTGCCACCACCTGCGTCCGCTGTGACGTACAAAGTACGAATACACAGTTGTACAGGTGCGGCTAGTGGACGATTTATTTGTACGTATTTTTAGATGATTACCTTGAAGCTAAAAAGTTGGAACAGAGTTTGCTAACATCAGCCGAATTACCATCTAGCGACGCAACGATTCCAATGCTCCGATGGGGGAAGCGAAAAATGTTGTAGCTAGATAGTATATTATCCCAGCACTGTAAAAACCTTTCCTGAGTCACCGCCACCCGCAACGCGGGGTACTGTTGAAGTCGTGAACTTGGATTTATCACCTCCACCACCAAAGCTGTATTTGGAGGAGGAACTAAGCGACGGTTCTGATAAAGAAAATGGACGCTTATTAGCCTATCCCCATACATCCAGGTAAACAATGTATTTGTTTTTATACTGTTAGTCCGATTCACCAAGTCGTTTCTCAGCGTTTACCTGTTAGCGGAACATCCTGTGACAACGCACTGCTGTTGGAAATGAATGGTTGGTTCACAGCGTCTACGAAACATTTACTTGCAGCCACATTGCGGAACGTAAATCGCGAAGTAATGAAACTGCGTGAACGAATGACTGCTGTAGACTTGTCCTTGAACGCGCTGCATGCACTTCAGGCGCCAAGTTCCAGCAACGCGTGCCCATTTCCATTACCAATGGACACAATAGCGCAACTGTCATTTTTAAATAATGCACTGGAGAACGCTGAATTCATGAACCGCATGGTAAGTCTCATAGAATTTCACTTATTCGTAGGTGCACTATTTATCCAACATAAGCGGCCGGACAATCTCAGAAAGTGTGCGGAACGTCACGCTTACTTGCATGACTAACAACTTGGTCAGACATGTGAACTGTCGTGGTGTGCATGAGAAGTATAAACTAGCGAACACACCATTCGCGCGAGCGGTCCTTTTTTATGTTACCTTTTAAACAACATTAATGTCTTCACTAGATGCCATTATGAGAAAAAACATACCAGGATGCACAGAGCCTGATATCGTTGACAAGTTACGACGCTGGATACAACGAATAAAAGAGCGTGAATCCGGGATACGAAAGGAAACAGAACGGTTATCACTGCAAGATTCCGCTTTGTAAATTATGATATCCATATTACATTATGTTTTCGCGAACTGTGTTGTGTTCATGGCATGCAATGTGTGCGATCGCATAAACGTGCTTGCAGTGGTATGAGAAGGGAGGATAATGCGGCTAGGCTTTACCCGTTACGGCTGGAAATCGTGGAAATGTGAGCGTGCGAAGGGAGGCGCCACGTTATGTTTCTCCGCGAGCGCCCGATGAGTGACAATTTTTTGCCACTCGGGCGCCCATCGGGCGCTCCATCGGTCATCCAACGGGCGTTCATCGGACACTGGTGCTGAGTGGGGATCGAACTTTTCAGCTGAAATAACGTGGAAAACAGTGTTTGAATAAACACTTGAAACGAAATTTGACTATTGTCAAATTTTCTCTGATCCAAGATATCTTGGATCGATTAAAGTGGTACTGGCCAAAGCGTCTTTGGCGCTTACTGGTAATTTTTCCGGTTGTTCCCAGTTTTAATCCCGTTTTGCACCCTGTTTTTGCCTTTTTATTGCGGTCGTTTTCCTATTGTATACGTGTTGTAATTCTACTCTGTTTTCCACATGAACATAGCTGTCTCGCTAAACACCGAGACGGATGGACCTATGGGGTCCTCGTTTGATGATTCTACTGCAGTTTGCGGACAGGTTAACTGTTCAGCTGCATCTGGCGGTATGCAGTGTGACGTCTGCTGCCGCTGGTATCACGAAAGCTGTACCGGCCTACAAGCTGATCAGTACAAAATGCTATCATCAAGCGTCCACTTTCTTTTCAGCTGTGCTGAATGCTGCGCTCAAAGATCGACGCGCCTGGCTGTCACCGGTGCTAAACTTTCAGCGCTGGCTTCAAGGTTGGCAGATGTTGAGAAGGCGATTGCTAAACTCGCCTCTATTGCGTCGCTCGATACGAAAATGGATTTGATTTTAAAATCCCTGAATATTTCGTTTGTAGACACTGCAATAGACGACAACATTGCTGACGATCCATCCACTGGAGTCTGTCACTCGGTCATAAAGTCGCACATCCTACCGGCCAATCCAGGTAGCATTGCTGGCTATCCTCATGAGCCGATCAAAGTGAAGAAAAATATGGTGCGCAAATACCAAAAGCTCTCTGCTTAACCCAGAGAGTTAGTTGCCACGGCATCGAAAAAGATGCCGTCTTTGACAGTCGTAAAGTCGTCTGACGATTGCACACAGAACTTTCCGAAGATGCTGACTGTCTCGGCCGCCAGTGAACCAGCCCGTTCTGACGAAGTGCTGGTAACTGCTCAATGCGATATAAAGCCAACGGCCCCTGCTCCAGTGAGCCAAAAGAAGAAGCGGACTAGATCTGCTCGTAAAACTTTGAAGGGGCTTGAAGACTCAGGAACTAGTAAGACGCCGGCAATAGAGCGGAAAACCTACGCTACCGTTGCTTCGGCGTCGTTCGTGAAGACAGGGACAGTCCCACCGCCAGTGATGAAAACAGCTGGTATAGGTGTCGACTCCAAGGCACGTGGGGTAAACACTCCCCGTCGTGCCGACTCTTTCACGGATAGTAGCGTTATATTCCGTAACGTTACTGAATCTGCGGCCGTTCTCCCTAGGGAACGCATCTTGGATGACATCAAGTGGCTGAAACTGTGTGTCAGCAAGCTGCTTCCACCTGGCTTCCCTGGTGTCACTGTCAGAAAACTGACCAGATTGGGGAATGTCCCTATCGCTACGCCAAATCCACGACCCCGACTACTTCTCGTAGTCTTTTCTACCCCGGAGGAACGCAAATCATTACTGCGATTTGCATTCAAACTTAAGGGTAGTGGTGTCAGCGTTCAGCCGGACCTACCACTGGCAGATAGATTGAAGTTAAAGGAGGCTATCAAAGACCTCAAAACTAGACGGGCGGCTGGTGAGCAAGGCCTCCGTCTGGTGGGTTTTCAGGTGGTCAGCCGTAATTTACTTTCCGCCCTATCAGAACCAATCCTGATGGCGCACGACCCAGGGATGGTCGTGCCGACTTCCTTGAGGTAGTACTTAGCAACTTGCGTAGCCTAAGGAACAAGGTGCACGAGTTGGGTCTACTTGTAGACAAATCTCGTCCCGACATACTAGCTTACACTGAAACGTGGTTGTCTCCGGATATCACGGACGGTGAGGTATATTTACCTGGCTACGCGCTGCTTAGAACTGATCGCTCCGTTGGTCGCCAAGGCGGAGGCGTTGTACTGTATGTGAGCTGTAACTTAGCTGTGTTGAGGACTTGCACATTCCAGTCGTCGGATCAGACTGTTGAAGCCCTATCGGCTGTTTTGTGCACTTCCTCCACCCAGTTTACAGTTATAGTGATATACAGAAGTCCTGGAAGTCCTTCCAGCGGGATACTTGACTTTATTCGCACCCAGTCTGCGAATAAGTGTTTAGTTCTAGGGGATTTCAACCTCCCGGAAGTCTGTTGGGCCGATCTTTCTTGCAATTCGGCATTAGGAACATTCGGTGCAGACTTCCTTGAACTGACTCTCCAAGTGCCTTTGCATCAGTTCGTTGACTTTCCCACTAGGTATATGGACAACCAAATACCATCTACTTTGGATTTGCTTTTCGCTAAGTCCCTGGACTTCGTGACTGACGTTTCATGCGGTGCACCTCTAGGGTCTAGTGATCACGTATGCATATCCTTTCGATGTGCTCTTTCAAGGCACCAAGAGACCGCTGTTGAATTACTTCCGAATATTTGGCGGGCGGACTTTAGTGCAATGCGAGCTAAGGCTTCAGTTCTGAACTGTGAGATCGTGATGGCTGACTCTGTCCAGTTAACCTGGGATAAATTTAATGCATACCTTACGGAGTTTTCCACCCCCTATATTCCACTCATGAGGAAAAGAGGGTTAAGGGCACAGCCTCCATGGATAGATACCACAGGCAAGTACCTACTCAAGAAACGGTCTAGATGCTGGCGAACCTACCAAGGGGCTCCATCAGCCAGCACCTATGATAGTTATCGAGAGAATAGAAATAAATGTAAGCAACATCTCAGAACTGCTCGTCTCCAAATACGAGCAGGGTTTAGCGGACTCGGCCGCAGCTAATCCCAAGAAGTTTTTGCTTACGTTAAAAGACGCAGCGGGGCAAAACTGTCTATACCAGCTTTATTGCGAGCAGACGTGACCCGTGCGCAAACTGACTATGACAAGGCTTGTATACTGAGTGATCAGTATACTGGGGTCTTTGCTCGGGAGACCTCTTTATCACAGGTTGAATTGGTTTCAAGGGTTCCAGAGGATTCTTGCTTAGCTGAATTTAGCATAACGGAGACTCAGGTCTTCGAGCTACTGCAAGGCATTAATCCCTCTAAAGCTTCCGGTCCTGATTCAATTCATCCGAAGCTGTTGCATGAATTGGCCACTGAGCTGAGTGGTCCGCTCACATGCGTGTCTTCAATATCACTGGACATCTGCAGCCTACCTTCGGAATGGAAGGAGGCAATCATCTGTCCGATTTTTAAGGGCGGTGACAGCGCTCTACCCGCGAACTACCGGCCTGTCAGTTTGACAAGCGTAGTAGTCAAGTTGTTTGAAAAGTTGATAAGGGATTCAGTGGAGAACTACCTGAATCGATTCAACCTTCTCAGTGTTGCACAACATGGATTCCGCAAAGGATTTTCATGTCAGACTAATTTACTTGTAGCTCGTGAAAGCTGGGCCGAAGCGGTAGACAGTGGCCACGCTGTAGACGTGCTATTCGTAGATTTTTCGAAAGCTTTTGACACTGTTCCACATCTTCGGCTCTCACTAAAGTTGAGATCTTACGGGGTATCTGGTCGTGTCCTTCAATGGGTGTCTGCCTTCCTTGAGGGGAGGGAACAGTGCGTACGGGTGGGGCGTAGCCTTTCGTTCAGGCAAGCTGTCCTTAGTGGCGTTCCGCAGGGCTCGGTATTGGGGCCATTGTTGTTCGCGATCTATGTAAATGACTTGCCGGGAGAGCTAGGGGTGTCATCACTAATGTTTGCTGACGACCTTAAGCTCTGGAATATTGTGGATATCCCAGGGGGTCCTGAGGCAATTCAGCGTGCCTTGGATAGGCTCTGGGAATGGTCTACCTTATGGTTGATGCCCATAAATAGGGCCAAGTGCTCTGTTCTCCGAATCGGAGCTGCAAATCCTCCCACCCGATATGTTGTCGGCGGTGGTGAACTCCCTGTTGTCACTCAGCAGGTTGATTTAGGAGTCGTACACGCATCAGCACTTCATTCTGGAGACAACTGGAAGAAGGCTGCTTGTCGAGGGTTTCGTATGATGTGGTTTATCCGCCGCTCTTTCGGAATCTTAACGGCCAAGTTGTTTGTGAAGCTATTTTCGGCATTCGTCCGACCCCACCTGGAATATTGTATTCAGGCTTGTCCACCATGTCTTAACCGAGACGAAATGGACTTGGAGAGGGTGTTACGAGTGGGCACTCGGTTAGTACAGGGTTTACGGGGACAGACGTATCCTGAACGCTTGCTCAGTTTGGGTATGTACTCCATGCACTACCGAAGGATAAGGGGGGACCTGATTCTCACTTATCGTATTTTGGCGGGTAAGATTGGCCCTGACTTGTCAGGGCTATTCAGTCCCGCTACGTTACGTAGTCTCCACGGTCACCCACTGAAACTGCATAAACCACGGTCTGATAGGATTAGGACGGAAACTCGTCTATCACGCCGAGTTATAGATCGCTGGAATTCGTTTCCAGATCACGTGGTTAGGGAACCTACGGTTAAGGGTTTTGCGCGCCAGCTCGATGCTCGTGGGTGGCAACAGCAAACCTTTCCTTTTTCCTAGCCGACACACCTTCACTTTTCAGTTCTTTTTTATTGACTCATATATCGTGGTATTCCACTTGCTTAGCTCTTTCCACTTTCTCTTTTGCCTTCTGAGTTTACTTTTTTTCTTACTTCACGTAACCGACCCAGCAGGGACTGCTAGGCAGGATACGTGGGCATTAATTGGTTGAACAGGGTGTGATGCGGTCTTTGTTTTAGGTCCATCGGTATTTCAAAGTTCGCCAACTCCTGGTTCAACGACCCGCCGAAGAAGGAACACTCACGGGATCATCCTATCGTTCCAGTCCCGCTTGAATTTGAACCGTGTCTCCGCTCTAACTCGATCTGACCGCGGTTTGCCAGCTTCATACGATGCCTGCGGAGACCAGATAATCAAGGAGGACTAAATAGCCTGAACAAATCATGGCCAACCTTCCCAGTCAAAATACTTTAGGTTAGGATTAGGTCCCCTCTAATCCTTCGATAGTGCATTGAGTGCATCCCCAAACTAAGTAGGCTTTCGGGGTACGTTTGTTTTCGTAATCCCTCGACCAACCTAGTACCGACACGCAGCACCCTTTCTAGTACCATTTTGTCCCGGACGAGACATGGTGGACAGGCCTGGACGTAATATTCTGGGTGGGATCGCACAAACACTGAGAAAAGCTCCTCAAACACATTAGCGGTTAGGGTGCCGAAAGAACGACGGATAAATCACAACATTCGGAACCCTTTACTAGCCGCCTTCTTCCAGTTGTCTCCAGTGTATCTTGGAACCTAGATCAGCCTGATGGTTCACGTGAAGAAGTTCACTCCCACCGAGCACCTAACTTGTGGAGGAATCAGGCGCTCCGATGCGCAGCAGTAAACACTGCCCGGTGTATGGGCAGCAACCACAAGACAGACTATTCCCAGAGTCTATCCAGAGCTCCTTGAAGAGTCACAGAACATCCAGGGATATCAACAATATTCCAGAGCTTTAGGTCATTAGCAAATAAGAGCGATGGTACCTCAAGCTCCTCTGGCAAGTCATTCACGTAGACTGAGAACAGCAGCGGACCTAGGATAGAGCATTGTAGAACGCCGCTAAGGACAGCTTGTCGAAACAAGAGACTGCTTCCCACACGCATACACTGATCCCGCCCATCCAGAAAAGCTAACACCCACTGGAGAGCGCGACCAGATATTCCATAGGATCTCAACTTCAGTGAGAGTCGCGAATGGGGGACAGTGTCACAGGCCTTGGCGAAGCCAATGACCACCACATCCACCGCGTGTCCACTGTCTACGGCTTTAGCCCAGCTCTCACGAGCTACCAGGAAGTTCGTTTAACACGAAAACCTTTTGCGAAAACCATGTTGCTCGACGCTAAGCAGGTTAAACATATTTAAATGGTTCTCCACTATATCCTACTAAGTTTTCAGGTAATTTAGCGATTACGCTAGTCAAGCTGACAGGCCTGTAATTAGCCGGTAGGTCTTTGTCATCGCACTTGAAAATTGGGCAGACAACAGCCTCCTTCCATTCGATAGGCAAGATACAGCTGTTGAGTGACTTCTGAAACATACAAGTCATAGGTCCAGTGAGTTCTACTGCCAATTCGTGCAACAATTTTGGATGAACAGCATCTGGCCCGGAAACCTTGGGTTTACCTCTCTTAGCAACCGGAGACCCTGAGACTCAGTTACGGGGATTTCATCCAGACACGAGTCCACAAAAACTCTTGAAGCTGGTTCTCTGCACGGCGTATTTGTTTCGCTGACAAAGACGCTTGAATACTACTCACCAAGCACGCATGCCTTGTCATAGTCGCTATAGGCATGGGTCCCATCTCCTTGATGCAATGGTAGTATGGGCGAGTCTGAACCACAGCGCCGTCTAACGTAAGCGAAGCATTTCTTTGGATTTTTCGAAACAGTGTCAGTTAAGCCCTTTTCATACCGAAGCTGGGCCAACCTAAGGTGTAGCTTGCACTCATTTCTAACCAACCGATACTCGTTAAACGTGCTGTTCGATACGCTCGCCAGCATCTAGATTGCTACTTTAGCAGACCCCCGCGGAATCTATCCACGAAGGCTGCGCACTCGATTCCCTTCTTTTTACCAGTAGGATGTGAGGTGCAGAAATAGCGATGAGGTGAGCTTTAAGTTTTTCCCAGGCTATGTGAACAGTCTCGGTCTCAGATATCACACAAGGCGATAACCTAACTTGATCCCGCATCGCTTGGAAGTCCGCTGCCTAAATGTTCGGATACCAACTGGTAGTAGCTTGGCAAGACTTGATAAGGGTACACTGGATAGATAAGCAAACATGATCGCTGACGCCATGGGCCGCACCTATTGTCGCAGTGAAGAAAGCAAATGGCAAGGTACGCGTCTGCGCTGACTTTTCAACTGGCCTCAACGCCGCGCTGGACGACCATCAGTACCCCTTACCTGTACCGGAGGATATCTTTGCAAAGTTGAATGGTGGTAAGTACTTTGCTAAGCTTGATCTATCCGACGCTTATCTGCAAGTGGATGTTGACGAAGTCTCGAGGGAGTTGTTGACGATCAACACTCATCGTGGGCTATTCCAATACAACCGCTTGCCAGTTGGTGTGAAAACGGCGCCACCTATCTTTCAACAGTTGATGGACACCATGCTAGCTGAAGTTTCTGGAACGGCTGCATATCTGGACGATATCATAGTGATGGGTCGAACACCGGAAGAACTCTTCAACCGCTTGGATGAAGTGCTTGGTTGCATACAGTCGTACGGTTTCCGGATCCGTGAGGATAAATGCACATTTTTCACGCCGCTCATCAAATACTTCGGGTTTATTCTCGAAAAGGATGGACGTCGACCAGACCCGGAAAACATCGAAGCCATTAGAAAAATGCCTCCACCCACAGATCTACAGTCCTTGCGTTCCTTTTTTGGGCTCATCAGCCACTACAGCGCATTTTTGCCTGAGATGCACCGCTTGCGTGCCCCGTTAAACAAGCTATTAGCCAAAGGCCAAACATGGAACTGGACATCCGAATGCCAGAATGCTTTCGAACGCGTCAAGTCACTGCTGTCTTCAAACTTGCTTTTGACACATTTCGATCCCTCCAAAGAGATCGTCCTAACCACAGATGCATCAAGCCATGGGATTGGTGCAGTAATTGCACACGCACACCGATGGATCTCAGAAGGCAATCGCCCATGCCGCCAGAACACTTACGAAGGCCGAGAAGAACCACAGCCAGATCGAGAAAGAAGCATTGGCCATAGTGTACGCGGTTAAGAAATTCCACAAAATGCTATACGGCCGCCGCTTCATGCTTCTGACAGATCACAAACCGTTGCTCGCTATCTTTGGTTCGAAAAAGGCGTCCCGGCCTACACAGCCAACAGGCTATAGCGTTGGGCCCTTACCTTAATGGGGTATGATTTCGTGATCCAATATCAGTCGACAGTTTCCATTGGCCAAGCAGATGCACTGTCACGCCTAATTGATACCCGTCAGCAAGAACATGAGGACACTATCATTGCCTCGGTGGAGATTGAACCAGACGTCAACTTTCTGGTAACTGATGCACTGCACGGTCTACCAGTTACCGCAGAAGCTGTACGGACCGAAACACTTCGGGACCCAATACTCAAGAAGGTTACACAGTTTCACAAAACAAGTTGGCCACGTTCATGTCCATCTGCCGAGTTGCAACAGTATTTTCAGAGGAGACACTCACCCTCTATTGTAAACGATTGCATACTATTTTCGGAAAGAGTGGTCATCCCCAAGGCACTTCAGGAGCGCCTTATTCGACAGTTCCACACCGGGCATCCTGGAATCAACCGGATGAAGGCGCTTACCCGCAGTTATGTATACTGGCCGTTAATGGACAAACAGTTAGAAGAAATAGCCAGACGCTGCCAAAAGTGTGCCGATGTCTTGAAAGCGCCACCGAAAGCAGAACTCTGTTCATGGCCAATAGTTACTAAGCCGTGGTGCCGCATCCATGTCGACTTTGCAGGGCCGATCAACGGGAGAAGTTTCCTCATTATAGTCTACTCATACAGCAAGTGGCCAGAAGTATTTCTCATGGATAACACAACCACCAATGCCACCATATCGAAACTGCGCCAAGCCTTTAGCAGATTCGGCTGTCCTGAGACAATGGTCACTGACAATGGCTCATAATTTACTTCAGCAACGTTTAAGGAGTTTTGCAAGCAATGCGCCGTCCAGCACGTTCGCTCGCCGTTTCACCCACAGTCGAATGGCCAGGCGGAAAGATTTGTCGACACATTCAAGCGAGCTCTCCACAAATCAAAAGGGGAGGGACGTATGGAGGAGGTGGTTGACCGGTTCCTTTTCCTCTACCGATCAACACCGAATCCACAAGCGCCAGATGGAATCTCTCCAGCACAGGCCATGATGAACCGGAAGCTCCGCATGCCTTTCGACGCCATCCGACCGGGCTCGGAGTCCTCTGTTGGTGAAAGAAACCGCAGAATGGAACAGGAGTTTAACCGGCGGCATGGAGCAAAGAAGCGATCATTCACGCTTGGACAGAAAGTGCTAGTACGTGACTACCGGGAAGGCCATGCAAAATGGACGCCAGGGACGGTCAAAAGCAATCGCGGAAACGTCATGTATGACGTGAAGGTGGGCGCACAGGTCTGGCCGCGGCATGCAAACCAGTTACGGCCCACATTGTGCCAGCCAGAACAAGAAAGGCCTACTGACCTCCCGTTCGATTTACTGGTGGAAACTTTTAACCTGCCGAAGATAACAGTGGACGACTGCACAAGATCGAGCAACGAACCCAGAACAAGAACATCGGAACAAAGTTCTCGGGCGCTTCTGCCAAGGAGGTGGACCGACAGGCAGAGAACACCGTCCCGAAGACTGCAAGTTAATCCCAGGCTTTCGTCTTATACCTCGGAACATATCTCAGGAGGGGCGGTGTCCGGGAGAAAGTAAGAATTGCCTTGAAAATTCCCTATTTTAGCGACTAATCGATTATTAACGACTATCGCATCGATTTCGAACGTTCCTGAATGTTCTTCTGCACGTGATTAAAAGCCACCTGACACCCCGGGAAAAGATACGAGGAACCACTAACCTTAGCAGCTGACCTTCCAATTCTAGAAGTCGAAGGTCAGTAGTGACCTATAAATACGGCCAAGGTCCGCAGTCGTTGTACAGTGTTCGTTGGCGGCGATTAATACGTTATTTTGTCAAGGTCGTTGGCGTTTTGCTTTTTTCCTTCGGTTGGGCTAGGAGTTTTGTGGAGCAGTAAATTGTTATTTTTGGAATTGCGTCTAGTGAGAAGATTATAACAAGTAGGATGTGAGGTGCAGAAATAGCGATGAGGTGAGCTTTAAGTTTTTCCCAGGCTATGTGAACAGTGTCGGTCTCAGATATCACACAAGGCGATAACCTAACTTGATCCCGCATCGCTTGGAAGTCCGCTGCCTAAATGTTCGGATACCAACTGGTAGTAGCTTGGCAAGACTTGATAAGGGTACACTGGATAGACAAGCAAACATGGTCGCTGACGCCAATAGGCGAGTCGTAAGTAATGTCATTTGCAAAGTCAAACGACTTAGCAAAAACAAGATCTAAAATGGGCCGCTGCTGATTTCTCATGTGCCTAGTGGGGAGGTCCACGAACTGGTCTAGTGGTACCTGCAGCGTCAAGTCCAGCAGTTCTGTACCGAACGATCCCAGCACCGAACTGCAAGATAGATCATCCCAACAAACCTTTGGGAGCTTGAAGTCTCTCAGCACCAGACACTTGTTCGCAGAATGAGTGCGGATAAACTCAATGATTCCATCCGAGGTGCTCATAGGGCTTCTATACACTAACACGACCATAACCTGAACTGAGGAAGCGCAAATCAAGACTGCGAGAGCCTCAACAGATTTGCGAGAGACTGGAAAACACTGGTCCTCAATACCTCGATGTGATAACTCACATAAAAAGCTACACCACCCCCTTGACGACCAATGGAGCGGTCAGCTCGGAACAGTTCTTAGCCAGGCAGATATACTTCCGCCATCTGTGATTTCCTCAGACAGCCACGTTTCAGTGAAAGCAAGTATATCTGGTTTCATCCTGGATTGCCGCTCGTACTGGAGTACCTGTGTCGGCTCTGATTCTGCCTTGGTACGCTGTCGCTTCTCCATGAACTTTACCGGGAGGCGCACCAAGTGTCCCCTACGATTGGCAACGGAGTAATTGTCTCAGTCCTCGGTCAGGCAAGCGTATCAAGAAGCACTGTATACCGAACTTCCGCTCTCTTGTCCTAATGATACTGATCTTCAGTGGAATAGGGTCTCGGCCACCATGCACTACGCAGGAGCATCTGCTTGTGGCACTATCAATCTTCACCGCACCAGTCACTGGATATCCGAGAGGTCGGTGAACCTCTTGGAATCTAGAAGACACTTCCCGGCTGGCTCTGAACACAATGTGACCAGACGGGCTATTAGGCGTGAAATAAAGCAGAGCCTACGTGCTGACAAGGAAGCCTGGTGGACCAGTAGGGCTCAAGAAATGGAGGAGGCAGGAGCAGTAGGCAATTACCGGAAGCTCTTCCAGCTAATCCGCACCACTGGTCACAGAAAACCAGGCGTCAGTGACACAATCAGAGACAGCGCGGGTGCGCTGATATACAATAAGGAGCGCCGTATGGCTCGTTGGGCGGAACACTTTCAAGATCACTTCAGGTGGCCCCTTGCTCCCGGACCTCTTCCTACTCAGGTGATGCAGGACGAGCCATGGACGGTTAGTTTAGAGCCTCCATCGGAGGCCGAGGTCCGAAACGCGATCACACCCCTCAATCGTTTACGTGCCGCTGGCCCCGATTCCCTCCTACCTGTACTATTTAAGGATGGAGGTGAGGTCCTCTGCAAAGCACTGACCTCCTTATTCGAATCTACCTGGAAAGAAGTGTGCCGGCTAATTGGAGCGAATCGATTATAATAACAATATACAAGAAGGGCAGTCGCACAGACTGTGCGAACCACAGGGGTATTAGCCTAACGCCAGTTGTGACAAAATTACTGGCCTCGATTATCGTTCGTCGCCTCACTATGGAACGGGAATCTCGGATTAGGGAAGAGCAGGCTGGTTTCCGCCCAGAACGTGGCTGTATAGACCATATATTTACTTTGCGGCAGATGCTAGAGCAGCGTCACGCATACCGCAGATCGACAATAGCTGAGTTCCTCGATTTCAAGATTTCGTTCGATTCAGTCGATCGATCGATTCTGTTCGAAATACCTGCGCGGAAAGGTGTTCCCACGAAATATGTGACCATCCTTCATGCTCTATACTCGAACACTACAGGCCGCATCAGAGTCTACGGGGGCCTATCGGATAGCTTTCCGACCGCAAGTGGCGTTCGTCAGGATTGTCCGATTTCCCCATTTTTGTTCAATTTCGTCGTGGGTTCTATCATGGAGTGTTCTCTTGCGGAATCTCCCGATGTAGGCGTTGAAGTGCTACCTGGTGGAAGGTTAGTTGATCTAGATTATGCGGACGATATCGTCTTGCTTTTCGACAATGTTGGAGCGGCACAATCAACTCTGAATAGCCTGTCCAGAGTGGCCCCATTATTTGGTATGCACTTCGCACCTTCAAAGTGCAAAGTGTTGCTGCAGGACCACCAGCCACTTGGCGACCCTTTGGCGCTTGCTAACGAGGAACTCGAGATGGTTGATCATTTCGCTTATCTTGGCAGCTGCATCAGCAATGATGGGCGCATAGAAATTGACGTGAGCTCACGCATTGCAAAGGCCAGAGTTGCCTTCTTGAACCTGCGTCATCTTTGGCGACAGAAGGGAGTTTCCTTTCGTCTGAAAGGCCGTGTATACAAGGCCCTTCTGCTCTATGGTAGTGAGGTGGCCCCTTCGCTTTGAAGATCTGAGGCGCCTTCAAGTCTTTGCTCATCGTTGTCTGCGAAGCATTGCTGGTGTCGGATGGCACGAGCATGTCCGAAACGATGATGTGCGTAGGCGAGTACTAGGTGGTGATAATCATGCTAGCTCTCTAGAACAACAGATAGCACTGAATAAGTTGCGTTGGTTTGGGCACGTGCTACGTATGCCTGGTCACCGCTTACCTAGGAACGCCTTGTTTAGTCTGCCAGGTGTAGGATGGCGCAAGGCTCGAGGTGGACAGAAGTTGACTTGGCAGCGGGAAATGAAGTCACTGACGACCAAACTGGGTGCCGTTGGTCCGTCTCATCTTCCGGGCTGGAGTCCACGTGACTCGCCTTGTGCTTGGCTCGAGACTTTACAGGACATGGCTCGCAACCGACACCAGTGCCGCGTCTGCTGCCGTCTCCTAATCGGATTGTCTGTTTAAAGTGTGTTTGGTGCTGAGTTATCTGCGGGGTAATGGCTGATTATGACGCGGGGCAGTGAAAGCCGCAAGGAAGCTGTCTCGCCGATGCCACCTTATCTTTGCACGATAGCCAGCTGTTTGTGACGGTATGTTGTCTACACAAGGTGTAGGCGCCTTGACCCTGAATGTTTGCTTAGGGCATTAAGGTTTTCAGGTAAGTCTCCCTTCTCTCCATCTTCTTATTCTCTATTTTATAGGTCCTCATGGTTGTATGGCAGCGAAGCATCAGTTCAAATGGCTGATGTACTGCTGTTGATGATGATTGATGATGCTGCCGACTCTGGCCTAGAAACTCATGTTATATTATTGAATTTCGCCAAAGACTTCGACTAGGTCGATCACAACATTCTACTACAGAAACTGTTGTCTTATGACGTTTCAGGGGCCTTGATGGACTGGATCCGGAACTACCTTCAAACCGCACCATCCAATTACGCGTCGACGGAGCGTTGTCTCCCCGCCTGCTTGCCACAAGCCGAGTTCCACAGGGTCTGTTCTCGGACCGGATCTCTTCCTAGCCTTCATTGGGGACGTCACTCCGTAAGTGGAGTCTTCGCTGCCGCTCTATGCGGATGGCGCGAAGCTGTAGCACACAATTAACGTTCCGGACTATGCCCACTCACTTCAGACGGACCTCGACCGTCAACATCAGTGGTCCATAGAAAACAAAATTTCATTTGACGCTTTAAAATGTCGCGTCCTTTCTACCCGCCCTCCCGCTTTTTCTCCTATATATTACCTGGGAGCGTCTATTCTCCAGATCGCTTCAGCCGAAAGTGACTTTCGTATCAGCGTATCTGGGTACCCAGACGACTTTCCGTATCCGCTTCCTGCCGGAAAGTGTAGTGGAAAAGGCCAAACGGAAAGGGCTTAACTACATATAAGAACTCAGTCTATAAATAAGAATGCTGTAGCTGACCTTAGGTAAAGCACGATCTTCGCTAGGCTGTCAGTTAGTCGCACAATCTGATCAGAAGACGGAACTTAGTCGGCACAATAAATCGACGCGTTAGATCCGATGATCGATGGACGAGGCCAGCAGACGGACGACGACAAACAGCACAACACGCGGAGCCGAAACCAGAAGGCGAATCGAAACTCGAAAAAGTGTTTTATCGGTTGTTAGTCAGTTAAAACAAAATTGTGCAATAATACTAGAAATGAGAATAGGAAAGTACAATTGGGAAGAAAGATATGTACAAGCGCTACAGAACTCCCCCTAGAGCGTGAGTTGCTGAGACGAAAGCTCGATACTTGGGTGTCATTTACCGTAGTCTGGAAGGGAGAACAACTGTACGTCCGAAGCGTGTTCGGTGATGCGATTTCGAGTTTGTCGTGAGATGCTTGGGGTGCAGAAGAGGGAACAGAGGTGTCAGACATGGGCTGAGTAGGAGGCGTACTTGGGAAGGTGGGCTGGTCGGTGACAGGAATGTCTGTGGGTTTCGGTATAGGTCGCGACTCGGTGTACGGCGGCTTCAGGCGGTCAATAGTCGCAGTATCCTGATAACCATTTCTATCCAGCACGAAGTACTTTTCTTTCCGGGCAACAACCTTGAAAGGGCCCTCGCAATGAGGCTGTACCTTACCGTGGTGCGATGGTTTGTGTGCTTCAGTGATCCATTGAGCTATACTGGGTGGTGCATTTTTCCACCTTCAGAGTCACTCATACCAGATTGGTCAATGGTTAGAGGCCAGGCAAACTCAGCCTCCTGGTCCTCCAGGTTGGGGGTTGGAATGAGGGTGGCTCCTTATTCCTTAAAACGGACTCCTTGTAGCCCAGTGCCAAACCCGCTTTCTTGCGGACAGGCTTTGAACCAAAGGCTTTGGTTGAGAACCCTAATCGTTCTCCTGTCTAGGCCTGGACAACCTGACAGTATCCTGCCCACGCAATACAATGAATCACACTTCAAACAAATTGCTGATGCTCTGGCCACCACAGAGGATAATAAACGGTGCCCTATCTGCTGCATCGGGCAGGGTAGATAGGGGTTTGGATGCTACTGCTCAAGCCTTCCCGTCTTCTTATTCCCCCTCTTACGCTTTTTCCCCTTATCGTCCCGTTCCAGCTTCACTTTTATCCCCCCTGTTTTCAACCCCCCAATTCTCGGCCCTCCCCCACCTTGCTTCAATAATCGCTTGTCTTTTAGTTTCAACTCACATGCGAACGCGGAGCGTCATTCCTGCCCTGTCAACAGGCCCATGTCCAAGCAAGCAGCCAATTCCAGTTCATCGGCTTCCATTTGGAGCCCTCGATCCTCCTTCAGAGTGGCATGCCTCAATGTTCGCACATTGCTTCAGCTCGGTCAACAGGCAGCACTTGCCCGAACATTAGAGACCCTCTCGATCGATATCTGCTGCTTATCGGAGACCCGCCTGCAAGACTCGAGCTCTGTACTCACACTGCGATCCCCTTCAGGTAACACTAGCAGCACTTTCTCATTGCGCCTATCCGGTGACGATGCAGCTTCGAGCACCGGCCAAGCCGGTGTTGGTATTGCCCTGAGTCCCCGGGCTGAACCTACTCTGGTTGATTGGATTCCAATCAGTAGCTGGATGTGTGCGGTCCGATTGGCTGGTTCATTCAAAACTTCGAAGTCGCGTGGGACTAACAGGTGTCTATTCGTTAGCGCTGCCTATGCACCGACAAACTGTAGCGATGACTCGGTAAAAGACGACTTCTATCGTCAACTGAACGAGCTCCTTCGCCACAGAAGAAGCTCGGACACTGTTGTGCTGGCCGGGGATCTGAACGCTCAAGTTGGAAAATTATCCACAGATAAGCTGCATCTGGGCGGCCAACATGATGTAGGCTCCCGTAATGATAACGGTGAGCGGTTACTTCATTTGTGTGAGGATGCTCGCTTATTTCTTGCGGGCACTAATTTCAGACACAGCACCCGCCGGAGGGTGACTTGGCGCCCACCAGCCTCGAACCAGCCTTGGACGCAAATCGATCACATTGCGATAAGTTACCGATGGAGAGGCTGCATCCAGAACTGTCGCTCGATTTGGAGCACAGGTGTGGACACCGACCATGCACTTGTATGTGCTGACCTGCAGATGCGTTTTGGCGGACGCCCACGACGACGCTGTGAGCGCATTGACACCAGCCAACTGGCGAAGCCAGCTGTTCTGAATGCGTATCGAAGTACGCTGACATGCGAGTTGAGTAAGCGCTCACTGGATGCAATTGAAGGTCACTGGTCTCATATTCACCAGACCTTACTAGCAGCAGGAAAATCCTCATGTGGTATGTCTAATCACCAACATGGACATTGGGTCTCTTCACAGTCTCTGGAACTTATAGATGCTCGCCGGCATATTCCGGCTGGAAGCGAACACAATGAAACTCGCAAAGAGCTCTGGGCAAAACTCCGTGCTAGCCTGAAGAGAGACCGCGAATCCTGGTGGTCTCATCGTGCATCAGAGATGGAAATGGCCGTTGCCCTTGGTAACCATCGTAAGTTATTCCGTCTGATACGGGAAACGGGCAGCAGGAGACCTGGTGTTAGTGAAACTATACGTGACGAGAGTGGACAGCCTATCCACAACTTATCAAAACGCTTAGAGCGTTGGGCTGAGCACTTTGAAAGGCAATTTAATCGGTCGGAATGGTTAGATTTCTCGCCGGCCAGTGATCGTCCCGCTCCCTGGGCTGTCCCTTTGGATCCACCCTCTCGCTCAGAAGTCGAACGTGAGATCGAACTGTTGAAGTTAAATAAAGCCGCGGGACCTGATGACCTTCCTCCAGCCCTCTTCAAATCCGGGGGACCTGCTCTTGTGGATGATTTACACGAGTTACTAGTCAAACTGTGGGAGCAGGAAACTGTCCCAACCGATTGGAGCCGCTCCGTCATAGTCCCAATTTTCAAAGGAGGCTCACGATCGGAATGCGGCAGCCACAGAGGAATCAGTCTGATCTCCATCGCCTCCAAATTGCTTGTCTCTGTCATCCTTCACAGACTGACTGGCACCTGTGAAAGCCAGATTCGTGAAGAGCAAGCTGGATTTCGTCGAGGTCGTGGCTGCATTGACCATATCTTCACCTTGCGTCAGTTGTTGGAGCACCGTCACATATATTGGCAGCCCACCGTTGTCGTGTTCCTCGATATCAAAGGTGCATTCGATTCGGTGGATAGACATGCACTTTGGGACTGTCTACTCAGAAAAGGTGTACCTGAGAAATATGTGAATATTATCCGAGCATTATATGCGCGTAGCTCGGGCAGAGTGAGGGCTTACGGCAAGTTGTCGTCGTCCTTTACTATCTCCAGTGGCGTGAGACAAGGATGCCCGCTGTCACCTTTCCTCTTCAACTTCGCTGTTGACGAAGTCATGGACATCGCGTTCACAGGACACGACTTAGAAGGTGTGGATCTGCTCTCAGGAGAACGACTTCTTGACTTAGAGTATGCTGACGATATTGCCCTAATCTGTGACAGCTCACAGACGTGTCAAGCGGCACTGGACAGATTAGCACTAGCTGTCCGTCACTTCGGGCTTTGCTTCGCACCGTCGAAGTGCAAAGCGTTCCTCCAAGATTGGTCTGGACCGCCTCCTACGCTGACCCTTGGTGGGGATCAGCTAGAAGTCGTTCAAAAATTCAACTACCTGGGAAGTTGTATCAGCGCCCGTGGGATTGAGGATGAGATCACGAACCGTATAGCAAAAGCTCGGGGCGCTTTTGCTAACCTTCGCCACCTATGGCGCCGGCGCGACATCACTCTTGCCCTGAAGGGTAGAGTGTACAATGCAGCGGTACGTTCGACCCTACTGTACGGTTGTGAAACCTGGCCGCTTAAAGCAGCGGACCTGAAGAGGCTAGTTACGTTCGACCACCGGTGCCTTCGCAATTTAGCACACATCTGGTGGGAACACCGCGTGAGCAACGAGCGTGTTCGACGCCTTGTTTACGGCACAGGTAAAGGAAATGAACCGCTCAGCACCGTCATTTCACGCACCAGGCTCCGATGGCTCGGCCGCGTGTTGCGCATGCCAGCCCACCGACTCCCGCGACGTGCGTTGTTTGCGCGCCGGGAATGTGGATGGAAGAAGAAGAGGGGTGGCCAAGCGATGATTTGGTCGAGAGGAATGAAGGCCCTCACTTCTGAGCTGGCCTCGGTTGGAGCGTCTCGGCTCCCTGGTTGGGGTCCGGAAGACGATGAACACGTTTGGTTGGACACACTTGCTGATATGGCTAGGAGCAGACCTCAGTGGCATTCGTGCTGTGAGTTTCTTTGTCCCACCCCATCCCTCTTAGCCTCCCCCTCCAACTTTATATAATTTCGCATAGTATTTTTTGATGCACAGTAGCCGGCTGGTAGCTTACCGGAACGATGCCCATCCGTTACCGGTAGCTCAGCCGGCTTGCACCAGTTGCATTTTTTCTCCTTTTTCTGTGTATTGCGGTACAGTAGCTGAGGTGTTCCCCACCTCTAGCTAACGTGTATGATGATGGTGATAATGGCCCTCGTAAGGCGGTGTCAGAGGTTTACGGGCGGAATCGATGCGCACGAGAACGAAGGGGCAAGTGCGCAAATCCGGGTGTACCTGTTGACTCCGAGGACTGATTCGAGGTGGCGTTGGACGAATTGAACTGAAGTGTTGCTTCAGGCGTGTGACGTACGAGGTCGGATCAACTTCTCCAGTAACCCTTGAGTCTAGCACCATTTCTCCAGGAAGCCTGAGAGTAGTGCCAAAGACCAACTCCGCGGGACAACAGCCAATGTCTTCTTTAATGGTGTTACGAATACCAAGCAAGATAATCGGTAGACGTTCTGACAATTGTGAGTTCGACTGTGAAGAAGTAATTGCAGCTTTAAGTTGACCATGGAAACGTTCAACGATGCCATTAGCAGCTGGGTGATAGGCAGTTGTCCGTAGGTGGGAACAACCGAGCAAGCGGTTCATGTCACGAAACAAGGCCGAATTGAATTGGGACCCTCTGTCGGTAGTAATAGTGGCTGGCGTGCCAAAGACGGAAATCCAATTCTCAATGAATGTTCGTGCCACGGTTTCTGTAGAAACATCACATAAAGGCACGACAAGTGGCCAACGCGTATAACGATCAACACATGTCAATAAGTAGACAAAACCGTTGGATGGAGGCAAGAGTCCAACGATGTCAAGATGAACATGTTTGAAACGAGCGTCGGGAAGAGCAAACGTGCCGGAGACGGTAATCGTGTGACGGTGGATCTTGCTGGTTTGGCAAGTGATACAATGTTTGGCCCACTGCTGGATCTCGGAGCGCATGTTGTGCCAAATGAAGCGATCAGTAATTAGCTTGACGGTGGTTCGGATGCTCGGATGTGAGATTCCATGCAGGATATCAAAGACGATTCGGCGGTACTGCTGAGGGTTAAAAGGCCGGGGCTTGCCAGTAGAAATATCACAGTAAATTTTGGAGTCTGAGTTAAGGATTGGCAATTGTGATATTTTGATCGACGGATTTGATCTCAGTTGCACAAACCCAGGATCTCCTCCCTGATGAACTGCTATGTCTTCTAAGTTAATCTTCTACCGTGAAACTTCGTGAAGACATATACGTGACATGGCATCGGCGACAACGTTATTGGCAGCATCGACATAGCGAATGTCGGTAGAAAACTGTGAACTATAATCCAAATGACAGATTTCTCTGGGGGAGAAACGGTCGGATGAACCACGGAAAGCAAAGGCAAGTGGTTTATGGTCTGTAAGAATGGTAAACGTGCGACCTTCAAGCAGGTGCCGAAAATGTTTGATAGTGAGGTAGATGGCTAAAGGTTCTCGACCGAATGTGCTGTATCGCGTCTGTGCTGGCTGGAGTTTACGAGAGAAAAAGGATAGGGGCTCAGGTTGACCGTTGATTACCTGCTGGAGAACAGCCCCAACGGCGGTCTGAGATGCATCAGTCTTGAGGATCAGAGTGGCGTCAACATCAGTCCTCAAATGACTAAGCGCGGTAGCGTTGGACAACGCGTGCTTGATCTTGTCGAATGCATCGATAGCTTCCTGAGTGGGTTCGAATTTTCGTGACCTGTCTTTAAGTAAATCGGTCAATGGCTGGAGTAGCCCAGAGCAATCTGGTATGAAACGGCTGTAGTAATTCACCATGCCGAGAAAACGACGGAGACTTTTGAAAGATTGAGGCGTGGAGTAGTCTGCAATCGCTTGTGCTTTCTCGGGGAGTGGACTAATGCCATTGCAATCAATTCGGTGGCCCAAAAAATCAACAGAACTTTGGCCAAAAACACATATGTTAACATTGATCGTAACGCCGTACTGAGCAAAGTGTTCGAAGGTCGATCGGAGATGTGACAGATGCTCATCATGATTGGAACTGGCCACAAGAATATCGTCAATGTAGGCGTAGACGAAGTCGAGCCCTCTAAGGACTTGATCGATAAACCTTTGGAAAGTCTGTGCGGCATTTCGTAGACCAAATGGCGTGCGAACGAATTCATAAAGACCAAATGGCGTGGTTATAGCGGTCTTCGGAATATCGTCGGAGCAACCGGAATTTGGTAGTATGCACGCACCAAGTCAATCTTAAAGAAAATTGGTCTTCCATGTAAACCAGTTGAAAAATCATGGATGTGCGGAACCGGATATCTATCGGGGACGGTGGAATCGTTTAGTGCACGGTAATCTCCGCAAGGTCTCCAGTCGCCACTGGACTTTTTGGGAACCATATGAAGCGGGGAGGACCATGGGCTATTGGAAGGACGAACGATACCGAGACGAAGCATATGTTCGAACTCTGCCTTGGGAGTAGCGAGCTTGTCTGTAGGTAATCGTCGAGGTCGGGCGGTTACTAGCGGCCCATGTGTTAAGATGTGGTCATTAGACGATTGACAGAGTAGGAAACTGCAGTAATAGTTTGGTAAACACATTGTCGGTGGGCAATGCCAAGCGAAGACCGATCGAACTGATCGAAGTGACTTTACCCGAAACGGACAAGGATGTCAAACTATCGCATAGTTTACGGCTACGCAGGTCCACGATCAGGCCAAACTCGGTAAGGAAATCAACACCAAGGATGGGGCGTTGGACGTCAGCGATGAGGAAAACAAAGGGAAAACTTCGACGAAGACCAAGGTTAAGAGTCGACATTTTCTGGCCATATGTATGGATCTTGGTGTTGTTCGCCGCGTGCAATGTCATTCCGGTTGGAAATAGGTTGCGTTTTTCTGCAGAACGAGGAATAACGCTGATCTCGGCACCGCTGTCAACCAAGAAGTTCAAATTGGTTGAGGAATCGTAGACGTAAAGTAGGCGACTGTAAGATTTGCCAGACACAGCCGTCGCCATCACTGGCTGGCGTGGAGGTTTCCCTGCTGCGGTCTGTGGAATGACTTCGGATGGTTACAATCAGGTCGACAATTCCTTGCATCATCGCCAAAACGGTGGTGGTACCAACAGAAATGACGTTTCGAACTCCTGGCGGGACTACGTTTACTTCGGGAGGAGCGTCTAGGGCTTCTACCACGGTAGCGATTAATGCTCGAGATGGCGAGCTCAGGTTTCGATAACCTCTCAGAAATGATTTCAATCGGGTCACTTTTAAGATCGGCGTTCGTGATCTACTCAAGTGCGTGACATGCTGCGGGTTTATGAAAGTACTCATGAACTTTGTCTGCTGTTTCAGCCAGCTTGTCCGAAGACAAATCATCTGCGAAGACGGCGAGAAGAGCTGTGTTCGATGGAAGACATTTCGTCCAGAGCTGTCGCAGAATCGTGTCATCGACCTTAGAGGAACCGACCAGCATACTCATGTGCCTGAGAAGTTGTGACGGCGTGCGGTCGCCTAGTTCAAGACCGGAAAGTAATCGTCGAAGTCTAGCTTCGTCGGAGGCCGTGGTGCGCTTTAATACGGCGGCTTTGAGTTTATCGTAAGGTGCGTCAGCCGGAATCGGATCGAGCAAGTCTATAAGGTCAGTTGCGATGTGGGTAGGAAGCTGGGCAGTGACATGTGCGAACATTAAGGACTGAGAAGTAATACGGCGTATGCGAAAAAGAGCTTCCAATCGTAAAAACCACACGTGAGGATTAGATGAATCGAAGGTAGGGAAGGAGAAACCAACAAAATTTCCGGAAATGTCGGTGCGAGGATCGTGGTCCGACATAGTCAAGTCACAAAAAGAAGGAGTTCTAAGCTTTCAAAAAGACGAAAACGGGGTCACCAAATATGTAGTGGAAAAGGCCAAACGGAAAGGGCTTAACTACATATAAGAACTCAGTCTATAAATAAGAATGCTGTAGCTGACCTTAGGTAAAGCACGATCTTCGCTAGGCTGTCAGTTAGTCGCACAATCTGGTCGGAAGATGGAACTTAGTCGGCACAATAAATCGACGCGTTAGATCCGATGATCGATGGACGAGGCCAGCAGACGGACGACGACAAACAGCACAACACGCGGAGCCGAAACCAGAAGGCGAATCGAAACTCGGAAAAGTGTTTTATCGGTTGTTGGTCAGTTAAAACAAAACTGTACAATAATACTAGAAATGAGAATAGGAAAGTACAATTGGGAAGAAAGATATGTACAAGCGCCACAAAAGCAGCAGCTGCTGCTAACCGCATGGTGGGATGGCTTAATCGAGCCTTCGGTCAAATTGACCCTAGCAATTTCCGTCTCCTCTTCAATGATTTTCTTCTACCCCACTTGGCGTTTCCTATTCAGACTTGGAGCCCCTGGTTTTTGAACGACCAATGAACCACAACAAACCAAACAGACAGCCTTATATGAAGAATATATCCGAAATGGCAGCAAGACTATTCAAACAACATCATCTCATCGTAGCACACAAACCAACTGCCACATTGAGGAAAACTCTGTCGAAACCGAAAGAGAAACTGGAAGCTCATGAGCATAGTAATGTTGTATATAGACTAAGTTGTAGAAATTGCGAAAAGGACTATGTTGGCCAAACAGGTAGAAAATTACCGACACGATTACAAGAGCACAAAAGCGTATGCAAAAGGCACTATACATCATTGTTAGTCTCAGCACACGTGGATGAAAAAGAGCCCAGCTTTGATTGGACCAAAACTGACGTCCTGGCACGAGGCGAAACAAGAAGAACAAGGGAGTTTCTGAAAGCGTGGTTCTCAACAAAAGACTCGATCAGCCTGCATATCGAGGTTGACCAAGTTTACCAACCCCTCCGACGGAGAGAACTTAGCGGAATTATGAGACGCCGCTTGAATAGGAACAATCCGAGCGACGATTTTTGCCACGGGGAAATTGGTAGAGATCACGGGACACAGCTCGAAGCCGTCACTTTCGAAAAGTCACCTGCACACCGATTACGGATGGACAATTCAGTCAGCGGGATTACACTCCACATCTCGACGCACTGATGATGCCGCCTCGCATGGTGGTGAAACGTATGTAAACAAATTTCCGAGCTCGGCGAACAAATAAGCAACTGAAGGACCAGTGTATACTTGAGGCCCCGCAACCTCGAGCAACAGAACTGGTCCGACGTCTCGAGCCCCTAGATTATCCGCAACGACTTCACTGCCTGGGCATCTACTCGCTTAAGTACCGACATCTCCGAGGCGACCTGATCCTTGTAATTATGATCTTATCCAACCCTGCACAACCCTGTCGCTACCTGCTCACACTGTACCAGTTGTGCTCCCACCTACGTGGCCAGCCACTGTGGCTCACACATTGGCACAGTGGGCTGGACTACAAACGACACCACTTCACTGCGAATCTGCTGACCGTGGAATGCTCTGCCTGCCTATTTAATCTTGGCACTCACTGTGGCGGATTTTAAGACCCGCCTGGACTGTCATCTGTCCGAGCTACACTGCGATATTCCCTGGTATAACTATCTTCTACTTGTTGGAGTTTCTTTCCTTTTTTCTCTTCTAGCTACTTCCTTTCCATAGCCGTTTTGGAGGGTGTGGTGGGATGTCACGCTTTGAACCGGCGTGCATTCTGTTTAAATGCCGCATAAGCCCGATGAAGATACGGCTAACACGCGAGTCCAACCCGCTATAAGGTTGCTTGGCCTATCATCAGACCCGATCCGAACTCTTTTTACCCTATGGTTCATGTAAAGCTCGAGCTTTTATTCCCATTAACCTCAATGTTCTAATGACATCTTCACGTTACAGTTCCTTTTTTGTTACTCAGGTATCTTGGTATTCTATTTGCTTAGCTCTTTCCACTTTCTCATTTTGCCTTCTGAATTTACTTTTTTCTCTTCCTTACTTCTTATGTAACCGGCCCAGCAGGGACTGGTAGGTCAGAATACCTAGGCATTAATTGTTTGGACAGGGTGTGATGCGGTCTTTGTTTTAGGCCCATCAGTATTTCAACGTCTGACAACTCCTGGTTCAACGACCCGCTGAAGAAGGAAAACTCATGGGATAATCATATCGTTCCAGTCCCACTTGAACTTGAATCCGAATCGTGAGGATCTTAAGATTTCCAAAGGATTTACCACGATTTTTCGTGGGTGTTTGCTGAGTGGGATGCCTGCACGCAGCATCTACGAGGTGTTCGATCGAGCAAGCTCTACTTCATGCCTCCAGATTGCTTGCCTCTGTCATTCTACATAGACTTTCACTTGTGAAAGCCGGTTTCGTGAAGAGCAAGCTGGGTTTCGTCGCGGTTGTGGCTGCATCGACCACATCTTCACTTTACGTCAATTGTTGGAGCACCGTCACATATATTGGCGGCCCACCGTTGTCGTTTTCCTCCATACCAAAGGTGCCTTCGATTCGGTTGATCGATTTACCCTTTGAAACTATCTACTCAAGAAAAGTGTGCCCGAGAAATATGTAAATATTATCCGAACGTTATACGCGTGTACCTCAGGAAGAGTAAGGGATAACGGCAAGCTGTCGCTGCTGTTCAATATCTCCAGTGGTGTGAGACAAGACTGTCCGCTGTCACCTTTCCTCTTTAGCTTCGCTATTGACGAAGTCATGGAGTTCGTGTTCACAGGATACGACTTATAGGGCGTGTAGCTGCTCCCAGGCGAACGACTTCTTGGCTTGTAATATGCTGACGACATTGCTCTAATCTGATAGCTCACAAACATGCCAAGCGGCAATCCACAGATAAGCATTGGCTGTCAACCGTTTAGGGCTTTGCTTTGCACCGTCGAAGTGCAAAGCTTTCCTTTAAGATTGGCAAGGACCGCATCCTGCGCTGACTCTTGGTGGAGATCAGCCAGAAGTCGTTCAAAAGTTCAACTACCTAGGTAGTTGTATCATCCTCGCTGGAATTTTTAAACGAGGTCACAAAGCATCTAGCGAAAGCTCGAGGCGTTGTTCCTCGCCTCTTCCTGAGTGGCATTGTAGCTTCAGAGCGTAATGGGTCCCTGTTCCTTTGCAGAACCTAAAGGCGTATGAACTATTTGTTTGGTCACGGCTCCCAACGGGTTGCAATACCCTCATATCGTCCTGCTGCCTTGTAGCTTAGATACTTGCTCAAAGGCTCGGGGTAGGACCCCCTTAGGACAACCCTATTCTTCGGCCTGGGCAACCGGGTAGTATCACGCCCACTGCTGGATCATGAGCGGAAAATACTCCTGTTTTCACTCTTGTTATGTCTACCTACTATACTGTCTTTACTGCTGAGTCTCCACTCAGATCGTCCCACGTCCCATTATTCAACTACATTTTTGTCCTTCCCGATCAACGCCAACAGCGGCCCACTGGTCGCACCTGAAGGAAGGCAGAGTCAAACTTGGTGTTCGATGTCAAGCGACCACAGCCTTTTCACACTCCACCGAAGCCCCAGCTTTTCTTCGACCTGGTTCTCCATTCAGCCTCGCAGCGTTCGCACCCTGATGCAGATCGGACGGCAAGCATGCCTGACCCGCACTCTTGTGACGCTCTCGATAGACATCTGTTGGTTTTCAGAAACCAAATTGCACTACCGTCATCAGAATGGCCTCCTGCAAAGCTTGACGTCAAATGTCATTTGCGCTTTTCCGGTGACCCAGACGCTGCCACTTCTGGCCAGACTGTGTGGGGATTGCTCCGAGTGCCAAGGCCGGGTCCACTCTGCTTGAATGGATCCCCGTCAACGGTTGGCTATATGCAGTGTGACTACGAGGTTCATGTAAGTAAGCATCGCGCTTTGTTTGTCGTCTTCCCTTACTCTCCTACAAACTGCAGCCCGGATGCAGCCAAGGAATGCTTTTACCAACAAGCGCATGACTTGCGTTCCGCTAAATAGTCTGATATTGTCATTCTTGCCGGAGATTTAAATGCAAGCGGCCTGTCACCAAGTGAGCACCATCGTGGGGGTAGTTTTGGCTTCGGTAGAAGTCAAACAGACAATGGAGACAGACTACTGACTCTTTGTTCTGAGCATCCCTTGTTTCTTTCGAGCACCAGTTTTCCACAGTAGAAGTGACAGACTGCTACCTGGTGCCTGCCTTTTCAAGCGCAAGAGTGGTCCCAGCTTGACCACATAGCGATAAGTTGTAGACGACGCGGGAGCATATCAGACTGCTGTTCGTACTGATCAACTTATCTGGACTCCGATTACGCATTGTTTCGCGCCAAGTTATGTATGCGTTTCAGAAGACCGCCCTGGCGTACGCATTACCAACCGAGCATAGAAAACCTACAAGTCCCTACAACGTTAGCTAAATACCAGGCCTCCTTGTCAACACTGTTTACCACAGCTTCTTATGATGATCTGGATTCACAGTGGATGCAAATCAAAAATGCCTTAGTTTCTCCCAGCAGTGATAGTTGCAGAGTCACCCATCATACGCCGAAAAGCTGAATCACTGCTGTCTCCTTGTCGTTGATAGACAAACGCCGCTCGGTCCCGGTCGATTCTAGCTGTAGTGAAGAACGACGATCCCTAGATCGAGAATTGCGCAGGAGTCTACAAAGAGACCGTGAAACCTGGTAGTGTGAACGTGGTAGTGAGATGGAACTCGCTAGCCTTTGGTAATACCAGAAAAATTTTCCATCTTATCCGAGCCACCCATGGTTTCCGATCTGGTGTAAGCGAAACGATCTGCGAAGAGGATAACCCACTAAACACTAATTTTCAAGGACGGTTGGGACAATGGGCTGATCATTTTGGCTCGCAGTTTTGCTGGCCACCGGCTTCATCTGCTTCCCCTGGAGCATCATCATCATCATCAACAGCAGTACATCAGCCATTTGAACTGATGCTTCGCTGCCATACAACCATGAGGACCTATAAAATAGAGAATAAGAAGATGGAGAGAAGGGAGACTTACCTGAAAACCTTAATGCCCTAAGCAAACATTCAGGGTCAAGGCGCCTACACCTTGTGTAGACAACATACCGTCACAAACAGCTGGCTATCGTGCAAAGATAAGGTGGTATCGGCGAGACAGCTTCCTTGCGGCTTTCACTGCCCCGCGTCATAATCAGCCATTACCCCGCAGATAACTCAGCACCAAACACACTTTAAACAGACAATCCGATTAGGAGACGGCAGCAGACGCGGCACTGGTGTCGGTTGCGAGCCATGTCCTGTAAAGTCTCGAGCCAAGCACAAGGCGAGTCACGTGGCCTCCAGCCCGGAAGGTGAGACCGACCAACGGCACCCAGTTTGGTCGTCAGTGACTTCATTTCCCGCTACCAAGTCAACTTCTGTCCACCTCGAGCCTTGCGCCATCCGACACCTGGTAAACTGAAGAAGGCGTTCCTAGGTAAGCGGTGACCAGGCATGCGTAGCACGTACCCGAGCGAACGCAACTTATTCAGTGCTATCTGTTGTTTTATTGAGCTAGCATGATCATCACCACCTAGTACTCGCCTACGCACATCATCGTTGCGGACACGCTGGTGCCACCCGACTCCAGCAATGCTTCGCAAACAACGAAGAGCAAAGACTTGAAGGCGCCTCAGATCTTCAGACCGAAGGGGCCAAGTTTCACTACCATAGAGCAGAACGGCCCTCACTGTGGCCTTGTATACACGGCCTTTCAGACGAAAGGAAACTCCCTTCTGTCGCCAAAGGTGCCGCAGGTTCAAGAAGGCAACTCTGGCCTTTGCAATGCGTGAGCTCACGTCAATTTCTATGCGCCCATCATTGCTGATGCAGCTGCCAAGATAAGTGAAATGATCAACCACCTCGAGTTCATCGTTACCAAGCGTCAAGGGGTCATCGAGTGGCTGGTGGTCCTGCAGCAACACTTTGCACTTTGAAGGTGCGAAGTGCATACCAAATAATGGGACCACTCTGAATAGGCTATTCAGGAATGATTGTGCCGCCTCAACATTGTCGAAAAGCAAGACGATATCGTCCGCATAATCTAGATCAACTAACCGTTCACCAGGCAGCACTTCAACACTTACATCGTGAGATTCCGCAAGGGAACACTCCATGATAGAATCCACGACGAAATTGAACAAAAATGGGGAAATCGGGCAACCCTGTCGAAAAGCTATCCGATAGGGCACCATAGACCCTGACGCGGCCTGTAGTGTTCGAGTATAGAGCACGAAGGATGTTCACATATTTCGTGGGAACACCTTTCCGCGCAAGTATTTCGAACAGAATCGATCGATCGACTGAATCGAACGCACTCTTGAAATCGAGGAACACAGCTATTGTCGGTCTGCGGTATGCGTGGCGCTGCTCTAGCACCTGCCGCAAAGTAAATATATGGTCTATACAGCCACGTTCTGGGCGAAAACCGGCCTGCTCTTCTCTAATCCGAGATTCCCGTTCTGCAGTGAGGCGACGAACGATAATCGAGGCCAATACTTTTGTCACAACTGGCGTTAGGCTAATACCCCTGTGGTTCGCACAGTCTGTGCGACTGCCCTTCTTGTATATTGCCACTGTAATCGATTCGCTCCAATTAGCCGGCACACTCTCTTCGTTCCAGATACGTTCGAATAAAGAGGTCAGTGCTTTGCAGAGGACCTCACCTCCATCCTTAAATAGTGCAGGTGGTAGGGAATCTGGGCCAGCGGCACGAAAACGATTGAGGGCTGTGATCGCGTTTCGGACCTCGGCCTCCGATGGAGGCTCTAAACTAACCGTCCATGGCTCGTCCTGCATCACCTGAGTAGGAAGAGGTCCGGGAGCAAGGGGCCAGCTGAACTGATCTTGAAAGTGTTCCGCCCAACGAGCCATACGGCGCTCCTTATTGTGTATCAGCGCACCCGCGCTGTCCCTGATTGTCTCACTGACGCCTGGTTTTCTCGGACCAGTGGTGCGGATTAGCTGGAAGAGCTTCCGGTAATTGCCTACTGCTCCTGCCTCCTCCATTTCTTGAGCCCTACTGGTCCACCAGGCTTCCTTGTCAGCACGTAGGCTCCGCTTTAGTTCACGCCTAATAGCCCGTCTGGTCACATTGTGTTCAGAACCAGCCGGGAGGTGTCTTCTAGCTTCCAAAAGGTTCACGGACCTCTCGGATATCCAGTGACTGGTGCGATGACGACTGATAGTGCCACAAGCAGATGCTCCTACGTCGTGCATAGTGGCCGAGATCCTATTCGACTGAAGTTCAGTATCATTAGGACAAGACAGCGAGAGTTCGCTATGCAGTGCTTCTTGATAGGCTTGCCTGACAGAGGGCTGGGACAATTTCTCCGTTGCCAATCGGGGGGGGGACGCTTTGTGCGCCTTCCGGTAAAGTTCATGGAGGAACGACAGCGCACCAAGGCATGGTCAGAGTCGACACAGGTACTCCAATACGAGCGGCAATCCAGAATGGAACCGCGCCACCTGTAACTACTGGCTATGTGGTCAATTTGGGTCCATCGCTGACCAGCTACAAGGTGGACGCCAAGTGGCACTTCGGCGCCCACTGTGTCTAAAAGCAGTGCTAGTAAGAAACAACTGGTGCTCCGCACACAGTTGCAGCAGACGCTCGCCGTTGTCAGTCCGTTCGGCGTTAAGTCCATACTTACCACCCAGCTGAGCTTCTGAAGAGCTCAGACGCCCTACTTGTGCGTTCATATCCCCTGCAAGTACTATAATATCTGAACTAGTAGCACTGCGTAGTAGCGTGTTCAGTTCGTGATAGAAAGTGTCCTTGACTGCATTAGAACTGCAGTCGGTGGGAGCATAAGCAGAAATCACAAACAAACAGCGTTTTGTTTTACTTCGGGAATTCAGCTTAGCTGATGTCGTCAAACGGGCTGCACATAAACGACTGTTCACCGGAATCCAATCAACCAACGATGACTCAGCCTTGGAGCTGAGAATGATACCTACACCAGCTTGACCCGTGAGTGCCGCACCGGCGTCTCCGGATGCGTGCAACCAATAACGAGAGGATAAGCCGGGTGCAGTCAATTCAATAACCTCGTTAGGGTCATTAATCCTAGTTTCGGACACACAACACACATCAACACCCAGTGTGTCCAAGGTGCGTGCGAGTGCAGCCTGCTGACCTGTTTGTCTTAGAGTGCGGACGTTGAATGTCGCCATGGAAACGGGACAGCGTGGCCTTATAGGGAACTTTTGCCGATAGGCGTCCGATAGGTGCTGTGGGATGGTGGCTGCAGATGGTTCTACTCCAGTAGCACTTCGGTTGCTGTCAATTAAGCTGGGAATTATAGAAGGAAGGTTAGTAATGGGGGCCGGGATGGGAGTAAGAGAAAAAGGTGGAAAAGAAAGATGGGAGGCGCCAGCAGTAGCATGTTTTCGCTTATCCGCCCTGCTGTATGCAGCAGATAAGGCGACCCCTGATAATCTGCGCGACGGCCGATGCAGGATGAAGTTTATGTTTGAAGAAAATGTCATGGTTGTATGTGGGCTGGGATACTGCCAGGGCGCCCAGAGCGCCCTGGAGCGCTCACTGGGGCTGCATAGTCTGTCACCACAGGTCCACTTTCTCACCAGGGAATCTGGAAAGAGCTCCGCCTCCTGCAGTGCTGTGAAGCACGGGGCTATGATGGCTTACCTCCCGCCCTATTTAAAGATGCCGGCTGTTCGCTGGTTTGAACACTTGCTGCTTTGCTCTCAGAAATCTGGCTGAAAGAAATGGTTCCATCATTTTGGGTTGAGTCGATAGTCGTCTCCATCTTCAAAAAGGGCCATCGCACAATGTGATCTAACTACATGGGTATCAGCTTTGTCCCCGTCGTTTGTAAGACCTGGTGTCCATCATACTTCGAAGGCCATCTCCAATGCGCGAGTTGCTACAATGGGAAGAACAGGCTGGGTTCCGACCTGGCCGCGGCTGCATCGATCAAATCTTCACACTCCGCCAGATCCACGAGCTCCGTCATGTGTACCAAAAGTCAACGATTGCTGTGTTCCTGGATATCCGCGCTCCTTCGATTCTATCGACAGATCTGCATTGTGGCACTGTTTGTCCAGGAATGGCGTCCCCCGGAACTTCGTTTCCATACTGCGTACTATGTACAGTCTAACTTTGGGTAGAGTTAGAACTTAGGGCAAGCTTTTGCCTACCTTTGTTGTCACCAATGGTGTTCGACAAAGATGCCCTATTTTCCCATTCCTTTCCAATTTCGCCATTGAGGATGTAAGTAAGTAATCTCAGCAGTCTAGCAACTAGACACAGAGCCAACCGAAAACCATGGAGATCAGCGGATAAGGGACAGTCATCGTGGCATAATAGTTGAAGGTGAGCAAGACACTTCAGCTAATATGCCGCCGGAAGAAAGGAACATTCTGACAAAAGCTAGAACAAAACCTTTTTAGTTTGTTTTTCACACACCAATTTTTCTCCTTTTTTGCCATTTTCAATATTTGAAGTATTAAACATGGTAATCAATACAATACTGTACATAATTCTTCCACTGATTCCGGTTGCGGGCCATGTCTTCAAGAGTGCTAAGCAATTGGCACTCCACATCTTTGGGCCACCATCCTGGCAGACGTACGGATCCAACAGCGGCTAGACATGACTTCAGCGATTTCATGTGCTGCCTCCATGTAGTAGACTGACCACCACGCGGTCACCTCCAACCAGGTCCTTAACGAGCGAATGGAGTGCGACGCGCTAGACGCTCAGGTTCCATGCGTAGGACGTGACCAAGCCATCTCAACGGGCGCAACAAAACCAGTTTGTTGAAGGGAATACTCGCATTCCCCAAGATGCGAGTCAAACGTCATTACTATTAACTCGATGTTTCCACCAAACACGAGCAATCCTGCTTAAGCAACCGTTATCGAACGTAGAAAGACGACGCATGTCTTTCACGCGAATCGGCCAGGACTCACTCCCGTACAACAATACTGAGCGAACTGATGCGCTGTAAACGCGGCCCATTAGCGAGAATGAGACGTCGCGACGACACCACAAGTGCCTCAGATTGACAAATGCTGATCGAGCTTTAGCGATGCGAAGAGAAAGTTCTTTGTTATTAGTGCCGTCAACAGAAACACAGCTTCCAAGGTAGACAAAACTATCTACCTGTTCAAGTTGTTCACCTTCGAGAGTGTGTACGGGAGCAAGTGAAAGCCAATCCTTGAGCAGTACTTTACACTTCGATGGGGCGAAGCTCATGAAATACTTAGATGCTTCAACCGCCAAACGATCCAGAATGAGTTGCATACTATGAGGATCGGCACCAAGTAGGGCGATATCATCAGCATAATCTAAGTCGGTCGCGCGCTTACCTGGTAGAAGCTCTAGACCAAAATGTTGAAAACCTTCTAGAGCATTCGACAGAACGTCTTCGTTTACGAACTTGAAGAGGAATGGAGACATAGGGCAGGCCTGTCGCACACCGCTATTGACAGCGAATTGCGAGGAAAGCTTGCCATAAACCCTCACTCTGCCGGATGTATGAATGTAATGCGCTCGTAAGATGACGGTATATTTATCTGGCACCCATTCTTTACCAAGCAACGCCATAAAGCAGGTCGATCAACGGAGTCAAAAGCGGCATTTATGTCTAGCAATGCAACAGTAGTGGGTCTGTGGTAAATTTGACGATATTCGAAGAGCTGGCGAAGCGTGAAGATTTGATCCACTCATCTGCGGCCAGGATGGAAACCAGCTTGTTCTTCACTATAGAATCATTCACGTATTGGGGATAGTCTACGGAGCAGAATGGATGCCAATAGCTTGGAGGCAACCGAAATAAGACTGATCGCGCGATGATTTACACATGATGTGCGAGCGCCTTTCTTGAAAATCGGGACAATAACTGATTCGCTCCAAAAGGAAGGTACTTTCTCTTCATGCCAGATTTTTGCGAATAGCGCGGTCAGCTGGTTAATGAGCGCCGCACCGTCGTACTTGAACAGCTCCGGTAGAAGTCCGTCTGAGCCGGCAGCGTTGAACCGCTTCAAGCGTCGAGTCTCGAGGCAGACTTCCACTTCGCTGGCTGGATTCAATGGGACGAGCCAGGGAGGACAACAAGTGTACTGCGTCTACTGATGGATGGTGGAGGCCAATTGAACTGCAAGTGAAAGTGTTCGGCCTAACGGTCCATACGCCTCTGTTGGTTGGTTATCTGGGACCCATCCACCTCGCAAATGACCTCACTGACACCAGGCTTCCTGAGGCCAGTGGATCGAATGTGTTGGAAAAGCCTGCGAGTGTTGCCAAAGAGGGCAGCGGTCTCCATCTCTAAAGCACGTTCAGACCACCATGTCTCGCGATCCTTGCGTAGGCCTTGCTTGGGCAGCCGGTTGGCAGAACGGCGCAGCTCATTGCAGTCTGATTCCGCCGGGATATCTTTACGGCGTTCGAACAGCGCCAAAGAACGAGCAGAGATCCAAGCCCTTAGGGGACGTCGAGTTAGGTCGCAGCTTGACTTTCCGGAAATGGTTATCGCTTTCCGTATACAAGTCCAGTGTTGATCCACGTCTTGCGGTGGATTGCAACTGAGTGCACATGCCAGTGAAGACTGATAGCTCGCCTAGACAGAGGAATGAGTTAATCTGTTTACATCAGTTTTGCGGCACTTTGTGTTACATCATCATCATCATCAACAGCAGTACATCAGCCATTTGAACTGATGCTTCGCTGCCATACAACCATGAGAACCTATGAAATAAAGAATAAGAAGAGGGAGAGAAGGGGGACTTACTTGAAAACCTTAATGGCCTAAGCAAACATTCAGGGTCAAGGCGCCTACACCTTGTGTAGACAACATACCGTCACAAACAGCTGGCTGTCGTGCAAAGATAAGGTGGCATCGGCGAGACAGCTTCCTTGCGGCTTTCACTGCCCCGCGTCATAATCAGCCATTACCCCGCAGATAACTCAGCACCAAACACACTTTAAACAGACAATCCGATTAGGAGACGGCAGCAGACGCGGCACTGGTGTCGGTTGCGAGCCATGTCCTGTAAAGCTTCGAGCCAAGCACAAGGCGAGTCACGTGGACTCCAGCCCGGAAGGTGAGACGTACCAACGGCACCCAGTTTGGTCGTCAGTGACTTCATTTGCCGCTGCCAAGTCAACTTCTGTCCACCTCGAGCCTTGCGCCATCCGACACCTGGCAGACTAAACAAGGCGTTCCTAGGTAAGCGGTGACCAGGCATACGTAGCACGTGCCCAAGCCAACGTAACTTATTCAGTGCTATCTGTTGTTCTAGAGAGCTAGCATGATTATCACTTCCTAGTACTCGCGTACGCACATCATCGTTGCGGACACGCTGGTGCCACCCGACTCCAGCAATGCTTTGCAGACAACGAAGAGCAAAGACTTGAAGGCGCCTCAGATCTTCAAAGCGAAGGGGCCACCTCACTATCATAGAGCAGAAGGGCCTTGTATACACGGCCTTTCAGACGAAGGGAAACTCCCTTCTGTCGCCAAAGATGACGCAGGTTCAAGAAGGCAGCTCTGGCCTTTGCAATGCGTAAGCTGACGTCAGTTTCTATGCGCCCATCATTGCTGATGCAGCTGCCAAGATAAGTGAAATGATCAACCATCTCGAGTTCCTCGTTAGCAAGCGTCAAAAGGTCGCCAAGTGGCTGGTGGTCCTGTAGCAACACTGCACTATGAAGGTGCGAAGTGCATACAAAATAATAGGACCACTCTGGACTCCCCAAAACATGCAGGCCAGTGCATGATCGGAGTCAACGAAGGTTGACCAAAAGGACCTGCAGTCCAGTACGCTGCTACGCCATCTTAAGCTAATTGCAATGTGATAAATTTGAGACCACGGTTGTGTTGGCGAAGGGGGACGCGCACTTTGCGGAACGCTTCTTCGTACGCTTGAAATTAGTGCTTGAGAGAAACAGATGATTGTCTTCGCACAATGTGAGAAGTTTCTCCGTTATCAGAGCGGTTCTCGTCGAACGCGTGCTGACCTCCAAGATGGCGTTCGTATGGCAACAGGTGGCCAACTCGTGCATTAAAACTCCCAGCAAGTATAATGACATCCGACTTTTTAGCATTAGTCAAGAGCTGATGTAGATTCCGGTAGCATTCGTCCTTGACCGAGTCGCCACTGCAGTCAGTTGGAGCGTACACGGAGATCATAAACAAGATACCTCTCTCTTCGCGGTGCTTGTTGATTCTACATGAACCCCGAAACCGAACTACACATAGTCGGTTGTTAATCTTGAACCAGTCCAGTAGTGCCGCCTCGGCCTTGCCACTTAGTGCTATACCTACACCAGCCAAACCCGCTGAGGCTGCTACTGGATCTCCAGAAAGACGCAGGTGATATCTGGCTTCGTGGTCAGGGGGCGGTGTCAAGCTAAGCACAGTGCTGGGATCTTGCAATCGGGTTTCTGAAAGGCAGCAGACATCAATGTCTAGGGAATCTAGGGTGCGCGCTAGACTGGCTTGCTGTCCATTCTGCATGAGTGTCCGAACGTTGAAGCGCACCAGGCGGAACGAGGATCGGGGACGAAGGAGAGCCATAGGTTGAACTCCTTGGTCTGCTGCGCAACCAGAATCGCAGTCAGATTGTTGAACACATGAATCGGGTAACGGAAAGTGAGGATTGTTAGCAAACAAACAATTGGCGTGTGATGAAGTCGCATGAAAGTGACTAGCAGAAACAGTAGCTGATGAGCACGTTGTAATACAGTCCATGGTTTGTGAGAGGGCGTGATACTACCCGGTTGCCCAAGCCGAAGTAGGGAGTTGACTTAGGGGACTCCACCCCGAGCTTTTGGTTAAGTAACCTACCCGCAAAGCAGCGGGGCGAATTTAGGGAATCGCGCCTATTGGCAGGTGCTGACTGAATGTTCAGTTCATGCTTCTTTGTTTGGTAGATCACCAAACAGGGTCCCAATACCCCCTTGAAATTACCACAATTGCTGGAATACAATGCCCCACCGAAGTGGAACATTGTCACTGAACAGTTTTCTGGGACGGGGTACACCCGAACCACCCAGCTGCCACCACGAGAAGGTAGTTCGGCAAGCCAATCCATTGAGGATGTCCTAAAGAATGCTCTGGATAATTCTTTGAGCCCTAGCGTTAAGCTTCTCTTAGGTGGCCGAGTTGTTGACTTGGACTACGCTGATCATATCGTCTTGCTTTATGACGGTCCACAGACCGTCCGATCGAAGTGTAAAACTATGGGATGGCTTTTTCCCCATCTAAGTGTAAATCTTTTTTTCCAAGCCTAACTGATGCCTTTGCCTGCTGTAAGCGTCTAAACACTTAAAATCATGGAACAGAGCGCGCAGTTTCCGGTTGTCAAAATTCACAAAAGCGCCGGAACAGATCACCGGAAACAAATTCACAAACCAGAACTGACCCGCGATCCCCGGAATAAGTCAAAATTCTACTCCGAATTTACTACTGTGCTATAAAGATACACATCAAAAGATGACAGACCTCAAGTGGTATCCTCAAGCACGAAAAAGGTAAACAAGTGACTGGGCATAATTGCAAGAACCGCTTCAAAACAAAACAAGACACAAATTGGGTGACTAAACTCATAGACATGCTGGGTAGTCAGAAGTCCTCCTGAGGCAGCAATGATTGGACAGAGCACAATACGCCAATAGCGCAGTGACATGGTCGTTTGAATGTGACTGGATAGACAGGCCGAGACATTCTGAACGGCCGTGAATACACGCGTGGGTAGACCGGTGAGACCCTCGTAGAATTGGCTGGGGTAACACGGAGAGTAAGACTGTGTTGGCGTTGAGCAAAGATTGAGCGTAGACAAGTTACGGAGAGTTTTGCCGACCTGGGAATTTGCATCACAGCCGATGGAGCTGTTGGAGACAAGATTTCGATGTTTATCTCGAAAGCTCACTTCTCTTTCTCTAAGCTGAGGCACTTATGGCGCCGCCATGACATCCGTCTATCCATCAAATGGAGGGTTTATTGTGCGACTGTCCGTGCTGTACTATTGTACGATTGCAAAACAGCCTGTTCGAACCGTTGACCTGCGCCGTCTCTTCGTTCTTGAAAACGGTTGCTTGCGATCCATTGCCCGTGTGTGGTGGATGTGCCACGTAACAAATGTGGGTGTTAGACCTCGTCTTTTGTGGAGGCAGCCACTCTCTTGAGGAGCTCATCCCGGTGGCTTGGACAAGTATTGCACATGCCCGCTCATCGTCTTCCGTGTCGGGCGTTGTTCGCGGTTCCTGAACCGGACTGGAGGAGACGGCGCGGTTGAAAACCTACAATATGGAAAGCCACATGAAAGATCTGACGAAACAATTGACTTCAGTCGATTGTCCTCTACTCCCTTGTTGGAATTTCAGAGTATCGCTAGTTACAGACCCTTGAAGTCATGGCTCAAGTCGGACGTCTTTGGATGAATCAAGACCAGAAATCAGTTCAGGGTTAAGGATTCTTTTCGGTAAACTTTCTTAAGATCCAAACGTTCACATAACACTGATTGTGTGGGGTAAGCGTCAAACCGGGCTTGGGTTGCTTTCTAAGGTGTTTAAACGGTCAAGGTCGATGACTAAATGCGGCTACAGACTTCGAGAAAAGTGCACCAAAGAAAACTTAATGCACAAGCCTCAGCAACCTAAAGTACATAGGGAAGGTCACGAAGGGAATTAATAATAAATAAATAAATAAATTTGTATATTAAGTAACTATTTCAGTCGGCCACGGTAGTAGTATCGGCCGTATGAAACGTTTATGTACACCTAATTCCAGCTTCAGATGGTGGATGTAAATAACCTCGGCAATAGACAAACTTTGCTTTCGGAAGCCTTGCGAGAAGCGTTCAAGTAATGAGTAGATGGCTTTCAAGTCATTCTCAGATGCAGTATGGCCACTTTCGAGGAGGTGCGACATGATTGAGCTGTCTGAGGACCTCATTTCGCCTTTGTAAAACCACGCCGGGATGTGCTCACGAATCCTCTGGGATAGACGTCTCGTTGTGCGACCCACTTATCGTGCACCACAGGAGCACGAGTACTGATAAACGAGCATTGAACGGGTCAACGATGACAGCCTATCTTTCAAGGGTTTTGTAAGCAATGGCTTGTTGTGGTAAACAGTTCTTAAGCGGGCTGCGAAATAAGTTTTCTCGACAGCATCTTTCAGACGTCGAGGTAAGATATCAGCTGCAGTATTGCCCTTAAATGACAAATATATGAATAGCTCTTTCTTGGGAACAATGCTCTTAGGTGGCTTTCGCTTTCGTTCTTTCATATGCTTCATGATAAAGTTATCGGGGTAACCATTTTCACGAAGGGCATCGCTGATTCTCTGTAGCTCTTCTTTGGCGGTATCCTGAGTGCAAATCCTGCGGGCTCTGAGGGCAAGAGATCGGATTAAACTCTAGTGCTGTAAAAGCACTGCGCTGTGAAAGTTTGTGTATTGTCCAGTCCACTTATGCTTTCTGTGTACCTTTCTGCTACATGAGCCGCCCGCCTTGCGGATGACTTCTACATCCAAGAAAGGTAAACGCTTTTCATTTTCTTGCTCACAGGTGAAGCCTAGATTCTCATGTGCGTCATTAAAGGCCTTCAGCAACTGTTCAGCATGCTTTTCGGATTCACAAAGCACGAAGGTGTCATCCACATACCGTACGTACATTTTCGTTCCACAGATGTGCGTCCTGAGTGGGCCATGTTCTAATTTCGCCATATAGATGTCAGCCAACAACGACCCCAAAGGAGATCCCATGGCCATTCCATCAGTCTGACGGTACATCTCACCATTGAACGTGAATTGAACATTTAACGTGCAGCGAAATAGTATCTCCTTTAGCAAATCCTCCGGAAAGTTAGCGTATATCGGTAGTTGCCGGGTCACCTCGCACACGTATTCCATCGTTACGAACAGTAGTCGCCTTAGCAGCTTGCATGCAACCTCGATTGGTGGCGGCTTGCAAACGAAGTCGTTGCTCTAGAAGCCAGCCCAGTCTTCTGCGCATTCATAATTTGCAAGACATTGGAGGATGAGCCGCGCTATATCGCAGTTAGATATCAGTCATGGCGGTCCGCTGCCGTCGCCCATGGCTCGGTGACATAAGTCGCTGACTCGCAAGAGTAAGGTCCTGGGTTCGAATCCGGCAGGATTCAGCGGGTGCACACTGCTAACTAGTCCCAATAGGACGAAACGGCCATCTAGCGTTTTCCTAGATATATGGTGGCCGTCTGCCTGTGTCTAAATGCGACGAACCTACACAAAATCGTAATAAATCTCCCTACTATTTACAAACAAAGACCCATTTGTTGATAGAATATGGAATTCAAACGCTGGCGGGAAACATGGTCTCGTTGTTCACATGTTTGTCGGACACCTGGAAACTACCACGTTGCGGCCTCGTATACGAAATGCCCACTTTTACCTATTTATCTCTTTCACTGTGCTTGCGATAACAAGTAGGCTGTTGACACGCCTTATGCCTAACTTGGGACGTCCTAAATGCGAATGGACCTCTGAGGCATCGGTCTATTTGATTAGTTCACGTGCCCTTCATTACCTGGAACGACAACTGACAAGGAGTGTTTGAATTAACCGGGAACGTTGGTTTGTGGCAAGGCCCGTGAGAGAGAAAATCACTTATATTCTTTTCAGACTAGTACTGTTCCATCTTTACCGGAACTCGGGTCCGAGAAAACCTCGTGAGACAATAGCTTTTAAAGATGGCCAGTTTACCAATTTTTAGCCGCATCGATTTGCCCGTTGGACACAATATTTCCAAGAGCAGTTCAGCTGGTGTGCTGGAACCCTGCCACTTGGGCAATCATCTGACTCCACGTTGGCACCTGATGTCCCACCTATCTCACTGGATGTGCTTATGTCTTTCCATGTGGAAACGAAACAAGGCTTTTGGACCCGACGACATTCCTCCATCTTTCCTCAGAGATAGAGAAGACTTTATTGACTGAACTTGTTGCTCTGTTCAACGCTATTTGTGACACTGAAGAGGTGCCTTCAGAGTGGCGACTGTTAATTGTCGTGCCCTTCTTCTGGATGGGTATGCAGACTGTGCGAAAATCAACGAGACATTAGTTTCATTTGTCTTACCTCCAAACTTCTCACGTGTATCTTTCTTCGACTGCTTACTGGTCCTCATAAGAGCTTAATTATCGAAAACGTAGCTGGCTTCCACCTTATTCTTGGTTGCATCAACCACATATTCGGCAGCTGTTAGAGTAGAGACACAGACAACTGACTGGTGCTTTTCCTTGACTTGAAGCTGTTTTCGACCTTTGATCGAACCAGATTGTGACATTGCCTCTCCGTTAAATGCTTGTCCGCTAAACCCTTTTCCGTTTTCAAGTCTTCCGTGACTCCCATTGTCAACTGAGAGTTTACGGAAAGCTGTCTTCTAACTGCCGTAATAAAAATGTTCTCCATATGTTTCTTGTACTCGCTTCCGTAAGCGAATTGATCATAAGTGACTCCGTACTCTCTTACTATTACGGCGTGGAAGTTCTGCCAGGTGACCTACTGACAAACATTACGTATGCGGTTAACATAGCTCGAAAAGTTATCCACAATACGTTGGAGCGTCACACAGATGCTTTGCTCCCATGCAATGGCTGGAATTACTTCTAGACCACCCTCTCTTACTCACTGTGTAACCGGTAACTTTTGACCACCGGCCAGTCGTGATAATTGGATCTGCCGCATTTCTGTGCTCTGATCATGATCGTTCAGCTGAACTGAACTAGGACATAACGCGCATGCTCGCCCTCATTTGTCAGACGCGTCTGGGGAACAGGATTGGCTTACTAATCCACAACTTCATTTACTAACCTGCCATCGTCCGACGACATTATAAGCCAGCTTGGTCGACCACTGGTTTCCAGCGGTTGCTGAAGGGTGGGGTTTGGGTTAAATTTCGAATTAGATTCGTCACAGCCCCGGTTTTGCACCGAAAGCTGGATGGTATTTCACGCGCCATCTGCACGTCTGCTGAATTTTGAGTCACTGACACTACCGATCACTGCGTCACGGATACCCTCTGTCTCATACGCAGCACGAGCCCCATTATAGCCAGTCATCATCCTAATCAGACGGACTACATTTCTCTATCTTGCACACGACTCAGAGGAGGTGTGGACATGACGCTGCTAGACATCACTGTTAAATGCCAACTAGCTGTGACAACTCCACTGCAGTTGGACGAGTTTTAAAGTGGCCCTTGACGGGTGAAAATAGTCCGTATTTTCTGTCAACCTTTCAGTCTTGAAGGTCATAGCGAAATCACCAGTGCAACAATGCCGATCTACAGCAGAGCAAACCGTTTACACTCTTGCTCCCCAGAAATTTCCTCTGAACTAACGTCTTGTTAATCTGAGGTTGAACGTCATTACCTTGCAGCTACACTTGTTGCATCATTCCGGCCGATTTTGGTCGAGTTACTTTGACGCGAATGCATCTATTTTTATCCTATTTTAAGGATACTGTTTTCAGCTGTCTCTAGCTTTTGACGCATAATATCGCATAGTGTTGCTATGCAGGAACAAAAGCAACAGAGCGCTACTCGCTGTTTTTGGTTTATATTCTCACCTCTAATTTATCCCTTAATTGTAACGCCGTTTTTCCGTTAGGCAAAGCAGAGAACTTTGTGCACTATTTTCTTTATGCCATTTTACATTGCATTCGATGATGTACCCACAAAACCTTCTCCTTTTTCCATACCTGCTTTGGGATGGGGTCCGGCGTCGGCCGGAAAGATAAAGCGTTCGCTTTATAACCACAACTTGGCCCGTGGCGCTAGCCATCACAAGCCTGCTTTGTAATCTGGGGTCGCGGGTACGAGCTTGTGTAGGGGTGACTCTCGCAGTATCCTCAGCCCACGCTCGACTGGTGGTGGTTGGGTGGTAGTGAAGCTTGATTGCGGTGTACCAGCGTACTGCTGATACCTTTCTTCTTCTTTCTTGCGATGTGAGTCTACGGTGCATGCAATCGGCGCATTTACAACGAGACCCTGATGATCGGTCATTTTCCACCTAATTGCCAACTGAATTTCTTCTCTACTGGGCGAATTTTTATTCATAAATGTCATCTTGATATTGAACTTGAACCAATGTGTGATGTATTTCATCTTTCTCTGTCAGCAGGAATCTGTACAGTTTGTAAAAGCAGAATCTTCACCCATGGCTTGTCGCAGCCTATCGGACACATTCTCACACTTTCTTGCGCCAATTCAGCTTGCTGAAGCGGCTGTAAAAGAGGATGATATCAGTAAACTTCTACCGCTTCTCGGTCATTCTAAGAATCTCAACGACTGTAGCTCTGATCAACTGGTCACGGAACAATCATATGTGAACCAACAGGCCAAGGAAACATTGCTTCATGTGAGTCAGCCTATGTATGCTAAGTTCGTCCCAAATAATTTTACTAACGATTCCTCGTAACAGGTTGTTGGGCTATCCTGTCTCACTCTCGGCAAAAGCATGCGGCTTCTCACATTACCATCTGGCAGATCTCCCCCTTATTTGGCGATTCCGATTGAATTGTTCTCGCCGCTAAAAATTCAAATCCATGCCAAGGTCAGAAGTAAACGTCGAAGCGGGTCCAAGGGTCCAAAATTAGAAGTTACCTATGGCTCAACCCATAAATCTTTCTGTTTCCCAGCAGTTAGGTCAGTTGTCTTGATTGGCGGTTAAGTTTGTCTCACGGATGAGGAAGGAGGTGCACAATTCACGTGGCGGACCAGCTTGGTGCTTAGACTGTACACCATCGACTCAAATCCTTCTCTGTTTCTTATCGTGGCTGCGGTTTAGGATGGTAGCCTTATGTAGATATGCGGTCTCGAAGACAGCGTCTTTCTTCTGCCTATCCATCGCTTGGGTTTTATTGTTTCTGGAGGGGGCTCTGGACTGTCGGCTACATCGTTCGTTTGACCCAGGTTCTTCGTGTTTATCTCCAATCCACAAATGTGTCAAAATATATTTTAGCTGCCTTTCTTTCTTGCTTATATGGCGTTTGGCGCAGTCGATTTTCATGCCGGATCCAGGTTTGCGATCCAATGAGCACATCATAAATGACATCCTCGCGTTCGCTTGTGATTTTACCTGGAGTTCAATTCACGTGGATTTTCCGGTAGTCACGTGTGAGATTCAGGCGTTGGCCGAATGGATATGGATTCTGCTTTGTAGTCCAATTTCGAGTCTACTTGGATATGGTTTACGTCGCGGCACTTCTAGGCCCCGCACGCCGTTGGTGTCCGCATGGCAGCAAAACGCTAGTACGATCTAACGGCGTACTCTGGACGTCGTGTGCGAGTACTGACTCCTAGCTTGAATGAGCGCTGCTTTAATCCGTGACACCGATTTACTTATTGTTCATTTTTGGTTTCTTTCACCGTATGTGGGTTCAGGCCGATTGAAGGGCATCTAACATCTTGCAGAGCCTCTCGTGTTCATTAGTGCTTCTCCAGAGGACACTGCATTCAGTGCTTATGTGTTTGGTGTAGACCGATACAGGGAAAGGGATCTGTCGTTTATCTTTAGGCCGTCTCCCTTTCGATTTGAATTGAGCTCGTTTAAACGTGTCCACAAAGTTCTCTGCCTATTCATTCAACTATGGATAACACGACGGTAGGCATATGTGCTGGGCAGTGCATCGCTTGTAGTACCCCATGATTGTTGTCGAAGTGCACCGTATGCCGTTGGCCCTTTTTGATACATTGGCATTATTTTTGAGGATGTTCGTCGCAGACAGATTCAGCCAGACAGTCACCCCACCTCCAGGGAAGCGCTACACGTCCGTTTCGTCCGTGGATCTATTGGAAATGTGACTAGACAGGAGATGAAATCCACATCGCCACCATTGCCATTCGCAGATTAAGGCATGTTTGTTTATATGGGTAAGTGGAAACCAAGATTAATGCTTTTATGGGTGCGAGCGATAAGGACAGTGTTCTTGTACCACAGAAATACCAGAGGGAACGGGTAGAAGGATCTAGCTGTTGCGATACATGCACATGGCTGTTTGTAGTCACATGCGCATATTTTAATTCTTCCTATCCGCAATTACAACTCGAAGACAGTTTCGACTTTCTGGCCAGTTTGCTGTGAGTTTTGGCGTCCTCCTCTTCATCATTATGCACCTTAGCTAGAGCTAGGAAACACTACAGCCGTTGTGCCGCATTACAAGCCACTAAGCTAGTAGTAGAAAAGCATGGTAACGAACAACAAAAGCAAAACGGAACGAACGCTTATTTTGTGCCAATTAACTAACATTTGGGCTACAGGGATAAGCAAAGCAGGATGGGGCCAGATAACTACACTCACGACACCACTGAGGTCAGTTATTCACTGTCAACAATTGTATCCAGCGGAACGTGTTCATCGTCCTTGGGTTCGCAGCACAACAGTTGGACGACACCAACCGAGGCATAACCAACGCACCTTTCGGAAGTCTGTGAGCTAGTATGCGTACCACATGACCCAGCCATTGGAGCGTAGTGCATAAAATAATGGCGCTGAGAACTTTACTTCCTTGTACGCCATAAACAAGACGCTGAACATGATCATTTCAGAAGAAGCCGATCTTCATCGAACTGCCATCCAAAGGTGATCATATTATGATACTCATCGCCGATCTTCATCGAACTGTCATTCAGTTGTGATCATATTATGAAAGTAACCGCGAGGCGTATTAATGCTTCAGTGAAATGGGCTTGCAGCTGAACTACGGTCGCTCACGCCAGCATAACGTCGGCCGGTGGCCTAGTGGTCTGCACGCCTGGCTTGCAATCATAAGGTCACCGGTCCGAATCTGCGTAGGGGTGGGCGTCGTAGCGGTATGCGCAGCCCACTCGGGACTGGGGATGGTCGTGCGACAGTGAAGCACCGTTTCGGCTTACAGATGATGATTTCTGTTTATTTTTTAATTATGTTTTCCATCAAGACACCGATAACGAGGCAGTGCATGTCTCATTGCTTATTCAGATTCACTTGTAACTGCGGATACAGCTATATCGGGTGCGCTAACCGAAGTTTAGTCCTCAGGATCAGTGAGTACGTTCCTCAGTGTTTTCGCTGCCGGATGGGTTCGGCGACGTCGTAATCAGGCGAATTGAGAAATCGAGCTGCATCGGCAGTCACCTGACACTTACTGAGCACCGGCCACCCAGTTAACCCCAATGAGTCATACACCATCCTGATGCGCAACCAGCGGCGCCCCATTCTCAGGCTATCGGAAGCCATCGTCATCCATCGAAAGCGGCCGCTGTTTTGTGTGCAAAAACTGTTGACTGGGAATCTTAACCTACCGTGGTAGTGTGTGACGTGACGATTGGCTAACAATTGATCTCAGATGACCGCGTTTTGTATATCTATGCTTTCTGTATTTTCTCGATTAAAGAGCTTGCATGAAATGGTTGCGCACATCACAGTTATCTCTTCTGATCTTTCTGTTTGGAATTATGAAGGTGAAATCCTTTTTTAAATTCACTTTCACAATATTCTCACCGGATGTTAGCTGAGCTGTGAATGCACTAGTGGTCGAAATAGCCTCTTCGTGACTGTCGAGCTGATGAGCCACGTGTCGCAACCTTGTAGTAAGGTTGAACGGATGGCTTCATCGTGTACGATACTCTTCAGGACGTGAGTCGCAAGCCGGCATCACAGGTGGCGAACATTAGATAATCCACATGTTCTTCCTGTAAGGTTCGTCACTCAAATTTTTATTCCACAGGTGCTGACACAACTGCTCAGGTAGTTGAATTTCCTAACAACTTCTAGTTTCTCTCCACCAAGATTCTGTGTATTTAGTGGACCCTAGAAATCTTGAGCAAACGCTTTGTATTTGAAGTGTGCGAAGCCAAGCTCAAAACGACTAATAATCGGTGTCTATCTGTACAGTACTGCTTGGTACTTTTGTGAACTGCCAAAATTTTTGGAAGTTTCGTCGTCATACTCCGAGCGTGTCACCTAGAACCAGCTCCATACCTGATTTCTTGTTCGGTGAGCCTACTTTCCTTGAATTCGTCAATAGCGAACTTGACGAAGAAAGCTGATGTCGGGCATTAGTATCTCACACCGTTGGAAATATTAAAGAGCTGGGACAATTGGCCACAAGTCCCCGATCTGCCCGAACTACATGCATAAAGCGCTCTGATGGTGTTTACTTATTTCTTCACACCTTTTCGAACCATATAGCTTCAAAGAACACATTGCTTCACCTAATCAAACTCATCTTTGATGTCTAGTGACACGACTAGGGTGGTTCATCAATCTGAGTTGCGGTGCTCTACTAACTGGCGCAAACTGGAGATGTGATCGATGAACCCTTGATTTCGGTGAGAGCAAGCTTACAGTTTATTAATATGGTTTTCACGGGCGTCAACAATACCATCATCACCTCTAGACACTCCGCTCTATGTAGCAGATGGGGTCCCGTTGATTATCCTGTGCGGCGGCCAGAGGAGCAAGTAATTGTCTCTAGAAGGAATTGTTTTATTGCCTGGGCAGGATACCGTTAGGCTGACCAGGCGTTGAAAAATAAACACTTAATGTTCTCAACCCAAATGTTTGGTTTTAATTCCTGACGGTCAAACAGGGGGAACTTGAGAAAGCGGCTACAGAAAGTCTGTTTTAAGGAATAATGATCCAACCTTATTCTCATTCCAACCTGGAGGTCCAGGAAATAGTGTTTCTGGCCTCTATCCACTGACCAATCTGGTAGGAGTGGCTCTGGAGATGCAAGAAGAAGCACCCAGCACAACTCAATGCATCACTATTCGCAACCCATGACACCTCGCTTGTGATGGGTTCTGCATTAGTACGCGGTACGATTTGTGCTGGCATCATCAGCTTGTTTTTCTACAGTAACCAAGGGAAACGATTACCTCGATAGATTCCCCGGCACGTGATCATACTTTGGAGCGCGATTTCTCTTTCATTGTGCAAATCCTCGGTACAGTTTCTTGCTGTCATTGGGGCCCGCTACGATGACGAGAAGTGGAACCATCTGGCCATTGCAGGGTTATACCTGGTGATTATTGAAATTTTTTCGTGTGTTTCGGAAGCTAATATGTTCTCTTCAATAGGCAGTGGATTTGAAACAGCTCCAGAATTTTTACCATCGTAGTCTGCAATGATGATGAACATTGTGGAGTTTATATCGGTTATCATAATTAATAATAATAATCGGAGGCGACAGCATAAGAATGTGACACGGCTCAGAGATACTTATCATCGGAACACGAGTTTCTACCCGACCGGCGGTATCAGGGCTGAGTCACGCCGGAAGCTGATGAAATCAGACCGTCAGCATGAAACAGGTTGCTACGTGACAGGGCGCAAGCAGATTTGAAATCTATCCAGGGCAAGTGGCTTGAGTCAGCTCAGGAACTTACAACAGGAGATGATGTATTGTGACCCATAAAATGAGCCATGTTCTGTGCCTGATCTACTTCAGTCTATCAGGTTTCGGTGTTCTGTTTCGTCCTCGGCTGGGTTGTCAGTGGCATAGTGCAGAGTGGAAACGGCGTTACAACAATGGCGACGCGAGTTCCAATCGAACCCAGAAATGGCAGTCGTTTCAAACAATTGCAGACACTTTTTGCAGCAACAGGCCAAGCTCATTGTGATGCTAACGCAGAGGCTGTCGATACAGTCCAGCCCTGGGTTAGGGGCAAGTGAACGTGTTCGCTTTCCAGAAATCCTGACTCAGCAGCTCAGCGAATTCCATTATGATGCGGATGCTGGCGTAACATTCGCTTCCTGGTTTCGCAAGTATGAAGACATGTTTCGTGTTGATTTCGCAAATGTCCCTAAAGAGAAGAAAGCTCGCTTGATGCACCGGAAGCTGAGTACGGCTGAACATGAAAAGTTTATGCATTTCATCTTACTAAAGAATAGCACTGACTTATCCCTTTACAGAGTTGTGTCAGTCCTGTCACAAACTTTTGATGAGCAGACATGCTTGTTCAACATCCGGTACAAGTGTCTCACGATGGCCAAGAAAGAAGACGAAGATTGGGTCATCTATTCGGGCCGTGTGAGTCACCAGTGCGAACATTCACAGTTTCACAAAATGACCGCCGACCTGTACAAGTGCGTCATTTACGTTTTCGTTCTACATGCAGCGAAAGATGCAGACATACGAACAAGAATACTGAACAACATGGAACAGAACCCCGATGTAACGTTGCTACAGACAACCAGTGAATGCCAAAGCATGACCAATCTGAAGCATGATACGTCAATGATTCAGCAGCTGTCCAAACGCAACGATCACGACCTGATCTGTGCAGTTAACCGCAGTACCCAAACTGAATCAGCACATGTGAGTCCTTCAGATTCCAAATCTCCATGTGCTTGTTGGTTTTGTAGAGTGGCACCTTGGCCGGAACTGTCCGTTCAGAAATCACATTTGTATTCGGTGTTTTAAACGGGGACACAAAGAGTCCTGTTGTCTGGCAAGTCGTCCCATTATGACCAGAAATAATCGTGACAGTGCCATACCGTCCATACCTCCCAATATAACCAGATCTGTTACTGCCACTTCCAAACTTGACGGGCTCATCAGACGTAAATATACGACGGTGGAAATCAATGGCATTCAAGTCAACTTGCAGTTGGATATCGCTTCAGATGCAACTCTGATTTCCCGTGATACGTGGTGCACGCTCGGGCGTCCATCACTGATACAAACGTATAAAACAGTACAGAATGCGTCTTTAGGTATATTAAAGTTGCTTGGTCAGTTGAACTGTCAAGTCATATTTCGTGATCAAAATATCCGCACAAGTTTTGTGAGACAAGCCGGGGTTAGATCTGCTGGGTCTCGACTGGACGTATGGATTGGAATTGCTAGATCAATCAGTGAACAGCATAGATCCGCAACCACAAGTCAATCAAGTGTCACTATCGTCATTACCAAGCCGATGGGTTCAGAGTCACAGTCCAAAGATGATGCGATGGCAACTTGGAACGTCGTTTGAATCCCACATTTGACCAAGAACGCTGGTGGTTTGCGCGGGCATATGTGGCATTTTTAGTTGAGGAAAGTCGAGCACTGTTCCAGCTTATTAGGAGCATTGGCCCAAGACCACCGTCGATTAGTGAGACAATATCTGAGGAAGATAGGCGATTGGTCCTTTCTTGGCTACGTCGACTACTTAGTTGGATCGAGCATTTTGGAGAGCATTTCAACACGCCTGCGGCTCTTCCGCTTACTGAATCACATAAACGCACACTAGAGGCTAATGTCACATCACTCACTGGAAACGACTCGACGTGAATTCGCTGTTGAAGTGAAACAAATTTCCTTGACCAGACAGCTCTATTGGGGACAATGAGGCAGTACCTTCAGCCTGGTGGCTATCAACCCTCATCTACATTTGTGTATGGCATAGTCCCTATTTCCGTTACCTACATCCTCTCCACAGGTATCACTGCGATAACTCACTTTTCCCTGGAGAGAGTTAAATCAGCGAGCTGTTACTGGTTTCCTCTCTGGCCGAGAGTGCATTGATCAGATACTTCCTCTTCGTCATGTATCGGAACAGGGATGCATTTGCAGGTGACTGCAGTGGTTTCTTTCACTTAGAAGGCGCTTTGGCGCCATCAAGCGTGCTAGGTTGTGGTACTGTCTACCTGTTAAAGACGTGCCGGGGAAGCTCATTTCTATTTTGAATTCTCTCTACTTTATCTCTTGCTGTCAAGTATGGGAAGCTGTCTCATAAGCCCCCCCCCCTACAAGTGGTGTTTACTAGGGTTGTCCAAATTTTTCCTCCTTTAATTTATGAACGAGTTGATCGTGACTATTATGTCAACCTCCTCTGAAGTGAAGCGACCAATCAACCTTGATTGTGCGTACCGGCTTGCCGAACAACTTCTTCGTAGTGACGCTGGGTGATTCGGCATTATCCCGTTTCAACGAATGGTTCAGTGATAGTATTGCAGGACGTGGTAGGCTTCCGCCTTTAAGGCGTTTCCCCCTAATAGATCATCCATCTCCGTTCAACATAGCGGATGTGACTTAATGAAGACACTACTCCTTGCTTCACCTTGGTAGACCATTTTTTAGTAGTCTGCTGCCGAAACTTAGGACCATTGCGCCCATATTTAGCAATTCAATAAAGGAAAGGTGTATGTAATGAACAATCACCGGCTTCCCTTGGACGCAATAACCTGTATTCGCTCCGCTGCCTTGCGGTTAGGCTATTTAGCTAAAGGCTCGAACTAGTGCTAAGACAACTTTCTAGTTCGGCTTGGGAACCATATCGTATCACGACCCCTGACAAAACAATTGATTTACCTGTTTTATGGTCGTTTATTATCGGTAACTGTACCTTCCGTTGTTTCCCATAGTTTTTGATCACTCCTTATGTATCCGTAGAATTATATGGTTGGCGGCATCCGGTTTCGGGTTTGCCTGTCACTGTGGCCAGCCACAGGACGCCTGCGCCTACAAAGGCACAATGGGGGGATTGCGCTGCACCACCCACAGTGGGTAATAGACAGGTAGGCACCTTGTCAACATGCACATCAAGCGCAGCCACACCTGGGATGACAAACAACAGCCAATCATTCGAAATGCCGATATCGAATAAAGTAAACGCATATGACGACATAAATACTCGCTAAATGAGCATATGGAAGAAAGTGGTTAAATGTCAATACGCGATAAGTACAACATGTCCGAAAATTATTTAAACAATACCACGCGATAAAATTACGCAAGTTTACCACAATTTGCATGAGCGACGTGTGTAAGTTGGAAGAAGATGATTATCAAGTACGCAGAACAAACCAAATAAAATGTAATGAATTTTGCCGACATTAAAAAGACCTAGTTTAAGTGTAAGTTGGTATATATATATATATATATATATATATATATATATATATATATATATATATATATATATATATATATAGCAACTGACATGTGACGCTATACCCTTCGGTATGTGCTTTTCACCTCCAAAGTGCAACTTTCGCTGAGCTGAACCGATACGCCACCGGTTTTATCTATCCCCGAGCAGCTACTGGTAGTAATCAATCAGCTTAATAGTTGTGCCACCAACCCTACGGTTACACCACTGAGAAGGTTACTTTATGTCTCAATAAAGCCCGTGTGGAAAGCGTTGCCGTATAGACCTGGGACCTGCCCACTTGGCTCTGAAGATATTAGCTGATTTGTCGTCTTTGATCACTTGACTGGTCTTGTTTTGCCCATATCTAGTGAGAGCACTGAACGGTCTCACCGAGGCTCCTTTACGCTATTGCATACCACTCCACTTCGCACTGATGTCACCTCGATTGGTGGCGCAACGTTTGCAACAAAATTGCCAAGCTCAGCGCACAGTTCAACAGCCATCTGAGCGGTCAGTAATTGATTCCGTTGCTTGGTGTTGGTAACGAACCCTGTAGACGGCAAATTCTCTTGTGACTGTGTAACGCGTAGAACATCCTGGTCGAATCAAAGCGAGATCGGAAATGAGCTAAGGTATTATCCACGTGAATATGAAAAGTCGTCTATTATAAACCTCAACAATATCCGACCAGTTCATACACAACCGACCCTTCACAATCTACAGGTAGCCAAGATACCACTCAGCCGTATTTGCGACTGTACAAACGGAAGGCAAATGCCAGAGTCGGTGCGCTAAGACGCACGGGCGTTTAGATATCACGGCATAACTGCGTCCAGTGATGTGGACTCTGTTCACAGAATGATGGACGGCAATGCATTTGCCATGCAGATGTGTGTAAAGTAGTGAACAACAATAATAAAGGCCGGGTGTAGTAGATGGGTGGAGATCACAATCGCCGCTGCTTTCCGCAGCTTGCTCTATCGTTGCTGTATTTTAATCATTAGCGGAGCTCACAATTAGCAGAATGATAAATTGGGTGCAGCTGGTGCAATAATCTAGTCCCAGAGACAGCACATACCAGCGTCAAATTTATCCAACTTGCGCTCCACCATAAACTCACATCCTCTTTGTTTTAACGTTCCTACACTAAACGCAACTAAGGAACTTGAAAGGCATGGTCTTGTAGAACAGTTTTAATAGTAGTTTATATTAAATACTGGTGGATCGCATTTAGACCTCCAAAACAAAACAGTTCCGCTGGAAATTATGGGAATTACAATGGGAGTTATTAACCCATTGGGCGAAAGTGGTGCTCTTACTGTCCGAAGCAATGCTTGGTGCTCATGTTCGTCACCAATCGGGCCTAACTTGTAGTGTGAACCTGTCATTGTCCACTGCTACTCTTGAATGAATAAGGCCATCTACCTCGGCATCTGACGAGGCAGAAGCTGCTACCGATTTGTCTGACCTCTAACCATTGATCTATCTGGCCTTAATAACTGAAGGCACTTGGGGAACGCCACTCCCTTGATCATCCGACCACGTAGGCGCGCTAACTATCTCGCCATTTTTGGGTCTGGTTTCGTCTTGCTGAGGCGGGTCAATACGGAATTAGAAGTGCCGTATGTTGAGCATGTGCCCCATGCTGAGAATGATGCATTCTTGATGCCTCTTCACCGCAGTTGGGCTTAACCAACTTACACTTAAACTAGGTCTTTTTAAGCTTGATAAATTTCATCACTTTATTTGGTTTGTTCTGCCTACTTGAATAATCTTCCAACAACTGGCCACGTTGCTTACACTAATTGCGCTTATCTTCGGTAACTTTGTCGCGTTTGTAGCATTTTAAGTAATTTGTGGACATTTTTTCCATATCGCGGATTCGTTGCTAACCAATTTACTTCATATGCTAATTTAGCGAAGAGTTATGACCCCGTATCTGTATGTATTATTCGATTTATCTTATTTCATCTTGTCGTTTCAAGTGATTGGCTGCTACTTGATATCCCCGGTGTGGCCGCACTTGATGTGCATGTTGACAAAGTGCCTACCTGTCTATTACCCACTACCTCGTCCATACTGGCTCTAGGAGACAGTTTGTCGTTGCTGGAGGGAACGGGCTGCATGGTCCTTGTGGTCGTGCTAGGCTCGAAGCGTGGTTCCATGCACACAGTATGGAGCGCACTACGGTCCAGCCACCCTATTGTATACGCTTGATTCCCCAAATACAGAGTGCTTGTGTTTGCCTGTGAAGGAGTGTGGGCCGGCTCCGTTGACGAAGCATGGCTCCTATCCACATGCCTCGGTCTTATTCCTTCGGATTTACACTGAGTATGGGGTGTGGTTGGAGCTGTGGGTGGTGCAGCGCAAGCCACCCATGGTCCCTTTGTAGGCGCATGCGTCATGTGGCTGGCCACCGTGTCCGGCAAATCCGAAACCGGACGCCGCCAACCATGTAGAGCATAATCACTCTTCACAATGAACGTGCCCTCATATAGCACGTCTCCACTTCCATCTTCAGCGTCGTATCCATATTTTTCCCTGATTTCCAGGCCTTCTAGCCATAAATGCTAGGGTTGAGGTTTATCCCATCGCACCGCTTGTTCAACCTTATCAATTCATTCGACTGAGCTCAGCGTTTGAGAACTAATACGCACCACTGTATCCATCTCTTCTAAAAGCGACAGCCCCTTGCATCAGCGCTCATGCACCAAATCAATGAACTCATGCCTTTAAGTTTGCTGACTTCCCCGAGCTTCTTTGTATTTTGCAGCTATTTTGTTCATTGGGTCCATTAGTACGCGTTTTATTGTTTTTAACCGATGAGCTGCATTTAAACGGCCAGCACAATATAGGCTCCTGTGATGATAACGGTGAGCGGTTACTACACTGTGAAGATGCTATTTTGCTTCTTGCGACACAGCATCCGCCGAGGGGTGACATGGCGCTCACCAGTCTCGGATCAGTTATGGACACAAATCGACCAGATCGCGATCAATTACTGCTGAAATCCTGTGTCCAAATCTGTCGCTCGATTTGGAGCACGTATATGGACCATAGCCACACACTCTTTTGTGCCGATTTTGCAGTTTCCTTCGGTGGACGCATGCGGCGACGCTGTAAGCGTATAGATGCTTGCCAGCTGGCGAAGCGTATCAAAATACGCTGGCGTCCGACCTTAGTAAGCGCTCTCTGAACGCAATAGTGGGCCACTAGTGGCATATCCACTAGACTTTATTAGCGGCAGGTATGTCTTCATGTGGAAAATCAAATCGCCAACCTGGACATTGAGTCTCTATGCAATCTCTGGAACTTTTGGATGCTCGCCGACACGTTCTGGATGGGAGCGGACACAACGAGACTCACAAAGATCTCACGGCGAAACTGCACGCTAACCTTAAGGAAGACTGCGAAACCTGGTGGTCTGATCGTGCGTCGGAGATGGAGACAACCGCTGCTGTTAGTTACCATCGGAAGTTATCCCGTCTGATACGCGAACCTGTCAGATGGAGACCCGATGTTAGCGCGACCGTACGTGACGATGGTGGACGCCCAATCCACAGTTCGTCAAAACGCTTGGAGCGTTTGGCCGGTCATTATGAATAGCAGCTTAATCATCCAGTTACCAACTTCTCCTTCGGCCATTGATCGTCCGACTCCCTGGGCCGTGCCCCCTAACCTGCCTTCACGCGCCAAAGTCAAACGTCAGGTTAGACTGTCGAAAGTGGGTAAGGCCGCAGGAACAGATAGACTTCATACAGCTCTTCCAATTCGGAGGACCTGCTCTTGTAGGTGATCTGCATAACTAACTTGTGAAGCTGTGGGAGCATGAAACAGTCCGAACAGACTGGAGCCACTCCGTGATAGTTTCAATTTTCAAAAGGGGTTCACGTTCTGAATGCGGCAACCATAGGTGGGACAGCCTGAGCTCAATCGCCTCAAATACACTCGCCTTTGTCGTTCTTCATGGACTTGCTGGCACATATAAAAGCCAAATTCTCGAGGAGCAGGCCAGGTTTCGTCGAATTCGCAGCTCTAAGGATCACGTCTTCACCTTACCGCAACTGTTGGAGCACTACCATATTTATCAGCCAGTCACTGTATTGGTGTTCCAATACATCAAAGGAGCCTTTACTTCGGTTGATTGATGTTTTATTTGGGACTGTCTACTCAAGAAAAGTTTGCCGGAGACAATCATAAACGTTATCAGAACGCTTTACGCACGCAGTTTTGACAGAGTGAGGGCTTACGGTAAGCTGTCACCACTCTCTACTATCTCTAGCGGTGTGAGATTGGGATGCCCGCTGTCACTTCCCTTTCTAACTTCACCATTGACGAAGTCACGGAAATCGCATTCACTGGACATGATTTACAAATTGTGGAGCTGTTCCCAGGTGATCTACTTCTTGACTTGGAGTACACCGCCGACATTACTCCTATCCGTGACAGTGTGTTATCTAGGGTCTCTTAGCAGTACGTCGGTATCTCGTGCGGATGCTCTGATCCCACACAACAACCATCGATTACATACGGGTCATGATATTGCGACGTGATCCGCACATGCGCAAGCTCGGACCGGTGACCCTGTATCACAAATCACTCCGGCAGTGTGAAGGATACGGAGAATTACACAATATTGGCTCCGACACACTACGTCTCCATCCCAGCTAACACTTAGGGGAAGAAGGGGGTAAACTCTGCACCCACCGATGAAAAGTTAGGGTACATTCCTCTTGATATTGGGTAAACTCATAGCATACCCACCAGAAGGCACTTAGGGTCCCCTCTTTGAATATACATCAGGAGCTACGGATTTGGCTTGTGTAAGTATTTTGTACGTTTCTACGTTTATCAGGAAAGGACCGACTTGTATGTATACTGGCAATAACAATTTATCCTTCACCTACCTCAAAGCACTTCATTTTAGCTAGTTCTGCATTTGCTGTATGCTCAAGTCATGGTTTCTTTACCATTCTTTGTGTACCTATTTCTCTGCCCTAGTTTGCTGTCCATCAAGATGCAGCCAGGTGCGTCGCTCTCCTATCCAACCCACCCTATTCATGGTCTGTCGATTGCCCGAACTTGGCTGGCGTCACTCCTGCAGAGCTGGCTGCATCCAGGGGCTATCTGCCCGTTTGGTATCCATTAGCATCGAAATCGGAGTCCATTCCTCCCTCTGTGTCTGAGCGAGAATTCAACCTGAGCGCGTCGAGGTCTGTGGCCGAGGTGCTCATCTATCCGCATATTTTTGTGAAGCAACCATTGGACTTGACCACGGTCAGTTGCCCTTATTCAACTTCAAGGTTATTGTCTACTTTGTTTCTGGCCGAGTTGCACTTGCAAAACTTTTATTACCCACCATTTGTTAAAATCACATTTAACGTTGATTTTTGATGGTCTGACATGCCTTACGTTATTTTGTCCAGGGTTGCTTTCCCAATCAACCAAGAGCTGTAGTTGTGATTGGCACTCACAATCACTGATTGGATGCGTTTTTTCCTATTTCCGCCCGATTTCGCGGTACAAGTAACTTGTTCTCATGAGACTCATCGGATTCCACCATTCCGTCTACTTGATGTGCCAGTAACCGAAGACATTACACGTTTGCCTCGTAATCCGGAGCTCATCGGTTCGAATCCGCGTAGATGCCAGCGACGTCGCGATATACCCAGCCATCGTGCGACTGCTGGCGGTCGCGTAGTAGCGAAACAACGGTACCATGTGCCAGCGTACTGCTGATGTCTGCCTTGCCCACTCTATGAGCTACGATTGCATTCCACTGCTGGGTTGCATCTAGGTTCCTTCTGTGCACTCGTGTAGAGCATGATTTTCCAAAGATATTGCCTAAAAATCCTAATCGAGATGCATTGTTCGTGTGGTTCCTGTTTTGTGATAGCTTCCGCTCCATTGCACCTCGCACGTCACCATTCATCTCATAGATCAGACAATCACCTTGTGTCATCATGCTGTTTCAGATCCCCAGCAGTCTCTTATTGTTTATGTGCCGCTCATTAAACTTGTTATACCACTACTTTTACTTATTCCGTTTTTGGTTAATACTTTTCCCTGCGTACACTGTAGACCGCCGCATTGGAACATATCACTTATTTTCTATCGAGTCTTTGAATATGTCTCCACTGGCTTGTCTTTTAAAAACGACTTTGAATTTGTATTATTTGATCCTTTTCTTAGCACGGCACATTTGCACATGCATTCGCTGTCTCCGGTAGTCAAGGACACCTCGATTTTAATCTTCATTTCACATTGCGCCCTAATTCACAGGAACTGTTTTATACCCTAACATCACACGCACCTGTAGCGTATTTGTTCCCTTTAAATCTTGCGAGGCAGTTACTTAATGGAATGAGGCTGGTTTATAGGCAGTATCACTGTGCTCCTGTAAATCAGAACATTGGTTTACTGGTTATTCGAAGATCAGCGATGCCTTGAACAATGTACAAGGACGCACACGATCAAAAACGCTCTTTACTGGCCTTTCGTGCCATACGGAGCCTTCGAATTAACAGGGAACATGAGATGTAGAAAGCCAGTGCTCTTGTGAACAGCCGAGTACTCTTCCTCATCATCCGGAGCACGGGTCCGAGAAAATCCTCAGTTAGTGTGACCATAGCTGAGAACGATGGACAGTTGATCCATTCTCGGCATCGTCTACTAGCCCGTTGGGCGGAACATTTTGAAGAGCCGAATCATTGAAAACCATGATTGCCTGCGCCTAGATGTTCTTTACATCAAGCATCTTACTTTTCGTGAAAGTTTGAACAGAAACGCACAGCCGATTGACTATATTGGTTTTCTTATACCCGATTGCTGCCTTCGAGTCTGTTGATCGTGCCAGCCTGTGGCTCTTGCATTCGTAACTTACGGCGCCGGTGCAAAAGCACTTGTCCTGTGGGGCAGAGTCCACAATGCAGCCGTCCGCCCTACCGTACGATTGAGACCATTTTTCAACAAATCATGGATGTGCTGCTGAATGACATTCCTGGTGTCGCAGTATACCTGGATGACGCCTACATTATGGGTTCGGACCCACACATTTCCTAGGCACACTGGAGAAAGTGCTCTCACCTCTAGACGAAACTTCTTTCAGCCTGTGGTTAGCAAAATGCAATTTCTACTAGGGGAGCCGGTGTACGCTTTGGATGCATGGCCAAACTACCAAACCTGACAACATGCAGTGGCACGATAAAGCAAATGCTCTGTGCTGTACGTGGTGTCTGTCGGAACGTTGTCTGTCATACGGCACGTTTATCAGTGACGCAAACGACAGATCGAACAAACAACCACTTCTACTTTGGAGTTGCCGTTTGTTATATTGCCGGACACATTGGAACCACCAAAAATAGTGGGGCGTATTGAACCGACAGAGATGTGCGCAGAGCCATGCGACGGAGTCACTGGGAGAACTACACGGCTTACTAAACCTATGCAACTTTACAGGTGCACCCAGTGCTTCATTCGTATGCGTCTGGTGCATTAAAAGTGCAATGTCCTCCCACACACCGGACCGTGAACTTCGCTCTCACCCAATGGTCCACTGTGGTTCATATCCATCAGGCCGCCTCGAGTCGGAAACACTCACACCATAACCTTTGTAGTCGGCTGTCTTGTCCGTTCCATGTGACTTGAGATCTGGTCCATACACTGTCCGGTGCGGTGAAGGTCCTTTTCTGCCTTAAGCCCCATTAACCGCAACTATAACACTTAGGTGAGCGACTATGCAGGATCGAGTTTGCGTGCCGTTCCTGGCCGTATGTCCGGTTTAATGACGGTGCATTAAAAATTCGTAGACTATGGGAAGATTGCGTGGCTCCGAAACAATGTATTTGGATCTGATGGACTGATGTGGTTCAACAGCAATGGACAAGTATACTCCCTAGACGTCCTGTGAAGTCCTCCCAAAGTTCCGTTAACTTGTGTTATTGTTCAAGCCTTTGGTAGGTGCCCTACGCAGGGTTTAAGGTGTAGCTATCTGAGAGCTGATGACCTGCAGGTATATCTTGCGTTTTTATTCTAATTGTTAGTGCAGCTCAACCGACCAGACCGCTCACTTTTGTGCAGCGCAGCTGCCACTCAGCTCTGCAACATGGAAGGAAAATTTTCTTCGCACACAATTCGATTTCTAGTTTTCATTATAAACAATGAAATGGAAATAGTTGGCCTGCCGAAGCTCAGCATACCCCGTAATTCACTGGAACATGAATTATTTTTGACGTCTTGCATACCGGACACTTTAGACCGTCGCACAACTCCCATCTGTGCGTCTTGTTTGGGTACATGCAGCCTTTCAACATAGCGGACTTGCTCAATCCTCACAAGTCCCTGAATATGGGACGGCGAAGGTGGCATTACTGTTCACACCCTCCGACGCGTTTGTGCTGCGTGTACCAACATGTTAAAATCCTTCGGGCGTCGAACCACGAAATAGTCGCGGGACCTGTCGGACAGGGGCCCGTCAAGTCAGGCCTGAGGACGTTGTCAGTTGGGGCGGCCGTGACGTACATATAGTTGTGGCTCCAAAACAGGTGATTCATGCTGTATGGGGCTTCACACTTGTACAACCACCCCTAACAGATGTGGCAGCGGAGACGAAGTGCACACTAGTCAGCGGTGACTTGCTCGCTCGCCTAATAAGCCCTTACACCTGAGCATGGAACTACCTAATGGAGCTGACATGGGTCAAACTACGAAAGGGGCCGGACACATCTGGCCTGAAAATGTTGCAAATGTTCTCGTACGCATGGCTAACGTTATGTGCTGACCAGCACACCGAATCAACAGACAACAAAGCAACTTCGAGTACGGAAGTGGAAGCCTACAGCCACAGTGCCATTGCGATGGTCTTAGACGTATAAGCATGGACATGACTAATGATGGCATATTTGCCATTTGGCCAGCCAACTTGTCGCTTCTGGTTTTCCCAGGCCCAGGTAGGTCTACGTTGCGACAGCGAGCGTTTTCGAAAGATTCATTTAACGACGCAAGGTTTGTCTTTCATTAGCTTTTCATTGCTTGTTACCTTTAAGCTAATCGTGATAGAACAAAGAGGAACGCGCATCCATCATCCGGCTGACGTGAAGGCTATTATACTGAAGACCTATGAGGAAGGCGACGACTGGAAAAATGTTGCATCTGTGTTACAGGTAAACGTGAAGACATGTCGCAGTTGGATTAGAAAATTGGAACTGAATGAGCCGAAAAGTACTGCTACTGTGCCGCGTCGAAGGTCGCTGTCAGAAAGTCACGTTGATTGCCTTGTTGAATAGGTTGAATCGGAGTCATCAGTGACGTTAGAAACTCTTCGGTTACGACTGAAGGTTGAGTTCGAGGTGGAGGTAAGTGTCAGCACCATTGCTCGCTGCCTAGACGGTCGGCTCATGACAATGAAGAGATTGCATTCAATACCAGAATCTATGAATACCATGGAGAACAAGAGGCTAAGGAAGGTTTACGTCCTGACACTGATGAGGTTGGAGGCTGAAGGACGGCGAGCAGTATGGATGGATGAGACAAACTTCAATCTGTTCTGCGCGCGCACAAGGGGTCGATCGGCACGCGGCACCCGTGCACAGTGTACGGTGGCCAACAGTCAGGGACAAAATTTGCACCTAATAAGCGCAATGACCGCGGACGGATTGCTGGGGTATTCCGTTCTAAGGGGCAGTTACAAAAAGATGTGCGCGCTGGTTGCGGCAGATGCTTGATACAGATGGTAGACATTTGTCTGACAGCTGTGTTCTTGTTTGTGATAACGCTCCATGTCACACTAATCTGGAGCGTATTTTTCAAGAGGAAGCTTACACCTCGGGAACACTGCTACGACTCGCACCGTATTCTCCACAACTGAACCCCATTGAAGGGATTTGGAGCATCATTAAGGCCTACGTTAAACAAGAAATGAGGAGGAGATATAGCGAAATGCTACAAGGAGATCCAGCTGGTGTTCTGAGCAAGACGGAGTGGAGGATGAACTTTTTGGAGCAGGTTGTTGTGGAAGCACGCGCTTGCGTGACACTGAGCCACTGTCAACAAATGGTGCATCATGTAAGGCAAAAGTATGCTGCTGTTTTACGCCTACTTGATCTGTAAATACTTCAACATCACTGATAAATTGCACTGTAACTGTCACTGTTGGTTTTATTTTTCAAATATTTGTTGGCCCAACCTAAGTGAGGGTGCACAGTGGCACTCAGTTGCTATTGCTTCCAGTCCTGCGTGGTTCCCTCGGACATGGAGATACTTCGAGTAAGTTACCATGGTAATTGTTTCCTGCTGCGTTAGTAACAGGTTGTGATCTAGTGGAATCAGCAGTTGAGGTCACATATTTAGGTTGTGTAGAAAGTCAGTGCGGTGGCTACATAGATAGACCGACGACAAATGACCACGAATAGTGCAACTGGAATCCCGGAAGGAGTACATTCAGTCCATCTGTTCATTCTGTAATTAAGATGTGTGGACATCAGCCTGAGCGTTACCTGTCATACCTTAGCGTTGTCGGGCTCGTAAACATGATCTCCTACATTCGGGTTGCACTTATGTCCGCATAGCCCATATGCCGTCATCCGGTCACCGTTATGGCATGGTACATTAGGGTGACGCGTGATTTATGTGCCTACTCAAACAAGTGAGGCAGAAGTATCGGTACAACCACTCATAACGGGCAAGCTGTGAGGGATTAGAAGGAGTCAAAGTAGTATACCGACAGCACTTATGGTCACCGCTGTGCTTGTGATTACACCGCTGGAAGGTTACACCCAGAGGGTATTCACAGAGCCGAGAGATGTCCGCAGGTATACCTGTGGGCGGGCTAGACACGAAGTGAGAAACGGTTGAGGGACTAGTGAAAATTCGCATACAATGGTCGTACCGCAATTGCAGGGGGCGTTAAATGTTTCACCGGCTGCCTTCAAAACGCAGAGTCAGCCGTTGTCAAATGCGATCTACACGGGAATCGGTACGCAGCAATCGCATACGGATAAAAGGACATCATAGCATGCGAGTAACACATTCGAATAACCACGCAAGGTGTAACTGCAGCTAAGCAGCACGCAACACGCCGACTGTCTGTAAGCTCCCAGATAGCTACACCTTAAACCCTGCGTAGGGCACCTACCAAAGGCTTGAACAATAACACAGGTTAACGGAACTTTGGGAGGACTTCACAGGACGTCTAGGGAGTATACTTGTCCATTGCTGTTGAACCACATCAGTCCATCAGATCCAAATACATTGTTTCGGAGCCACGCAATCTTCCCATAGTCTACGAATTTCTAATGCACCGTCATTAAACCGGACATACGGCCAGGAACGGCACGCAAACTCGATCCTGCATAGTCGCTCACCTAAGTGTTATAATTGCCGTTAATGGGGCTTAAGGCCGTCAGAAAAAAGACATTCACCGCACCGGACAGTGTATGGACCAGATCTCAAGTCACATGGAACGGACAAGACAGCCGACTACAAAGGTTATGGTGTGAGTGTTTCCGACTCGAGGCGGCCTGATGGATATGAACCACAGTGGACCATTGGGTGAGAGCGAAGTTCACGGTCCGGTGTGTGGGAGGACATTGCACTTTTAAGGCACCAAATTGTCTATTGTAACATCTCCCTCTTTGAATAAACGTTCTCCAGACGCATATGAATGAAGCGCTGGGTTCACCTGTAAAGTTGCATAGGTTTAGTAGGCCGCGTAGTTCTCCCAGTGACTCCGTCGCATGGCTCTGCGCACGTCTCTGTCGGTTCAATACGCCCCACTATTTTTGGTAGTTCCAATGTGTCCGGCAATATATCAAACGGCAACTCGAAAGTAGAAGTGATTGTTTGTTCGATCTGTCGTTTGCGTCACTGATAAACGTGCCGTATGACAGACAACGTTCCGACAGACACCACGTACAGCACAGAGCATTTTCTTTATCGTGCCACTGCAGGTTGCCAGGTTTGGTGGTTTGGCCATGCATCCAACGCGTACACCGGCTCCCCTAGTAGAAAACGTCTGTTCGCTCCTGACGCCAGTAGCCGTTGCGTAACCTTAGAGAGTACTGCATTAATTGGAGGACGTGTCTCACGCCCGAACATGGCTTCCGCTGGGTATCTGCCGCCTGGTAGATCGGGGTTTTGCGTAGGCCATATTACTTAACAGGAACAGGTGTATGATATCCACTGTAGGTCCTTCCCCCCACAGCTTTAGAAGTAAACATTTGATGGTATCCACGAATCATTCTGCTTACCCGTTGGACTGTGGATGTTCCGGAGGCTACCGACAGTGCTTGATACAATTACACTGGCAAAAAGCACCAACATCGTCGGAGATAAATTGCGAACCGTTATCGGAAACCGAGGTATTTGGTGAACCGAACTGTGCAAATAACTGTTGTAATTTTCGTACCGTGGCCGCTGTCGTAGTTGTGTTCATCAGGTATACGTCCGGTCAGTTGGTATACGCATCAATCACAATTCAAAAAGATGGCCTTGAGCGGGACCAGGGAAATCAAGGTGAATTCTCTCCCATGGCTTAGAGGCTGGCATCCAGGGTTGGATGAATTTGCTTGGAAGTTCCGCTGCTGATGCACATATGCTGCATGTGGGGACACAATCATGGATAGCGTTGTTAATGAAAGGCCAATATACGTAACTTCTGGCTGAAGCTTTCATCCGGGATATTCCGGGACAATGTAGGTGCAATTATCTTAATAACCTTGCCATTGAGGAAGTCCTAAAGAATGCTCTGCATAATTCGTTAAACGCGCTTGCGTTGAGCTCCTCCCAGGTAGCCGAGCTGTTGACTTGGACTACGCTGATGATATCGTCTTGCTGGGTGACGGTCCACAGGCCGTCCAACTTGCGATTGAAGAGTCAAAATATGGGATGACTATTTCCATCCAAGTGCAAAGCTCTTTCCCAAGACTTTCAGATGCCTGTACCTGCACTCAATCTTGGTTGTGAGAGACTGAAGGTTACGGAGAGTTTTGCCTACCTGGGTAGTTGCATCACAGCCAATGGAGCTATTGGAGACCAGATTTCGTTGCGTATCCCAAGAGCTCGCCTCGCTTTCTCTAAGCTGAAGCACTTGTGGCGCCGCCATGACATCGGTATATCCATCAAAGGACGGGTTTATTGTGCGACTGTCCGAGCTGTACTGTTGTACCGTTGCGAGACTTGGCCTGTTCGTATCGCCGACCTGCGCCGTCTCTCTGTCTTTGAGCACCGTTGCTTGTGGTCGATTGTCCGTGTGTGGCCGCTGCACCACGTAACCAATGTGTAAGTTAGACAGCGTGGCTTGGGTGGAGGCAGCCATTCGCTGGAGGAGCTCGTCCCGCTGCGGTGTCTTGGACACGTACTGCGTATGCCCGGTCATCGTCTTCTGTGTCGCGCGTTCTTCGCGGTTGCTGGACAGGCGCGGTGGACAACCTACGACATGGAGAAGCCACACCGGAATTGTCGAGTGACGCATCACTCCCCCCCCCGGGTTTTCACCCAATGTAACTAATGCATGTATGCTGCTATGGGCTGTGCAATGAGCAAATCTGATAGAGCCATGTTACAAAATAAAAGAGCAGTGGTACTCCCCTCGCGCACTCTGCGATTTGTGGTACCGTTATACAATCGCAAGTACTGTGACTATCACTTTCTGTGTGTATTTGTTTACTGTGTGACCATTTTATTGTCAGAACTGAGCGGGTACTGCTGACGTACGTGCTTACTGAATATTCATGTTCGTTTTTATAGTTCTTTTTGAGCGTTCTTACGAAGGACAAAATGGCTAGTTCCATTTCAGCAAAGCCAAAGGCATTCACATATAAATGGTATCAGTGATTCGACGATGTTAAGAAGGAACAGTTCGCTAACATTGGCGCAAAATTTCAGAGTTTGCAGAACACAAATCCATGTAACATAAAAGAGGAAAGCCGTTTTTGTATGACTTTGTGAACCACACACCAAGACTGAAAGAAAGAATGATAGAAAAATGGGTAACGAATACATGAACGCACGTTGCTGGAAATAGTGCCAGTCAGCACTGAGGGGAAAATTCCATTATCTGGACACGTGATTCAAGAACGAGCATTACACTTCGCAAAAGAATTACAAAACACAGACTTTACATCGTCAAACAGTTGGCTACAGGCTTTCAGCAGTAGACGATCTTGTGTTTGGTAAGCAATCGGGCGAAAGCGGTGACTCAGATAGGTGTGCTGCATCCGACTAGGCAGAAAAATTGCCCGAAATATGTTCCGGCTACACAGCTCAAGACATTTTTAATTCACATGAAACTGCTTTGCTATTCAGAACGACGTCGGATAAAGGCTTTGTGTAAAAGGATAGAAATGCGCAGGTGGGAAAAGAAGCAAGGCGCGTATCACAGTTATGCTGTGCACTACCACATTGGGGGAGCGAGAACCGGCTGCAGTGATTTGGAAATCAGCCAACTCTCGAATTTTAGAAGTCTCAACATGAAAAACTACCGGCAGTTTACCAGGATAATAAAAAGGCATGGATGACTGCAGCTATTTCCGAAGATTTAACAGCAAAATACAGAAAAACGCAACATCATACCTTCTCTCGACAAAGCCTTTGCCCTCCCTAATTCCACCTACTTAATATCAAATTGCAGTTCCTGTCACCCAACACCACTGTGTTACTTCAACCGTACGACCAGGGTGTCATTCAGGCGCCTAAAGCGAAGTTTAGGAGAAAAACAGCTTCTCCATCTTATAACGATCATGGAATCCCACAAAGATATGTCCGGAACTGATTTCATGTAACGAGTAAATTTATTAGACGTCGTGTTCTACATAACTTCTACCTGGAAGGAGGTGCAGAACTCAACCATCTCTGTTTTTTAAACCGGGCTTTCCTTGTACTGCAGAAATAGATTCTGAGAGAACAATGCAAACTTGACCTGAGACATATGAGCAAATTGTGCCTCCTACAAACGCAATTGCTATGGATACTCTCTCAGAGGAATTGTTTGGATGCAAACTGGCTGACAGCCATCTGATTGCTTCTTATTTTCAAACAAGTCACACAACAGAAATAAACTGGGACCTGCCAACCACATCAATTTTAGCAGCTGAGGATGTGAATAATGAATCAGACTACCAGCAGGAACAGGATTCTACAAACGTTCTGAAAACGTAGACATTCACAGACGCACAGGGTGAAGTTGATATTTCGCGCTCCTACGCAATACATAGCGGACACACTGGCATGCTTGCACATCTTCTGGACGTGATGGAAAAACTAAATTCCTTTCATTTCAATTGCCAAGCAACAGAACACTATATTTGATATTTTTTCATCTGGTGGATAATGATTATGACAATAGAAATGTGTGTATGATTTTTTAAAGGTTTTGGATTCCGACGATTTGCAGGTCAGTTTCTAAACTGCTGACTCACAATCTGTGCGATTATCGCATTATTATTACTCATCTATCCCACATTATGTACCACTACTGAGTTTGCAAATGACGGCGGACTTGATAGTACGTTCGTGACAAACAACTTCGCCGGTGTTCTGCAATTAAAGTCATAGTGAATTACGCGCAGATTGCCATTTCTGACAACCTAGCTGTGTGAAGCGGGGTGCTCTGCAGTGTCAGCAGCCGAAACAAAGCAGTCAAATTAACTGGACCTATGCGGCACACATCGAGCGTCATTGTCTCCTATTTCCCCCAGATGGAGCAGTCTCGTTGCAGAGGAACACGCTCATGGTTGTCTGTAATTTAGCGATCTAGTGAGCTAACGTATTATATCACTTTATATCTATTTCTTGGTGTAACTGGATTTTCTTTTTGTTATAGCGGAGGTAAGAATACTCCACCGCTCCCCGTTGTTTTGTGAGTTTTGCCCCACCACTCCTACTCACCCTGCCCTCTCTTCCGGTTTCTCGCGTACGTTCACTTTGGCCTCACATTTGTGATTAGCTTGTATGGGCACTGAAGCTTACGCTTATTCGCTTTTACTTTGTGTATTTCGTTCGTTCGTGAGGCAACTTATCGACCTCCGCTTTTTGAACTGTCCAGTCTTTCCGCATCATCATCATTACACGTTAGCTGGAGGTGGAAAACACCTCAGCTATTGTGCCGCAATACAAATGACAAGAAAAGGAAAACAGTGGCATGCCCGCTGAGTCCCCAGTAACGGATGGACATCGTTCCGGAGAGCTAACATCTGGCTGCCGTAAAGGAGAGTCGTATTATGCCTAACAAGTGAGATCGTGATTGGAGGAGATGCTAAACAGGAGGGGGATGGACAAAGGAACTCACAACACAAACGCCATTGGTGCCGGCTCCGAGCCATATCAGCAAGTGTGTCCAACCAAACGTGTTCACCGTCCTTAGGACCCCAGCCAGGCAGTCGGGATGTACCAACCGACGCCAACTTCGAAGTGAGGGTTTTCCTTTCTCTCGACCAAGTCATCACTTGGCCTCCCCTCCTCCTCTTCCAACCGCACCCACAACGCGCAAACAATGCACGTCGCGGGAGTCGATGTGCTGGCATGCGCAACACGTGGCCCAGCCATCGGAGCCTGTTGCGTGATATAATCGTGCTGAGCGGTTGACTCGCTCTTCCTGCATCAAATACGCGACGTCGAACACGCTCATTGCTCACGCGGTGTTCCCACCAGACATGAGCTAAGCTGCGAAGGCAGCGATGATCGAATGTGACGAACCTCTTCATATCTGTCGACCTGATGGGCCATGTTTCACAACCATATAGGAGAGTTGAACGGACGGCTGCGTTGTAAACCCTGCCCTTCAGGGCGACAGTGATGTCGCGTCTGCGCCACAGGTGGCGGAGATTGGCAAAAGTACCTCGAGCTTTTGCTATACGGTTCGTAACTTAATCTTCAATCCCACGGGTGCTAATATAGCTGCCCAGGTACTTGAATTCCTGAACGACTTCTAGCAGATCACCACCAAGCGTTAGCGCAGGGTTGGGTCCCTGCTAATCTTGGAGAAGTACTTTGCATTTCGATGAAGCAAAGCATAGCCCAAAACGATTGACAGCCAGTGCTAATCGGTCCAGTGCTGTTTGGCATGTTTTGGAGTTGTCACAGATTAGGGCAATATCGTCCGCATACTCCAAGTCAAGAAGTCGCTCACCAGGAAGTAGCTCCACACCTTCTAGGTCTTGTCCAGCGAACGCTGTTTCCATGACTTCATCAACAGCGAAGTTGATGAGGAAAGTTGCCAGCGGTCATCCTTGTCTCACAACGCTGGTGATACTGAAGGTTGGCGAGAGTTTGCCACAAACCACCACCGTGCCCGAACTGTGCGCTTAGAGCACTTTGATAATGTCTACATATTTATCAGGCACACCTTTCCTCAGCAGACAGTCCCAAAGGGCACATCGATCGACTGAGTCGAAGGCACCTTTTATGTCAAGAAACACGACAACGATGGGTCGCCAATTAACATGGCGGTGCTCCAACACTTGACGCAATGTGAAGATGTGGTCGATGTAGCCCCGACCTCAACGAAATTCGGCTTGCTCTTCACGAATCTGGCTTTCACGAGGGCCAGTCAGTCTGTGGAGAATGACAGAGGCAAGCAATTTAGAGGCAATCTAAATCAGACTGATTCCTCTATAGTTGCCTCATTCCAAACGGGAGTTTCCCTTGAAAATTGGGACAATGACGGAGCGGTTCCAGTCTGTCGGGACTGTCTCCTGCTCCCAAAGTCTTACTAGTAACTCGTGTAGATCATCTACTAGAGCAGGTCCCCCGAATTTGAAGAGGGCTTGGGGAATTCTATCTGCCCGTGCGGCCTTATGCAATTTCAACAGCCTAATCTCACGTTCGACTTCTGCGCTTGAGGGCGGATCCGAGGAGACGGCCCAATGAGAAGGGCGCTCAATGCCCGAAGAAGAAAACGATAACTCAGGTTGGTTAAATTGCCTTGCAAAGTGTTCAGCCCAACGTTCCAAGTGTTTTGACAAGCTGTGGATCGGTTGCCCACTCTCGTCACGTATGGTCTCGCTAACACCAGGTCTCCTGCTGCCTGTTTCCCGTATCAGACGGAATAACTTGCGATGATTACCAACGGCAGCGGCTGTTTCCATCTCAGAGGCACGATGAGACCACCAGGTTTCGCGGTCTTTCTTTAGGCTAGCACGTAATTTTGCCCTGAGATTTTGCGAGCCTCATTGTATTCGCTTCCAGCCGGAATACGTCGGCGAGCATCCATAAGTTCCAGAGACTGTGTAGAGACCCAATGTCCGGTTTGGCAATTTGCTTTGCCACATGAAGACATGCCTGCTAACAGCAACGCTTGACGAATATGCGACCAGTGATCTTCCACCGTGTTCAGTGGGCGCTTACTCAGCCCAGATGTCAGCGCACTTTGGTACACATTCAGAACATCTGGCTTCGCCAGCTGGCTGGTGTCAATCCGTTCACATCGACGTTGCGGACGTCCACCGAAACGCACCAGGAGGTCGGCACAGACAAATGCTTGGTCAGAGTCCACGCTCGTGCTCCACATCGAGCGACAATTTTGAACACAGCCTCTCCAGCGGTAACTGATCGCGATGTGATCGATTTGCGTCTATGGTTGGCCCGAGGCTGGTGGCCGCCAAGTCACGCTTCTGCGGGTGCTGTGTCAAAAGTTAGTGCTCGCGAGAAAGAGGCGAGCATCTTCACACACCTTTAGCAATCGCTCACCATTATCATTACGGGAGCCTACACCATGTTGGCCGCCCAGATGAAGCTCATCAGAGGACAATTTTCCGACTTGGGCGTTTAGATTGCCAGCCAACATCACAGTATCCGTGCTTCTTCTGTAACGAAGGAGCTCGTGAAGTTGCTGATAGAAATCATTTTTTACCTGATCAGTGCATAGCCTGTGATATGCCCTAATTTGAATATCGTGATTGAGCTGCATAGACAGACGCATGGTGGCCGGTTTGGCTTGCTGCGTGAACATTGTTTGTTGCTCGGTCGTTGGTGTTCTCACTAACTTTAGTGGGTGGAAGCAGTCCTGGGGCTCGGACACAACAGATTCTCTGGCGGCGGATTGTGTTGGACAATCATGCCTATTTCATTCGAGCAGTTGCAGTCCCTTCTTCAGCAGCAGTTTCAGCTTGAAAAGTCACAGCAGCAGTTACGTGAAGTGCTGTCACAAAAGCTCAACATTCAGGTGAAATTCCGGCCGGAACCGAGGCAGACCTTACAGTAAATTGCAGCTGAATGTCACAGGCTGCTTAATTTGAACAGTGATCCAAAAATTGTTGAAGTTTCAGACCCCAGAAGTGAAACGCAGTTCTGTCACGCAGCCATTAATGGCCAAAATATGAATTCAGATGTGCCGGAGCAGAAGCCCCCGACTACGTCTTGGAACGAAGGTGAGAGGCATTCTACGAGAAATTTCGCTCACAAAATTCCTCCTTGTCAGAACGCGCACAAATTCTTATGCAATAAAGCTCCAAGATTACACGCAAGTTCCAACTTCCAAAGAAATAGGTTTCGTGGCGCAGGAAGGGAGGCGACTTCTGCAGTATTTCGAACAGACTTTCGAGGGAAAATATCCTACAATGAAACGCAGCAATATTCCGGTGTCGTTACAACCAGAAACAGTGCATACAATCAGGACCTTTTCTGGAGTAACCAGGTCAAGAGCTGGCACAGTATCAGTCAAAACTATGATTCTGATGGCTCAAAATGTTTCAGGAGATCCTCTTCGGATGAAAGAAAGACTCCTGGGAACGCAGACCTAAGGATCTGCAATTCGATGGAACTATCTACTCAGCCTTTTGTACGAATAATAATCGACCAGGAACGGATTGGATTGTTAAGTTAAATTTACCTAAAGAGTCCAATAGTAACGGTAGCTGTTCTAAATGCGCGTGTGGTTACAAGTCATTTGTACGGACGACACTGCTGTCTTTGCCGGAGCCCAAACCGTCATGGTCGCGGATGCAGGTGGACCCAGGTGGATCCCATCCTCGTGACCTCCAGGTTACTCATTTTTTAAGGAGGGTGAAATGTCCTGGCGGAGGTAAGAATACTCCACCGCTCCTCGTTGTTTTATAAGTTTTGCCCCACTCCTACTCACCCTGCCCTCTCTTCCGGTTCCTCGCATACGTTCACTTTGGTCTCACATTTGTGACTAGCTTGTATGGGCAATGAAGCTTACGCTTATTTGTTTTTACTTTGTGTATTTCCTTCGCTCGTGAGGCAACTTATCGACCCCCCGCTTTTTGAACTGCCCAGCATTGACTGATCGAATGCCAGTCTTTCCGCTTCGCCTGTGATATGCCCTAATTTGAATATCGTGATTGAGCTGCATAGACAGACGCTTGGTGGCCGGTTTGGCTTGCTACGTGAACATTGTTTGTTGCTCGCTCGTTGGTGTTCTCACTACCGTTAGTGGGTGGAAGCAGTTTTGGAGTTCCGACACAATTTTCAAGGCATGTTCAACCACAATTACACTAAAATTATTCACTCAAAATATTCTAAAACGTAGACGTTCAACAAACACCCTCAGCGGGCCGGGTTACAGTTAGCGAACGCCGACTGGTCCACGGCGATACATAGGTTGGGAGTCACTGCAGTAGGGTGCACCGGCTCGCTATACCCCCATATTTCACGAGACCGGCTTCTTGTAGTGTAATCCCTTCGCAACAAAATAGTACATGTCTACCTACTTGCAGAACAAGAAGGAAAGTAATATAAGTCACCGTTTAACCTATCCTTTGAAAGGAAATTGCAAGGCTGCAATCAAACATATAACACATGCCTCCTTCATCGCTCCATTGGTGATTATATCATGCCACCCGGGAGCTGTCCTGTGTACCTCGATCAGATTTGACTTGTGTGGTTCGTATGGGGGCGGATTGTTTGGAATATGATTACCTTCTACCCCACGTTCAGCTTAGACCTGTGGATCCGTCACAAAAGTGCTATTTCGTCGCATAAATAAAGAAGTTACGTGTAATGATTAGTATCCATTCTGTTGCGACGGAGATCGTTCCGCTCCTTATGTTACGGACAACTTGACTTCGAGGTCAAACGGTAGCTTCTACTGCGTCTTCAACTATCCGACCGAACTAGCCTTAATACCCACCAAAACGAGACAACCTATCTGCGCCCCTTGTTTAGAGTATCGTTTTAGTGCCAAGCCAACGTTGTTCACTGTTGTCTTGCGTGCATCAATTACGCCCTAGCCTCTGACATCTCCTTTGCTCAGTTACAAAAGTGGCTTGACTCCACTTCAGGCTTATACCCGGTGTTCTGAGTGCACGCGTTTCCCTACCCTCAGGGACTGTGCGCGTTCTAATGGATGGCAGACACCAGCATTGTCCAGTGAGGGTGCGCGGCGCACTGTGCACCGGCTGAGCTCCGTTTAGTAAAGTCTCAATTGTCGTACATTTGAGTTGGACCACGCTAGTCTCACTCAAGTCTCACAGTTTTCCTACCCAGCTCCGAAAGCGTGAGTATTCTGCGCGTAACTGTTTTTCAGTCGCTATGCCATACCGAATTCTATTGGCTGGTAGTCTCTGCCCACGCAGTGCTACGTGTATGCTACGTGGATGATAGCCTTTGCGTTAAGGAGGAAAGCTTCTGCACTAAGAATGATAGCTTCTGCACTAAGTGATTGCGTTAAGGATGTTAGCAAATGAGAAATGGTATAGTTTCAACTCACATGTTAACGCGGAGCCTCACTCATGTCCTGTCGACAAGCCCATGTCTAACCAAGCGATCCACACCAGTTTATCGGCTTCCATTTGTAGCCTTCGATCCTCTTTCAGATTGGCATGTGCGTTGTTTGCTCATAGGGGGTGTGGATGGAAGAAGAGGGGTGGCCAAGCGATGGCTTTATCGAGAAGAATGAAGGCCCTCACTTCGGAGGTGGGCTCGGTTGGAGCTTCACGGCTCACTGGTTGGGGACCAAAAGACGATGAACACGTTTGGCTAGATACACTAGCTGACATGGCAAGGAGCCGACCTCAGTGCCGTTCATACTGTGAGTTTCTTTGTCTCTCCCCATCCCTTTTAGCCTCCCCGTCTAACCACGATCTCATTTCGCAGCGCAATATAATTTTACAGAATAATTTTTCTTTTTCCCTAGTAGCCGGCTGGCAGCTTTCCAGAACGATGCCTATCCGTTGCTGGAAGCTCAGCTGGCATACAACTGTTGTATTTTTTTCTATTTTTCTTTTATGTATTGCAGCACAGTAGCTAAGATGCTTTACACCTCTAGCTAAAGTGTATAATAATGATGAAAAAAATGAGTACGCAAACTGGACACTAAATATGTGGTCAGTAACGTCCATTGTTCTACACATTAGCTAGAGGTGGAAAACACCACAGTGTGAATATGCGGCAAAATGACAAAACTGAGCAAAGCAAATCAAAAAGTGTATGAATTACGGTCTGTTGTTAGGGTGGTCTTGGGCAAATGTGAGAATAAATCAGGTTGTAACGATCGACTAACATCGAAAGTGATGGAAAAATACACGCGTACTACACAGGGAATATTCAGAGGACAAAAAGAGCTGCGCAAACCAAATCAACTGGATTAGATCAGATCTAGTGTAATGCAGAGAAGTCATTCTAACCCAACTGCAGTAAAGCAAAATAAACGTAACATACATGGTTGGCGGCATTCGTTTTCGAATTTGCCTGTCAGGGCGGCCTCCATAGGACAATCACAGGACGCCTGCGCCTGCACCACTCACAGCTCCATCCACACAACCCATATCCAGTGCAAAAGCCGAAGGAATAAGACCGGGATGCATGTAGATGGGAGCCACGTATCAGCAACGGAGCCGGACCACACTCCTTCAATATGCACAACAGCAGCAGCATACTTGTCTATCTCATGTGGGAATCGTGCATTGTGGCTTTGAAACACAACCACCGGTTCCTATCTAATTTTTCGCTTCCGGGTCAAATTTTAATAAAACCGTGGGAGTAAGTCGTTTGTGTTACACGACGCAACATCGTCAAGCTCTATATAAACGTTGACCAATTCTTTCCACACCGATAGGACACCGTATTGTTTGTAACACCTTGTAATATTTGGAAAATGGGTCTGTGGGGTGGTATCACAGAGTGGATCATAAGAGCTTTACACTTTGGGATCCACTCGCCACTCATGAATGGGTTTAGATGTCGACTGAATAGCCCAACTACCAATGAAGTGTATTTGCTTGCGTGATTTTGAATTATGAGTGGAAAGTACAGACATGAGCAGTTTACCTCAGTTCAAAAAAGCTATCAAGAAAGCACCGAGGTGTAATGGACCGAGTTGTCATGACTCGCGTCGCCAGATAAGAAACAATAATGGTAAGAAAATGAGGCTGTATGCCAAAGGAAAACAAATAAGACGGACTTGAGTAAGAGGTGTATAAAAGTAATCGGGATGGAATGAATATTAATGGCTAGATGCGAGAAGACGAATGCAGGAACGCCAACGGCTGCGCGATTGCGCCATAGGAATAAGGTGACACCCTTATTCCAACCCCAAACCTGGAGGACCAGGAGGTTGAGTTTGTCTAGCCTCTAACCATCGACCAATCTGGTATGAGTGGCTCTGAAGATTCTAAAGCACCACACAGCATAGCTCAGTGGATCACTGAGGCACACAAACCATCGCACTACGGTAAGGTCCAGCCTCATTGCGATGAATTTCATACTTTTTTCGTACTCAAAGTGGTGCCTCATGCTGAGGTTAATGTTGCCTACATCATGCATCTTCACCGCAGTTGGGCTACACCGACTTACAATACAAACTAGATCTGCTTGTCCTGGATAAAATGTATTCCGCTTTCTCTGATTTGCTTAGCCGAACGTTTTACCCCGCTGTACGGTTGTGAAAGCTGGCACATCAGATCGGCAGACATACAGAGGCTTGTTACGTTCGACCACCGGTGCCTTCGTAGTTTGGCCCATATCTGACGGGAACACCGTGTGAACAGTGAGCGTGTTCGACGCCTTGTTTATGGAGCAGGAACACGAAGCGCACCGCTCAGCACCGTTATTTCACGCACAAGGCTTCGATTTCTGGGTCACGTGTTGCGCATGCCAGCCAACCGACTCCGGTGACTGCGTTGTTTGCGCGCCGGGGTGCGGATAGAAGAAGAGGAGAGGTAGCCAAGCAATGACTAGGTCGAGAGGAATGTAGGCTCTTACTTCCAACTTGGTCTCGGTTGGAGTCTCTCGGCTCCCTGTTTGGGGTCCGAAAGACTATGAACATATTTGGTTGGATACACTTCTTGATATGGCTAGGAGCCGACCTCAGTGGCGTTTGTGTTGTGAATTCCTTTATCCCTCTACCTCAAAGCACAGTCCAATTTCCTAGGCATAATGTAATCCTTTGCGGCACAATAGCTGGCTTCTAACCCTCGGGCGACGTGCCTCTGCTGCATGTTTTTCTTTTCTTTTGTAGTGTCACACAAAAGCTGAGGTGTTTTCCACTTCTAGGTGATGTGTATAGTGATGATTGATTTACTCAGTTCTGTTATTCTGCTGCATAATCCGTGTCAATTTTGCGTGTTTATTTTCCCTCAACCTCCGTGTTAGCTATTTGATATCCCTCATGTGGCTGCGCCTGATGTGAATGTTGATAAGATGCCTACGTGTCTAGCACCCTCCACATCGATGCTACTGACTACAGGAGACAGTCGCTCATTGAGTGGGGAGACGGGGTTCACGGTCCTCGTGGCCGTGCTAGGCTCAAAGAGGGGTTTCATTTCAAATACATGAAACAACGCATTTTTCTGTTCTCTCATCAGCTTGGAACAGAGTTTTATGTGGTTGAGATTTGCCACTTTTCGGCGGCCCATTTCTTTTTCAAGTTTAGTTTGGAAGATCGGTTTCCTTGCGATTGTGCGCCATCATATGCTCATCTATTTGGTATCATGATTGCATCATTCTACATGAGTACGGCGCTATCTCACCTATTTTTCCGGATATATAGCACAGACTATGTTGCAGTGTTCCGCACACTTATTCGCTTCCATTCGCTGGCCAAAAGAAGTATCGGTTTTTTCAGCGTATTTGCTATGTCCAACTGTGTTGTCAAGATTACAATTGGCTCGGTTCGTGTTCTCAGTATTCATTTGGACCCCATAACTGTCGTTCCGATTGGCGCGATTTTGGAATTTCCTAAACCGTACACCTTAAATTCGCTCTCTCCTTGCTGGCCAGTGCTGAGATTGATGTTTCCGCTGACGTGAGTATGGCCCTCCTGTTCTGACTCAGGAATCTTTTCCAAGCTTACCTCGGTAGCGTCTATTGAGGCAACAACAATCGACGTTACTATATAGAAAGGCGTTGTTAAAACCTCCCCAGAGAATTCGGACGAGATTTTCCTGACATTTCAACATTTCATTCTCCGTTTTCATCACACATGTCATAGATTTAAGTACTAAAGCATGTGAATTATGTCCGTTTAGAATTTCAGTGATTCACTGACGCTTAACTGACAGTACCTACCCCCATTGACCTCATTTAGATGATGGAAGTCGCTTAACTGGCCTTATTGTTCACCTTCGAATCCATACAGCAAGCTGATTTGCGCGTCTGCTATATTCGAGAGCGACAGCAACCAGCTAGATTCTTCTGGTCGATATTGTTTCATAAAGCTAGTTCTTTTCTTTCACTTGACAGCTTATGTTATGCACATTAGCTTTCTTGGTGTTCCGCGCCATGGCTGTTCTCGTGTATAACAGTTGTTTATAAGTTACCTTCCTACAACTTTTGCCGTAAACTAAATGCAGTCCTCTACGAATTACTCTTGTTGTTAAACATGTTCGCAGAATTGTCGTCTCGTCTCTGTTACCTCCAAACTTCTCAAGTGAGGAGTACCAACAGTCCGCTTCGCTGCCGCTCAACCACTAACAGCTGCGCGTGGACTTAGGATATTATGAAGGTCATCCGGTCCCCTACTTAGGCTCGAACCTGCGCCCTCGGATTACAAGGCAGAGTTGGGACCCTTAAGGTTACGGGCTGCCCAAGTGCAGTCTATCACAGTGACTCGGTGTTCCTCGTGAGAGTGGACTTGTTGCTTGTCGGACTGGCTTCCACCCCTTGTGAGGAGGAGGTATTGGACACGTTGCCACCTTCACTCGGGTATTAAACACTATATTTGCGGACGACTTCTTATATCTGGACTCCATTCGTCGAAAACGCCTGTTTCTGCTCTTCTCGTCTGCTTGTTGCGATACCTCTCCTTAAAAGGCTTGTCGGAAGAACTTGCTGCATCCTATCTCTGGACGGCGGCTCCAGTAATCGTGTCACGGTCTACTGCGGAATCTTCTCCTAGTTTGCAGCGAAGTAAAGTGCGCCACTACCCCCACTCTCTTAATTTATCTTCAAATTTGGGATCATGAAAGACTTCCTTCCCTCCACTTCTTTTTGGCTCGGAGTTCCATCTAGGATCGTTTTAATTTGAAGACACGCTGTTCTTGAGTCAGGCGCCTCATATACCCTGAAACATCCAGCAATGCGCATTACAGTGTGAGCTTTTACATTTAAGTCACAAATTTCCTTAGATGGATTTTCACCCTTCATATCTACATAAAACATATTCTTTACTGTATCCGGTCCGACGCACCCTAGTTCTCTCGCGATCACAGCACAGCCGCTCTAAGTTTTCAATTGGTTTACCTATCTAAGTAGATGCACTGCCTGTGGTAGTCACCTCACTGAAGCGGTTGCCGTACGCATCGCTTGAGCTCACGTGACTTGAGTACTTCAGCCACCCATAGGTACAGTGTGGATTAAGGCTTGTTGGTTAATAGGAACATTTTATGATTCACGCACATGCATACTACTCTCCGAACTTGTCATTGGAAACCAGTTGTATGTTCATCGATGACTGGTAACTATTGCTCTTGTTTACTACTAACACCGCATTATCCCTCATTAGGTTGCAGGTTTTTGGTGTTGGATTGCTTATTGAACTCAGAGCGTTCAACCTAGCTAGTCTACCATCTCATCGCTTGTTGTATGAAACCGCAAGAGAGCGTGAAAAAAGCGTTCTTGAACGGCATTTTCTGGATTCGCCACACTGGTATTTAACTATTCCATGAGATATGATGTGGTCTCGAAAGCTGTGACGCTGCCTCATTCCTTTCGTGTTTCTTAACCCCGACCACTTCATTTGATGGTTTCATTTTTCTATTCCCCGTAAACTATTTATATTATTACCATGTTTATATGTTTCTCAAGTTGTGTCCACTTCTCTTCGATTCACGAATCACGTTTGTTCAACAGAATTATCCCGATGCGATCCAATTCGCCGGCTATGCATACACGCGGGCCGACCGCTTTATTATTTTGTTGAGCTACTTTTGGCTTGTCAGGAAGTGATTTTAAGCTTACAGACGTTGCGACGCCGTTCTCGTGACCGTGTATTAAACAGGCTGTGACACGTAACCACCATCACTTGATGTTTTACATGGTTTTTGCATTTTTGTCGCATACTCATTAGTTATGCTGTTTCTTTTGAAGAATTGATTATGAGCAGTTGCCGTCAGGGCCAGAAGAACGCTCACAAGTGCCGCATTTTCTTACACACTGACCGACCTTTGTTTTATTCCTTCATGTGCCTAATGTATTTTCCTCTCAACCACACTCTATTCATTACTCGTTTATATATATATATATATATATATATATATATATATATATATATATATATATATATATATATATATATAGTGGATTCCGGTTAATAGGACCAGCCGCTTATTCGGGCCAAATTCTGAAGAAACGAAACGAATCCTATTACGCTAGCCTAATTTTAGCCGCTTATTAGGACCGGAATTCCGCTTAATCGGACCAGACGATAGAAGGTGGCAGGTAACAGAGGTGTTGAAATCAAGTTCTGTGCCTGGCTGTCTGGACATAACCCACAGTTCATATGTCGGGCAAGAAAGCGTATCATTCAGTTACGGTAATCCGAGTTGGCCTTTAGATAAACTGAACTGTGGCAACCTTGAGGCACATCTATCTAATTGGCTTCAGAACCGCCCGAAACTGACTGTAGTTTCCAACACTTGTAGGCGGAGCGAAGACATACATGCTTGTTCACATGTCGTTAACCGCTCGATCGATGTACCGCACGTCCATTGAGCCGAATGCCCTGAGCCCGCATTGCGGGCCTACTCTCGAGCACGGCAAGTGATCGCGGACACACAGGTCCGGCAAATCATAGGACAGCAGGTGGCTAGGTCAACCATAGAAATACCCGGGAGACAGACTCGAGTTCACCTCAGTGAACTGTGCGTGTCTTGTTGCATGTTAAGAAAATGCCACGACGGGACTTGACGTTAGCTGAGAAGATTCGTTTCCTAGATCAGATCACGGAACAGGGACCAACCACTAGTCAGCGTCGATTGTTGAAAATTACCTGCTTGGCAAAATCTACAATATCGCGCCTGATAAAACAAGAGAAAGATCTGCGAGACGAATGGGCACAATGTGAAGGACGACGAGGTACTTCCCAAAAACGGAAGCGTGAAGGTAAGGATCCAGACGTCGATGAAGCCCTTAATGATTGGTTTGCCTTTGTTACTGGACGAGCCGTGCGAGTAAGTGTCACAATGTTAAACTACAAAGCAGAACTCGCTAAAATGCTGGGCCACGAAGGTTTTATAGCTACGGACGGCTGGTTGTCTCGATGGAAATCTAGACATGATGTAAAATTTAAGAAAACACATGGTGAGAAAGAAAGTGCCAATAGCGCTCGAGCTGAAGAATGGAAATCAACGAAACTATCAGAGCTTCTTTAAAAATTTCCAGCAGATGACATCTATAATGCTGATGAAACCGGGTTGTACTATAGGGCTACACCGGACGGCTCCTTAAGTTACAAACATGTTACTCTCTCTGGCTGCAAAAGAGCAATGGATCGCGTAACTGTCTTGTGCTGCTCAAACATGTCCGGAACAGACAAAAGAAAGTTGCTGGTTATAAGAAAATGTGCCAAGCCTCTCTGCTTTAAGGGACTCAGAATGGACAGTTTACCAGTTGTGTATCGTGCGAACAGAAATGCATGGATGAGCTCTACACTTTTTAAAGAATGGGTGAAGGATTGGGACACAGAGCTACAACGCCAGTCGAGAAAAGTGTTATTACTTCTCGACAATTGTGCAGCACATTCAAATTTGGATTTCTTGAAGAATATCCAGATGGAATTTCTGCCTCCCAAGACCACATCTTTGATACAGGTTATGGACATGGGCATCATAAAAAATTTGAAGACCTTTTATCGTTCAAGGTTGGTGAATTACATCCTTGAATCAATTGAGGAAGGCTTGCTGACCTCATCCTCGACGGCCGGAGAAATCAGTGCAAAGGTCAACATTTTGCAAGCCGTTACATTCGTGGCCGAAAGTTGGCGAAAAATGAGCAGTGCGACAATTCGGAACTGCTTTTCTCACTGTGGCTTTAAGCATATTGTCTCGGAGATGGATGTGGATATGGTGATTGTAAATGAAAATGACGGCGAGAATGTGGAGCTGAAACAAGTTGAAAATTACTAAGAATTTTTGTCAGTCGACAACGAACTTCAACTCTATGATGGAAATGAAGAATGCGATGCTGCCATTGTTGCTCGAATAGCAGCAAAACACACGACAGCAACAGAAGACCATGGAAGTGATGCAGAGAACCCTAACGTGTTGATGCCAGTCACAAAACAGGATGCAAGGAAATGCATTGAAACATTACACCGCTATTTCATGCAGGAAGGAAATGAAGGTAGTCCTATTACTGCGTTACATGTTTGTGGTGATTTTGTGCGAATACAGTCTGTTAAAAGAATGCGTCAAACCACACTGGATACGGTCTTCAAACGCTGAATGGAATTCGGTAATCCCTTTGTATAAAACTGTACTTCGCATGCTGAATATCTTGTAGGTCGTTACGAAGAATTTGTTTGTAAATTTCTTTTTCAGTGAACAAAGTGCGTTATCAAAGCAGTTCTTTTTTGTGTGTTTGCTATAAATATATGCCGCCAATACAGGTCATAATAGTAGTTTCCTATGTTATGTATAGCACGTCCTATCTTGTTACATCGGGTAACTTCGGTTAGTCGGACCAGCCGCTTAATAGGACCAAAATGGTCTGGTCCCGATGTGGTCCGATTAACCGGAATCGACTGTATATATATGGGCTGGTGGTGGCTAGACCCTGACAGAGGGTTTACCCACTGCTTTTACTGTTGTGCCATGGGCTCATGTTCTGGACGCCTCATCGCGGCAACCGCTGGGTGGGAATTGGGTTGCGCCCTTCTCCCTGCTAAGATCCAGGACACCAATCTGCATGAGTCAGTACTGACCATATGCTAGACCCGCTGCCTTTCGGGTGTACATTTAATCGAAGGCTTTGGCTGAGGACCCGAGTCGTTCTCCTGTCAGGTGTGTGCGCCCTGCCAGTATCGTAGTCCATCTTCGGTGGTTAGGAAATTGTCGATGGCCGTCTTGTAAAACCTAGCCATGGGAGACGACAGATCTACGGGTTATAAGCTCATCGCTCGATTGTTGTGGAGCATGAGCGCCACGCATTGTCTCTGATGTTGGGAGGGTGTTCAATGGTTTACTACTGTCCGCCTCAATCCAGGCAGCCCTGGTCAAATTAGTGCAAACCCGCCGAAACCCACCTGCGTCTGGCCGTGGTCGCAGGTGCGCATCCTGCTACGGTCGCAAAACATATATGAATCGTTCCAGTACCTCAAAGGCTGCGTGTGGCGGCCGTCAAGCAGATCACAATCATTCTCTGCAATCACATTCCTGAGCTAGATCTGCTCTCTACTGCCTTGTGGGTCAGGCTATTGAGCCAAAGGCTCCGGGTGGAGTCCCTCAAGCAAACCTCTATAGCACATCCGCCACCTCGCTTGCGATTGCCCACCAATGCAATCGTATGCATGCGCGCAAAGCACTTAACATCGGGTGCTTGAACGTGCGCACACTATTGGGCCGGAACTCGAGTGAGCGCCCCCAGCGACACTGCACTGGTTGCGATGAAACTGGCGCGGTACAACATCGATATTGCGGCGCTCATTGAGACTCGGCTGTCTGAGCAAGGTCAGTTGCATAAAGCAGGTGCTGGCTACGCATTCTACTGGGTGGGAAACGACACCAGCACTACGTAAACATGCGTCGGATTTGCAATATCCGATCGCCTCCATGGCCAGCTCGTGGGTGAACCAGCAGGCATCAGGGTGCGACTCATGACTGTTCGCTTACAACTCGGGAGAGGTAATTTTGCCACTCTTATAAGCACGTACGGTCCAAACATGGGGTATCCTGATGACATGCGTGAGCAATGCTGCACTCAGCTATCCTCCTTCATACGGTCTGTACCAAGGAGCGACTGCCTATTTCTGCTGGGTGATTTTAACGCGCGCGTTGGGCGTGATGCATCAGTGTGGACAGATCTTATCGGTTCGCACGACATTGGTTCAGCGAATGCGAACGGTGACAGGCTGCTCTCACTGTGTCACTCACTGCCTGATGATCACGAACACTCGGTTTACTCTGAGTGTGAGTGATATAGTAACTTGGAGGCACCCAAGGAGTGGTCGCGCTCACCTGCTCGACTATGTCATCGTACGTCCGCGTGATATGCTTGAAATGCGCATGACACGTGTACTGCGTGGAGCTGAGTGTGGCACTGATCACAAATTGGTGCGGACCAAACTGTACATATTTTTCCCTTAATCTATGTATTGCACTCGCGCCGTGAATCGGAGGTGTAAATTTAACATTCCATCGGTCCTGTGACGAAACGTATTGAGCTGGAGAGGGCGATGTCTGTACGCCTGTGTGATGTGGAATGCATGGCTACAGGCGACGACTTGTGGCACCACATTCGCGACCAGGTGACAGCTGCTGCCGTGGAGACCATCGGGCGCGCAAACTGTAAGCGGCCTGATTGGTTTGATGTGAACAATGCGACGATCGGCGCATTGGTGTCGGAGAAGAATGCAGCATTTGCTGCACATGTGGCAGACTCCAGTGACTTGGAGAAGAATAGTCAATTCCGCAAACTCCACCTGCGACTGACTCAAGAGCTCCGTCGCATTAAAAATGCATGATGGACGGAGAAGACAAAGCAGATGGAATGCTACGCCGAACGTCGCCAACACAAAGAATTGTTTATCTCCTTAAATGCGGTTTATGGACTGAGGTTCGAGCCGCTGAGGGCGCTGATCGATGGTAGTTCAGGCGCTATCTGCAGACATAATGCAGATCTGGCGGAAACAGTTTGACTGTCTCTTGGGCAACCGTTCAGAGATCGACTGGCCTACTTTGAACGATCAGATGCAGCACGATGTGAAATTGAGTGGCGGACGCGCCGACACTAGCTGAGGCGCAGAGCGCACTTGCTCAGCTGCGAAACGGCAAGTGTGCAGGGGCCGAAGGGATCCCGCCTGAAGCATTGAAGCACAGTGGACCTGGCTTGGTGACTGCGTTGCACCACTTGGTGCAACGCATATGGATTGAGGAGAAGGTGCCTCCTGAGCTGAAGGATGCCCTCGTGCTACCACTGTACAAGGGTCAAGCGAGCAAGTAATGTTGTACGAATTATCGTGGCATCAACTTGCTGAGTTGTGTGGGCAAGGTGATTGCCCGAATCATGCTCAACCGCCCCGTTACTCAGGTTGTGGAACCTAACGTGGCGGAAGAGCAATGTGGATTCCGTTCGGGTCGCAGCACTATGGATATGGTGTTTTCGGCTCGTCATTTGCATGAGAAGAGCAGAGAACGACATCAGCCGTTGTACTCGCTTTTTGTTGATTTCACCAAAGCATTTGATACAGTCAGGCGCGAGGCATTGTGGCTGGTGTTGGATAGATTATGGTTTTCCGCGTAAGTTTGTAAGTTTAATTGAATGTCTGCACAGTGGTATACGGGCGAGGGTACAGCTGAGTGGAGAAACCTCGGGTGACGTTGCAGTTGTCACTGGTGTGAAGCAAGCATATGTGTTAGCTCCTACCATGTTTAATATTTATCTTGTGCTTACGGTGTTCGTGTGGAGCATCGTATTGATTGTGGGTTACTGAACATTAGTCGGTTCGATGCGAGAACTCTAGTCTGTGAGACAACTATCCGTATGTTGCTGTTTGCTGACTACTGTGCGTTGTTTGCATACAGCGCGGATGAGTGGCAGCACATGGGTAGTGCTCTGGCTTCGACAGCGGCCAGATTCGGGGGCTCACGATGAACACAAACAAAACTGTTTGTCACTTTCAGCCTTCACTGGAGGTACAATCTACAATGGTGCCGCGAATCAGCATTGGTGCTGAAGTATTGGAAATCACCTCCCACTTCTGCTACCTTGGGAGTGTGATGTCGACTGACCAGCAAATACACGATGAGCCGCGTCTCGAAGGCAGCGGTGACATTCGGGAAATTTGAGTACCGAGTATGGAACAACCACCAGTTTGCCGTCGGTACGAAGCTGATGGTGTACAAATTCATGATGCCGTCCATTCTTCAATACGGCAGCGAAACGTGGACGATGTACCGGCGGGATGTGCGATATATCGAGCGGTTCCATCAGCAGTGTCTTCGACGGATTTTGCGCAATGGTTGGTGCGACAGAGTTGCGGACACGGAAGTGTTGCGCCGAAGTGTAATATATGCGGTGGACTTCATACTTTAGCTGAGACACTTGAGGTGGCTCTGTCATGTGTGGCATATGGACTCGACACGGATACCGAGACAGCTATTATATGGTCTACTAAGTTTGGGGAATCGGCATGTGGAGAAATCGAAACTTCGTTACCAGGACATGATCAAAGTGAGCTTCACACGTTCTAAGCTTGAGTGCTGGTTATAGAAATCATCGGCGGTTGATCGGCGTGCATGGCGCGATCTGATCACGAAGGCCGTTGCCTAGATGCAAGAGAAAGCCCTCATGCATGCGGTGAAGAAGCGGCAACTACGGCAGCGACAGGCGCCGATGGGTTGTACTCCATCGACATCGAGCGCATGGTGCTGTAGCACATGCGGTTGCAATTGCCTGAGTCAGGCAGGCCTACTGAACTATGAACGATTCCACTCGTGGCCAACACCGAGGCAATAACTGGTCCTGCAGAGAACGTAGGCAGAACTGGCGCAGTGTTTTTAGGTACAGTGCATTCGATTTACTAATCGCTTGCTTGCATGCTAAATCTCTTTACTTCAGGTGGTGGGTTTGCTACATTGTCTCATTATTGCCTACGTGAATTACCTTCTATTAAATTGTACACGTCGCTCAAGTTAATTGTAGTTAACTTTGATTACATTTTGACGTTTGTGGCATCTTCCTAAAATATATTTTCTGACGTCTGAAACTGTAAGGGATATTTTGGCAACCAACTCATTTCATATACTCATTTATTAAAAGGCTCTGTCGGCATATCTATGCATTATTCGATTTATTATACTTGATATTGTCGTTTCAATTGATTGGTTGTTGCTTGATATCCCAGGTGTGGCTGCGCTTGATGTGCATGTTGACAAGGTGCCTACCTGTCTATTACCCACTACCTCGTCCATACGGGCTCCAGGAGACAGTTGGTCGTTGCTGTTGGGGACGGGGTGCACGATCCTTGCGGCCGTGTTAGGCTCGAAGAGTGGTTCTATGCACTCAGTGTGGAGCGGACTGCGGTTCAGCCATCGCCTTATGTGCACTTGATTCCCAAATACAGCGTGCTTGTGTTTGCCTGTGAAGGAGTGTGGGCCGGCTCCGTTGATGAAACGTGGCTCTCATCCACATGACTCCCGGTTTTATTCCTTCGGGTTTACACTCTATATGAGATATGTGGTTGGAGCTGTGGGCGGTTCAGCACAAGCCATCCAAGGTCCTTCCGTAGGCGCATGCCTCCTGTGGCTGGCCACAGTGATAGGCAAATCCGAAACCGGTTGCCGCCAACCATATTCTCAACACTTTACCATTACATAACAGTTGGCTAAGTGCCACAACACAAAAGAGAAAAATTGATTTAATGGGCAAATGACTGTTATAGTGGAAGAGTTTCACAACAACTGCGCCATTACGTACAGCCCTTGTCCATATCCAGTATAGTTTGTCCGTCGCAACGAGACTGGACCTTAACGTGGTTCGACGGTTTGCCTTCCCCCTTGACCCATTGAGCTGAACTCAGTGATGCCTCCGGGCACTTTGAGAGCAACTCCTACCAGGTTGGTCAATCTTGAGAGGTCAGACAAACTCAGGCTCCTGGTCCTCCAGTTTGGGGGTTTGAAATAGGATAGCGTCCATTTCTTTGAAACTAAATCATTGCCACTTCTGCGTAGCCTTGCGTACAGGCTTTTGAGCGAGACTTTGGTTGAAGACCTTAATCGTCCTCCTGTCTAGGTCTGGGCGCCCTGGCAATATCAGCCTAAGTACAATCATGTCTTTCTCTTCAAATATACACTTCATCCTGTATCGACAGTTTGTCAAGGGTTACTTTATCTGCTGCATACAGCAGGGCGGATAAGCGAACACATGCTACTGCTGCCGTCTCCCTTCTTTCTTTTCCGACGGTTTCTCTTACTCCCATCTGGACCTCCATTACTAACCTTCTTTACTATACTTTTAAACTTCTATAAATCCCAGTTTACTTGACAGCAACCGAAGTGCCACTGCAGTAGAACCAACTACAGCTACCATACCACAACACCTATCAGAACAAGTTCTTATAAGACCACGCAATCTAGGTTCCATGGCGACGTTCAGCGTTCGCACTCTAAGACAAACAGGTCAACAGGCTGTACTCGCACGCACCTTGGACACACTGGTATTGATGTGTGTTGTGTGACCGTAACCAGAATCAATCACTCTAACGGGGTTGTTGAATTAACTGTACCTGGCTTATCCGTACGTTATTGGTTGTACGCATCCGGAGACGCCGATGCAGCACTCACGGGTCAAGCTGGTGTAGATATCATTCTAAGCTCCAAGGCTGAACCATCCTTGGCTGATTGGATTCCGGTGAACAGCCGTTTATGTGCAGCCCGTTTGACGGCATCAGCTAAGGATGATCCACGAAGTAGTGAAAAACGCTGTATGTTTGTGATTTCCACTTATGCTCCCACCGACTGCAGTTCCGATGCTGCCTAGGACACAATCTATCACGAACTGAATACAGTACTACGCAGTGCTACTAGTTCCGATATTATAGTACTTGCAGACGATATGAATGCACAAGTAGGGCGTCTGAGCTCTTCAGAAGCTCAGCTAGGTGGTAAGTATGGGCTTAACTCCGAACGGACTGACAACGGCGAGTGTCTGCTGCAACTGTGTTCGGATCACCAGCTGTTCCTTAGTAGTACTGCTTTTAGACACGGCGCCTGAAGTGCCACTTGTCGTCCTCCTGTAGCTTGTCAGCGATGGACCAAAATTGACCACATCGCCGTAAGTTACAGGTGGCGTGGTTCCATCCTGTATTGCCGCTCGTACTGGAATATCTGCACCGACTCTGATCATGCCTTGATACGATGTCATTTCTCCATGAACTTTCCCGGGAGGTGCACCAAATTTCTCCACTGATTGGCAACTGCGAAACTATCCCAGCCCTCGTTTAGGCAAGCCAACCAGGATGTCCTGCATACCGAACTTTCACTGTCTTGTCTTAACGACACTGAGATTCGTTGAAATAGGATCTCGGTGAGCATGCATAACGCAGGAACTTCTGCTGAAGAAGTGAAAGAGGCTAAAGAAGTAGGCAATTATCAGAAGCTCTTCCAGCTGATCCGCACCACTGGTCACAGGAAACCAGGCGTCAGTGAGACAATCAGAGACAGTTCAGTGCACTGATACACAATAAGTAATGCCGTATGACTGGTTGGGCGAAACACTTTCAGGATCGGTTCAGCTGGCCCCTGCTCCCGGACCTCCTCCTACTCAGGATGAACTTCGGACTGTTAGTTTAGCGGCTCCCTTGGAGGCTGAGGTCCGAAACGCGATTACAGCCGTCAATCGTTTTCGTGCTGCTGTCCCGGGTTCCCTCCCACCTGCACTATTTAAGGATGGAGGTGAGGTCCTCTGCAAAGCGCTAACCTCCCTGTTCGAACATGCCTGAAAGGAAGAGAACGTTTCGGCTGGCTGGTTTGAATCGATTATGGTGGCAATATACAAGAAGGGCAGTCGCACGGACTGTTCTAATCACAGCGCTATTAGCCTAACGCCAGTGGTGAAAATATTGCTGACCTAGATTCTCATTCATCGCCTCACTGTGGAACGGGAATCTCAGATTAGGGAAGAGCAGGCAGGTTTCCGCATAGTACGTGGATGTATGGAACATATATTCACTGCGGCGGTTGCTAGAACAGAGCCACATGTGTCGCAGACCGATAATAGGTCTGTTCCTCGATTTCAAGAGTGCATTCGATTCAGTCGATCGATCCATTCTGTTCGAAATGCTGGTGGGGAATCTGTTCCTATGAAATATGTGAACATTTTGCATGCTTTATACTCGAACTCTACAGGCCGCGTCAGGGTCTACGGTGGCCTATCGGATAGCTTTCTGACCACAATTGGCGTCTGTCAGGGTTATTCGATTTCTCTGCTTTTGTTCAATTTCGTCGTGGACTCCATCATCGAGTGTTCCCTTGCGGAATCCCATGATGTAGGCGTTAAAGTGCTGTCTGGTGAAAGATTAGTTGATTTTAATTATGCGGACGATATCGTCCTACTTTTCGATGATGTTGCGGCGGCACAACCAACCCTGAATATGCTCACTTGAGTGGTCCCATTGTTTGGTATGCGCTTCGCACTTTCAAAATGCAAATTGTTACTGCAGGACCACCAGCCATTTGATGACCCGTTAACCCTTGATAACGATGCACTCGACGTAGTCGATTGGTTCGCCTACCTTGGCAGCGGCATCAACAACGATGGGTACATAACGACTGAATTCAGTTCCCGCATTGTAAAGGCCATAACTGCCTTCTTGGATCTGTGGCATCTTTGGCGACAGGAGATTTTCCCTCCGTTTAAAAGGCCTTGTTTACAAGGCCACAGTGAGGATCTTCCTGCTGTATGGAAGCGAGAACTGGCCTCTGAGGTTTTGTGACGCCTTCCAGTCTTTGATCCTCGTTGTCTGCAAAGCATGGGTGGTGTCGTGTGGTACCCGCGTGTCCGCAACGATGATGTGCATAGGCGCGTACTAGGCAGTGATAATCAAGCTTGCTCCCTAGAACAACAGATAGTACTGAATAAGTTGTCTTGGTTTGGACACGTGCTACGTATGCCTGGTCACCACTTACCTAAGAGCGGATTGTTTAGTGTGCCAGATGTAGAGTGGCACAAGGCTCGAGGTGGACAAAGGTTGACTTGGCAACGGGAAATGAAGTCACTGACGACCAAACTGGGTGCTGTTGTTCCGTCTCGGCTTCCAGGGTGGAGACCACGTGAGTCGCATTGTGTTTGGCTTGAGATGTTGCGGTACATGGCTCGCAGTCGACACCAGTGGCGCGTCTGCTGCCGTCTCGTAGTCGGATTGCCTGTTTAAAGTGTGTTTTATGCTTCGCCATCTGCGGGGTAATGGTTGATTATGACACGGGGCATTGGAAGCTGCAATGAATCTGTCTCGCCGATGCCACCTTATCTTTGCTCGATGTCCGTCTGTTTTTGTCTGCTCGAAGTGTAGGCGCCTTGACGCGGGAGGTTTGCTTAGGGCATTATGGTTTTCAGGTAGGTCCCCGTATTTGTGGCTCATTTTCTTTATTCCCCATATCCTCATGTTTGTATGGCCGCGAACCAAGAATTCAAATGGCTGATATACTGTTGTCGATGATGATGTGTAGCGTTTGCAGCCAAATGTGCTCGGCGTCCTTTGGTCCCCAACCTGCGAATCTGAGACGCCCAACAACAACCAGCTTCAACGCCTGCGCTTTATCGCATTAGATCCAGGTTTTGCACTGGCCTCCTTGTTGTTGCTTTCACCCCACGCTTACGCTCGCAAATAAGCTGCCTTGTGGTACCCGCTTGGAATACATGTGGAGCACATACCCAAGCCAGCGAGGCCTCCGCAGTGAAATGTTGCTATCAATCAGTCGGCGGAGTTAGTCGGATTTGATGGCTCGCCGACGGACTTCCTCATTAGTGATGTGATGCTGCCATCGAACACCAGCAATGCTTCGCAGGCAACGGTGATCGAGGACAGATAGCCGCTGAACATCATTTTTGCGAACGGCCCAAGTCCCACAGCCGTGCAGCAGATCTGCTCGTATCTCAGCATTGTAGACTCGTCCCTTGAAAACGAGGCTTAGATCAGGTCATTCATTCAGTACTCGTATCTTTTTGACCGCGAACTATCTATGTAAGCTGCCACTGTATTGCCTTAACTGTGACATTAGGTGGTGAAGATAATTCAATTGCCTCCGACTAGGACCCATCAATATTGCGTGGGCCGGTTAGACAAGACAGAATGTGTACCGTCTTCCATGAGCAAGGTTCACTGTGACCCCAGACGGAGCAGGTGTGCGTTGAAACAAACCTACCAAGCAAAGACATGTCCAAGCCATTGAACTTCAGCGACCCATAAAGAGCGACTACAATAAGAGAGCGATTACAATTTATTTGTGTGATATACGACAACTGTCCATAAATTACAGCTTTTCCACTGCTTCCCTGATTTCCTTTTAAATTTTAAAAGGCTACTTTCGGATTGTAATTGGACGCATTCACTCAGCCTTGTCAACTCGTTAATGTTTTCCACTCTCCATCGATCCAACGTAATTTTGCTACATCCTCTTCGTCTGATCTTTTGGAGTCTTCTGGCGCCTTTGATACCTGTCATCTATTTACACCTATTTTGCTCGTCATTGGACCTTCGGATATCTTCAGACAGATGATTTCGTGAGTGTTTATGCAATAGGCTATCGCGGAGCTCAGTATCGCGGTAGTGAATGTGCTTTCCGGCGATCCCTTTGTCCCACATTCCAGTCCTCTCTTCCTAAGGCATCTACACGTGGACGAAGCCTAGCGTTTGTAGCTTACTGGCAGTGTGCAACACCACTAAATCGTTAACCCATGCATCGCCCCACCGTGCCTCTACTATCTTAGGTCCACTACAAATTAAGCCGTTGTTCACCTTGAGATTGTATATGCTTATCCATGCACACAACTGTGACTCTTAATTTTATGTTTTAATGGTGATATTTGATGGTTACATTTCTATCATCTTTCCTATTTTAACCCAGCTTGTTGAAACTTCCGTTGCTTTGGGGGCTAATGAGCTTACTATGCGAAATTTGGCCCTTTTGCTCGAACTATGGTTGGCCACTCCGACGATCATTCGGGAGGATGAGTCATGCAAACTACACTTCTGGTCCCCTCCCCCTCCACCTGCCAATCCAGGTACAGCGCCATCCCACCCGACAGACTGCCAAAACTATCCCTTCTGTCTTGCTCCCCAAGAGGATTTATTCCTTCCCGTTACAGCCAGATTCCAATCCATTTTCGATGCGTGGGCTTTCCATCGGTTGCATCACCGCTCTGATTTGACGGACTCGCATTCCGACACCTACACTCGTTGCCCGCCTACGTTGCTGGAATTTTGTCGCATCAATATACGCCGCATTCTGGTGACCATGTTAGGTGAGTTCTCCTTTACTACTCTTTGAAATCTTACAATCTAAACTAGATGATTGTGCTCACTGGTCTTATCGCCTCAACTTGCACCCGAACACTGTGGGTGCAGTTGGTTGGTTCTTCTCTCTCGTATTCCTTTCCGAGTGACCCTGCCACTGACCTTGGTATCGCATTCGTTCGATTCGAAGACCCATTGCAGTGTGGTTGACACGCGTATCGAGAGACTAGCCTGCGAGCATATTTGTGTTGGGAAACATGGAAGGTGCATCAGATACAGCTAGACCAAACCGAACGCCTATATTTTTCATTATTGTGTGACAGGTAACTGAACTCGGACTGCAGGGTTTGTTACTGCATTGATCTGAGATCTCGACAGTTTATGCCTGCGTCACTAAGCGACTGATCACCGGCGCTTGTTGCGTATTGCTCTAACCTTGAACATCCGTTTGTGTGTGCAGCTTGTTTCACGGCATCAAGTACGGTTGATTCACAAAGTAGTGCAAGACGCTGTATGTTTATGATTTTCGCTTATGCTCCCACCGACTGCAGTTCCGATGCTGCCTAGGACACAATCTATCACGAACTGAATACAGTACTACGCAATGCTACTAGTTCCGATATTATAGTACTTGCAGACGATATGAATGCACAAGTAGGGCGTCTGAGCTCTTCAGAAGTTCAGCTAGGTGGTAAGTATGGGCTTAACTCCGAACGGACTGACAACGGCGAGTGTCTGTTGCAACTGTGTTCGGATCACCAGCTGTTCCTTAGTAGTACTGCTTTTAGACACGGCGCCTGAAGTGCCACTTGTCGTCCTCCTGTAGCTTGTCAGCGATGGACCAAAATTGACCACATCGCCGTAAGTTACAGGTGGCGTGGTTCCATCCTGTATTGCCGCTCGTACTGGAATATCTGCACCGACTCTGATCATGCCTTGATACGGTGTCATTTCTCCATGAACTTTCCCGGGAGGTGCACCAAATTTCTCCACTGATTGGCAACTGCGAAACTATCCCAGCCCTCGTTTAAGCAAGCCAACCAGGATGTCCTGCATACCGAACTTTCACTGTCTTGTCTTAACGACACTGAGATTCGTTGAGATAGGATCTCGGTGAGCATGCATAACGCAGGAACTTCTGCTGAAGAAGTGAAAGAGGCTAAAGAAGTAGGCAATTATCAGAAGCTCTTCCAGCTGATCCGCACCACTGGTCACAGGAAACCAGGCGTCAGTGAGACAATCAGAGACAGTTCAGTGCACTGATACACAATAAGTAATGCCGTATGACTGGTTGGGCGAAACACTTTCAGGATCGGTTCAGCTGGCCCCTGCTCCCGGACCTCCTCCTACTCAGGATGAACTTCGGACTGTTAGTTTAGCGGCTCCCTTGGAGGCTGAGGTCCGAAACGCGATTACAGCCGTCAATCGTTTTCGTGCTGCTGTCCCGGGTTCCCTCCCACCTGCACTATTTAAGAATGGAGGTGAGGTCCTCTGCAAAGCGCTAACCTCCCTGGTTGAACATGCCTGAAAGGAAGAGAACGTTTCGGCTGGCTGGTTTGAATCGATTATGGTGGCAATATACAAGAAGGGCAGTCGCACGGATTGTTCTAATCACAGCGCTATTAGCCTAACGCCAGTGGTGAAAATATTGCTGACCTAGATTCTCATTCATCGCCTCACTGTGGAACGGGAATCTCAGATTAGGGAAGAGCAGGCAGGTTTCCGCATAGTACGTGGCTGTATGGAACATATATTCACTGCGGCGGTTGCTAGAACAGAGCCACATGTGTCGCAGACCGATAATAGGTCTGTTCCTCGATTTCAAGAGTGCATTCGATTCAGTCGATCGATCCATTCTGTTCGAAATGCTGGTGGGGAATCTGTTCCTATGAAATATGTGAACATTTTGCATGCTTTATACTCGAACTCTACAGGCCGCGTCAGGGTCTACGGTGGCCTATCGGATAGCTTTCTGACCACAAGTGGCGTCTGTCAGAGTTATTCGATTTCTCTGCTTTTGTTCAATTTCGTCGTGGACTCCATCATCGAGTGTTCCCTTACGGAATCCCATGATGTAGGCGTTAAAGTGATGTCTGGTGAAAGATTAGTTGATTTTAATTATGCGGACGATATCGTCCTACTTTTCGATGATGTTGCGGCGGCACAACCAACCCTGAATATGCTCACTTGAGTGGTCCCATTGTTTGGTATGCGCTTCGCACTTTCAAAATGCAAATTGTTACTGCAGGACCACCAGCCATTTGATGACCCGTTAACCCTTGATAACGATGCACTCGACGTAGTCGATTGGTTCGCCTACCTTGGCAGCGGCATCAACAACGATGGGTGCATAACGACTGAATTCAGTTCCCGCATTGTAAAGGCCATAACTGCCTTCTTGGATCTGTGGCATCTTTGGCGACAGGAGATTTTCCCTCCGTTTAAAAGGCCTTGTTTACAAGGCCACAGTGAGGATCTTCCTGCTGTATGGAAGCGAGAACTGGCCTCTGAGGTTTTGTGACGCCTTCCAGTCTTTGATCCTCGTTGTCTGCAAAGCATGGGTGGTGTCGTGTGGTACCCGCGTGTCCGCAACGATGATGTGCATAGGCGCGTACTAGGCAGTGATAATCAAGCTTGCTCCCTAGAACAACAGATAGCACTGAATAAGTTGTCTTGGTTTGGACACGTGCTACGTATGCCTGGTCACCACTTACCTAAGAGCGGATTGTTTAGTGTGCCAGATGTAGAGTGGCACAAGGCTCGAGGTGGACAAAGGTTGACTTGGCAACGGGAAATGAAGTCACTGACGACCAAACTGGGTGCTGTTGTTCCGTCTCGGCTTCCAGGGTGGAGACCACGTGAGTCGCATTGTGTTTGGCTTGAGATGTTGCGGTACATGGCTCGCAGTCGACACCAGTGGCGCGTCTGCTGCCGTCTCGTAGTCGGATTGCCTGTTTAAAGTGTGTTTTATGCTTCGCCATCTGCGGGGTAATGGTTGATTATGACACGGGGCATTGGAAGCTGCAATGAATCTGTCTCGCCGATGCCACCTTATCTTTGCACGATTTCCAATTGTTTGGGATGGTATGTTTTTGATTAAGTTATTTGCCTTGTCACTGCATTCTATGACGTCAGGTTTTTAGGTTGATCTGCTTTGTGTCCCGCTTCTTCTCCTTCTTTTGTTTTGGTTTTGGTTGTATGGCGACGAACCATCAGTTCAAGGGGCTGTTGTACTGTTGTTGTTTTTGCTGTTGATTATCATGGTGAGGTTCGTTCGCCAAAGTTGAACTGCCTGCAACCTTGTGCCGCCTTCCTCAGCGTTCATTAAATGCTGTCGCAGCACTAAATTTCGCGAGCCTGAGAGGTGGCCAGTTGTTAACGTGACATAAAGTTTTGATGAAGTTGATCGTGACGTTTTTGTCACACGGTATGGTGCTTCTGGATGATTGCATCAGTATTTGAAGATCCTATCTGACAAGGCGCTGTTGTTGTCTCATTGGCACCATTGCATTCTATTTCTTGTATGTAACAGTTGACACTCCATCCCGATTATTTGGGTTTTTCAACTCTTTTCCTTGTTCTCATTCTACCTCAATTTCCTCACCTTTTTTATCCTGTAACGCCATTTTGGTAGTTGTATTCACTGCCCTTGGATGGCCAGATTATTGTTGTTTAACTATGCTTAGCTGAGTTGTTTTCATTATTTGGATTTAGAGAACAAGCTTGTTTCCGGTGGCACATCACGGTAGGGACTGTAGCTAACAAAGTCAGTGTATGTGTTCAGTGAACCGGTAGATTGCATCGTTCAGTGGAAATTCGAACGAGTTAGCATGTTCATTGCCATTAGATGAAGAAGTTTGCGACTACGGTATGCGACTGCGTTGATGCTATTTTTTCCGTGTACATGTATCCGGATTTTGAGATCGACTAGCAGTCAGCTGTGCTACCATTACTGTTCATGTACGGTGCTCCTGTGTCAAGTAGATGGTGATTCATATCCTGTAAGTTCGACACCATTCTCCACGTCAACGTCTTCTTTACATCACTGTATTCTCCAGGTTGTTAGTTTTCCCTACCTATCTTACTCAACACGAATACGCGAAACTGTGTACACAAAAAGCCTTTTCTTCAGTATCCTACCGTGCAACTACTGGCTCACGATTGCTATTAATGTGAAAATGACATAGACCGTCTGCACGGTACGTTCTCTTAGTGGTCCGTCCTGTTGTCACTTCATCCTAACCCATCAGCTGAGTAGACAGACCTCGGATTATTTTGCAGTTGTCTCTGCTGAGAAGCAAGCAAATATCTCAGCTCCTACCATGTTTAATATTTATCTTGTGCTTACGGTGTTCGTGTGGAGCATCGTATTGATTGTGGGTTACTGAACATTAGTCGGTTCGATGCGAGAACTCTAGTCTGTGAGACAACTATCCGTATGTTGCTGACTACTGTGTGTTGTTTGCATACAGCGCGGATGAGTGGCAGCACATGGGTAGTGCTCTGGCTTCGACAACGGCCAGATTCGGGGGCTCACGATGAACACAAACAAAACTGTTTGTCACTTTCAGCCTTCACTGGAGGTACAATCTACAATGGTGCCGCGAATCAGCATTGGTGCTGAAGTATTGGAAATCACCTCCCACTTCTGCTACCTTGGGAGTGTGATGTCGACTGACCAGCAAATACACGATGCGCCGCGTCTCGAAGGCAGCGGTGACATTCGGGAAATTTGAGTACCGAGTATGGAACAACCACCAGTTTGCCGTCGGTACGAAGCTGATGGTGTACAAATTCATGATGCCGTCCATTCTTCAATACGGCAGCGAAACGTGGACGATGTACCGGCGGGATGTGCGATATATCGAGCGGTTCCATCAGCAGTGTCTTCGACGGATTTTGCGCAATGGTTGGTGCGACAGAGTTGCGGACACGGAAGTGTTGCGCCGAAGTGTAATATATGCGGTGGACTTCATACTTTAGCTGAGACACTTGAGGTGGCTCTGTCATGTGTGGCATATGGACTCGACGCGGATACCGAGACAGCTATTATATGGTCTACTAAGTTTGGGGAATCGGCATGTGGAGAAATCGAAACTTCGTTACCAGGACATGATCAAAGTGAGCTTCACACGTTCTAAGCTTGAGTGCTGGTTATAGAAATCATCGGCGGTTGATCGGCGTGCATGGCGCGATCTGATCACGAAGGCCGTTGCCTAGATGCAAGAGAAAGCCCTCATGCATGCGGTGAAGAAGCGGCAACTACGGCAGCGACAGGCGCCGATGGGTTGTACTCCATCGACATCGACATCGCGATTACCTGCTTAGACCGTAGGCACAACGGGCGCAGCTTTTGCATTAGATTTACTAACCGTGTGCTTGGATGCTGCGTCTCTGGTTTTCAGGTGGTGGATTGGCTATATTATCCTAACGCTGTTTTATATTAAAGTCTTCCTGAACTATCTTCTATAAAGTTCCACACGTTCCTTTAACTACTTTATTTTACTTCGGTAACATTTTCGCATTTATAGCTTTTTTTAATCTTTTTTCTGAGCTCATTGTTTATTGTTGGATTTATTCGCAACAAACTTATTTCATATACTCATTTACTGTAGAGTTCTGTCACCGTATCTTTATGCATAAATCCGATTTATTTGATTTGATTTCGTGGTTTCAAGTGCTTCGCATTTGCTTGATATCCGCGGTGTGGCTGCGGTTGATGTGCATGTTGACAACGTGCGTACCTGTCTATTGCCAATACCTCCTCCATGCTGGTTCCAGGAGACGGTCGTTGGTGGAGGGGACGGGGTGCACTGTCCTTGTGGCCGTTCTAGGCTCCAACAGTGATTCCATGCATCTTGTGTGGAGCGGACTGCGTTCCAGCCACCACCTTGTGTGCGCTTGATTCCCCAAATACAGCGTGCTTGTGTTTGCCTCTGAAGTAGTATGGTCCGACTCCGTTGATGGTATATCTCAACAGAGGTTGCATGTGATTTCCTAGCTGCGACAGACTTATAATATTGTGCACCATATTATGCAGTGCTATATGTAGCGGCTTCGATTGGATAACGGTGTATCAATTATTCGGCGCACAAGATTTTGCTACTTAAGCATATCGGATATCTAGCTTCCAACTTTTTGTCACTGACCGACGTTGCCTTCACTGCCGGCCGACCGTTGTTCAAGGCAACATACACAATGCAAACTAGCAACATCTGATAGCCCACCGTAAAACTCTATTAGCGTCCTTTCTTGCTCTACCGTTATGTGAGACTGCTGCCCATTTTCCATACTTGATTCGCTGCATATTACGCTGATAGATTTCGGTCCGTCCAACGCCTCTTCTGTGCTGATTTTTATCCTGCACGTAATAGATTACGGTACCTTGTCGAACTGAATGTGTTCCTGTCCGTACTGGTTTCTTTTTCCTCTTTTTCTACGCGGAAGCGTGACCTTTTTGAGTCCGCTTTCGATCGCCTTCGATTTCTTTTACTGTTTCATTGGTACTTGACCACGTATGCATGGATGAGCGTTCTTTCAAATCGAATTCTTCTGATTTCTCCTACGTTTCCTTCTTTATTCCAGTTCAACTGTCTAATCTCCAAACGAAGCCAATTAAAAGGACGAATTATGCTCGTCTCGTTGCCAAGTTACCCATTCCACCCTTTCTGCAAGCGTTTCTCGCTTTCCGTGATCTGTGGCCCTCTTGGAAACGGCACATGGTCCGGATACATCATGTCAGATTGACACCACTGCCAGCACAGCACTTGTTTTTGGACGATCCTTGGTTCCCTGATATCATGTATCATCAACCTGAATGATTGACTTCCGTAGTGCTTTGAACAACTTAGCTGCCTTTATCTTTGATTTTATCTTTTTTATACTTTTTTTACTACGCTTGCAGTTGCTATTTTTGCTTCTTTTATCACAAGTGGTTTCTTAGATTGCGCCACTAGAGCTTTGGACAAACTGTTTTTGACGACCCACATTTTCGAACTTTGGTCCACACATGCTTGTGGACTGATTCACTGGGTTCTCCTCGTCCCCATTTGCTCTTCATCTTGAGTGCTTGATCTGTTGGACTTCCCCGACATAACCCTCTGGAGGCAGCCCCTCACCGTCACATATCGATACCCATATTGTGGCTCTTTTTGCTCTTCCTTCAAGGGATTGACAAGTCTCCCCTCACACAGTCTCTTTTCTCGCGTCGTTATTTGACTGTTGTCAGATTCGCCTTTCATTTGATATTGGTGTAAATGTTCCATCCTGCTAAACTCCACCATCACTGGCTTTTTTCTTTGTGTCGATTAGTAAAAACGCGCCGCCTCACTATCCCGAGTATGTTGCTCTACTGTTTCTAATTCTGGTGATTCTGCAGATCAGTTGTCCGTACTAAACATTCGGACACACCTGCAAGTCACAGTTGTGTTGTGACTTGTGGCACGAAACGCTAATAGTTCTTGGGCCTACTCTTCCCAGTTCATATTCATCCACTCGATTTATTTCCCCAACCTCACGGCTCTCGTAAAGTACTCAATCTAATCGGTCCATCAGAAACACTCGATAACTCGACCTACACTTAAGATGTCGAAGTACCACAATCACTCTAATGCCTATCCGTTATATTACTGTTTGTGAAAGGTCATTTACATTGGCCTTTCCCATCTGGATTTGTAGAACCGATTGATTCGCCATCCCTACGTGAGACTGTAGTTTCAGTTATCTGTTTATTCCCATTTGGGGGAAGGGAGAGAACAGCTGCTTCTCGAGCTTCGTGCACGCTCTCCTTTAGTTGAACTGTCTTGGAGTGGCGGTAGTGCTTTTAGTGACAACTGGATGATCACAACCAGCTATTGCCGTACTGCAGTCCGCCGGATCCATCCTGCAACTACTGGAAGCCGGGCTTCCGTGACTTCACTTGATCCTATACTCAGATGGGACTGGTCGCTATCGCAGATTTCATCATTTGAAGCCTGTTGGTCTATTCTAAACGATGGTGTAAAATCGTTATGCGCTATATTCATGCCTCAAGTATTGGGAAATTGGACCATTGACTCCACATTGTTTCAACAAGGAGTATGGTCAGTTGACTCCATGGCGACAAGTGCTACGCATTAGATTCTTCAAATATGATCTGTCCAAGATTACGAGGCATGTAAGAGATAACACGTTGCACTAAACCATTGACCGTTCTAAGAGGATTTTGAGACTACAGCGAAGACGCCCCCGAAAGGATTTTGTCTATGTGAAGCGGCACCTGAAACCTCCAGATGACGTGTTAGAGGGCTAAAGCGACTTTCCCCTAACTTCCAGCATTGTTCGTCTGTCAACACCATGACTTTTCCATTTAACAAGCTCTTAATGCTCTGACCATCGCAAAAGATAACCAACGACGCCCTTTCTGCTGCGTTGAGCAGGGTGGGTAGGGGTTTGGATGCTACTTCTTAGTCCCTCCCATCTTCATACTCCCCCTCTTGCGCCTTTTCATCATTAACGTCCCGCTCCAACTTCAATTTTATCCCCCTGTTTTCATTCCCCCTATTCTTGGCCCTCTCCCGACTTGCTTCATTAGTCGCGCCTTTCTTCTAGTTTCAACACACAATCTCAGGGCGTCGCTCCACTCCACTCGACAAGTCCATGTTCATCCAAGGGGACAACGTCAGTTCATCATTTTCCCTTTGGAGTCCTCGACCCTCGCTAAGACTGGCATGCCCCAACTTGTGCGCTTTGTTACAGATTACCCAACAGGCAGCATTTCCCTGAATACTTGAGACCTTATCGATCGATATTTGCCGTTTATTGGTGACCCATCGTTGTCGTGTTTTTCGACGTAAATAGTGCCTTCGATTCAGTGGATCGAGGTACCTTTTAGGACTATCTGCTGATGAAAGGTGTGCCGGAAAAATACGCAAACATTATCCGAGCGCTTTACACGCATAGTTCGGTCAGAGTGTGAGTTTATGGCAAACTGTCGCCGCCTTTCAATATCTCCAACAGACAAGGGTGCCCAATGTAACTTTTCCTCTTTAACTTCGCCATTGACGAAGTCATGGAGGCAGCACGACTTACAAGATGTGGAACGACTTCTTAACAAAGTATGCTGACGACAATGCCTTCTGTGACTGCTCCCAAACTTGGCAAGCATCACTGGACCGATTTTAGCACTGGCTGGCAATCGTTTTGGGCTATGCTTTGCTCCATCGAAATGAAAAGTCCTACTCCAAGATTGGCAGGGACCTACCTCTGCGCTGATCCTTGGTGGTGATCAACTGGATGTCGTTCTGGAATTATTATACTACCTGCGCAGCTATGTTAGCGCCCGTGGGATCGAAGATGTGGTTACGAACCGTATAGTAAAAACTCGAGGTGCTTTTGCCAATCTCAGCCACCTGTGGCGCAGACGGGACATCACTTGCTCTGAAGGGCAGCATGTATAATGCAGCCGTCCGTTCAACCCTTTTATACGGTTGGGAAATCTGGATCATCAGGTCGATAGACATAAAGAGGCTTGTCATCTTCGATTTTTGCTGCTTCCACAGTTTAGCACATGTCTGGTGGGCGCACCGCGTGAGCAATGAATGTGTTCGGCGTCGCGTATTTGATGCTGGAAGTGCGAGTGGACCGCTCACCACCATTATGTCACGCACCAGACTCCGATGAAATGCCCAAGTGTTGCGCATGCCAGCCCACAGACTCCCTCGATGTGCGCTGGGCGTACGGTTGGAAAGGGAGCAGGGGAGGCCAAGTGATAGCTTGATCGAGAGAAATGGAAACCACTTCGAAGTTGGCGTCGATTGGTACATCCAGACAGCCACGTTGGGGCCCCACGGACGATGAACACACGTTTACCTGGAGAAAGGCCCGTCTTAGTGGCGTTTGTGTTGTGAGCTTCTTTATCCATCATACTTCACTTCAGATTCCCCTTCTAATTGCCATCTCATACGAAATGCATAGTATGATATTTATCATTATATTACTTGCTTTCTGCATTTTTATAGTGTACTTTTCCCTTTCTTTTTTTGTATTTGCGGCACATTAGCTGAGGTGTGTTTCTCACTCTCAGCTATCGTGTATTGATTGTACATCCGTCCTCCATTAGCTACTCATCTCTGGTGTCGGTAGTGAATGGTCAGTGACCTGTAGCCGGCACACTGGATTTGACACAGTACGGCACGTGCTTTAGTGATATTGAATGGTAAACTCGATAACCACTCCAGCATTTCCCACGCTCCGAGACTCTGCTTTTTGTTGTCCGCGCTTGCTTATTGACCTCGTCTAGAAAGCGAGCAATCCACTTTGACGCTTACCTCCACAAGCTGGGCATCCCCTTATCAGCAACCCTGGTGATCACCCGATAGAGCGCAATTCCACCACCCAAAAGACGCTCAGCGGCTCGGTGCACTTTACATACAGACAAGAAAAGAAACAGCTTTTTCTCGAGGTTCACTTTAAGGATGGCAAATCGGATGAGGCCTGTAAAGAAAGGTTAGCGTTAACTTACAGGTTGACCTTCAGTGCTTCTTAACTGAACGTGGCTCGAACGAGTAAATCGTTCCTTGTCGCTAGATTCAAAGAGAGAATGCGTGATCATCTCCAATCTGTCTATTTACCTGATCCTGTGGAACTAAGTACATCACACGTACAACCAGACACAGAAAACTGTATTAACGAGTATCTACCGAAATCGCTCATCCATTAACAGGATACGTAAAATTCAATTTCAATAATCGACCATTTGATCAGTACTGTACACTAAATTGCTAAACGCAAGGTCTTCCAATTCTTGTATACAATGCCATTGTGAATTACATATTCACAACTTGCAAATTTGTCCTGCTGTTTCTACTCGCCAGCATATGTATATACCTTATTTTACCTCCGTTATGCCCTTTCTACAAAATTACGAGCACGACCGTGACATTTGTTTATTCGCATCACTGGTTAACCAAAACACCGTCCTATTGGCTCATAATCACACACCACACCGTTGACATGTTGGCCGCTGCTGTCCTCGCCGCTGCTCCCCTTTTACCGCTGATCGGTAATACAGACTGCTGTGATTATTTCAGCTCACTGTTGAGCAACATTGGGACTGCGTCTACAAACCTAGTCGTAAATCATTTATGCACATTTAAATTTACTGTTATAGAACCACGTTTACGATTTCCGCTACATCGAGTTTTGTTCCTTTGGTCCTGGGAATCAGGTGTGCTGAAGACTAGGGTTATAGAGTGCATGGTTTCATCTACTGGCACTTGACTAATGGATGTGTAATGTTCAATCCTGATGATTATCTGCCTATTGTTGATGTTCCATCTGGTTCCAATGTTATACTGTTACTGACCGCTTAGCTGCGCTGAGATGGGTGTTCGAGTTAGAATCAAGCTGAGGGGTGACGATTGTCAACTCACTCCATTTAAGTTGGACGAACAGGCGCAGTTGACCTTTGTCGACTGTTGGCCCGCAGGCGATAATAACATTGTGGCTTCACCTATCAAGACTGAGCTAACCGCATACCCACATGATGATTCAGCTTGGCGTCATAGATTCCGCGTCCATACTTCTGTCCATGCACAAGTTCTACCATCCGGTGCGGTGTCTTTGCACACGAATTATCAGTTCTCTTCGGCGACACAAGTCAGGTGACTGGATGCACTAGTGGCCTTTGGAGATTATCCGATTTGTTGGTGGCCCGCTAAAGTACTGGCCTTTCATACGTAGTTTCTAATCTAACGTGATGAGCTTAACCGATGTACCTGCAGCGTTATTATCGTATTTGATGTACTAATGTAAAGGGAATGCCAGAGAAGAGCTGTTCCATATTGGAACCACAGGAGGGTTTCAGGCATACTCTGGATACGCTTAAGACTCGATTTGATCACCCACACCTTATTGCTCGTGATCATATCAACTGACTGTTAGAAGGACAGGTTATAAAATGTAATGGTGTGGATACCCTTAACAAGTTAGCTGGTCAGATGAAGGCATGCGAAAATACTTTTAGACAGCTCAACTATAAAGCGGATGTGAACGTCACAGTGACGATTTCTGCTGTTGTCAAGCGGCTTCCGTTTACTGTGCAGTAGGAATGGTTTAAGAGGGCGACAGCGGTAATGTGCGCCTCCAGAGAACTAGGCTTTACGGATCTATACGATTCCGTGCTTGAATCTGCAGAAATAGCGGCTACCCAGTCGATTTACTCGGGGAAGAGTTTACAGAGGCGTGAATGCCGCTCAATGATGGAATGGCCGGAATCACGTAGAGCCCGCACACTCCAGTTTGCAGTGCAAGGAGCAGTGGACACACGCCGGAGCCATACGAAATCTTGTGTAATTTGCTCTGCCGATCATTATTTGGATCAGTGTTAACAGCTTCTTTTTTTCTTCAATGGACCTCTGTAGTGTCCACCAATAACCGATGTGATTGTTGCCTTAAGACCAACCACGTCTCTACTGACTGTAAATCAAGGTCCATGTGTGGATTTATCGGCTGTCGTGCTATTCACCACCCCCTACTACATTACACGAGGGTGACTGCTGCCGCTTTACAACACGCCGCAGTTAATTCACCGAGCACCTCTAACCGAGTGGCCCTCGGGGTCATTCCGGTAAGAATAAAAGGCATCAACAGGACCATCGTGACCAACGCTTTGCTAGATTCGATGGTCGTTTCATCGTCCATTGATGCACAGCTTCTAAAGGATTTGAAGTTAGATACCAAATCATCACCTTTAAGAATCTCAGCACTTTCCCATGAATCCAGTCTATATTCCGCAGGGGCAGAGCTAGAAATTTGGCATATGAATGATGAGGAACCTGTCAGATTGAGCCAAGTATGGTAGGTGAAAGATATGCCAAAGGCGCGGTGGGAACTTCCTACCCATGAGCAACTTCAACACTAGAGTCACTTTAAGGAGGTAAGCTTTCTGAATGCAGACGATTGCAGCACCGGATTTCTACTGGGCTTAAACGCCCCCGGAGGCGCACTGGGTCCTGAAACAACGGCACGAGAATCCAACAGAGCCACTCGCTACTCGTACACCACTTGGGTGGATGTTGGTCGGTCCGGTGGATATAAGAAAGTGTGAAGTTCTAGTATTAATAGTATAATTACCGAGTCGAACGAAACTACTTGTTTGTACAAATGCGTAAGCTGAAATTTGCCGAACGCAGTAGTTCTCGCCTCGCTATGCCACTGGGTGACGAGGAAAAGCACTTAAAGTTGGACGCCGGAGCGACCTGAAAGCAATCGTCTGTTCCGGAGCTGCGCAACAGCGCTACTCGGCTTCTCCTGTATCGTAATGAGACTAATGATTTGAAAACACGACTAGAGGAATCTGAATGCCAGTGAATTTTGTTGGCTCAGGAGATGGGAACGGTGCTTAGTTATGAAAAGAAGCTGCGTGCCAATCACTTGGCGGTGTGCAAAGGGTTTGAAGGCAATTTGGCCGGTTTCATTAGGCGATTTGAGTTAGTCACTCGCCAAATGGACGGAGCGGTAAAACTGTTAAAGAGGTTCCGAATTGTTGGTGGTGGGATGCAATGCGAGATGGAAAATGCTGTACGTTGTCGCGATCAGGCGCTCGTGTTCTTTAAAGAGTTGGAGAAGAGGCGGTATACAACAACTCGGAAACTGAAGGTGAGTGGTCTGCCTTTAGTCTCTGGTACGCGTAATCAAAAGGGCAGGGGTCAAAGGATATGATCGAAAGCATCAAAAGGGAAATGATGGCCTCTTGCACGAAGTAACGGTTGGGACTTCCAAAGGAATTCTGCGCAGGTATGTAAAACAATTGTCTTTTCTAGAATACACTGGAGGCGGAACACGCTGAAGGAGCGCCAGTGTAAACCGTCGGGGGAGTGTGAATTACATAAATACAAATTTCCAATTCGCAATTTTATCCTTCTTTTCTTACTTGTCAAAATATGTATATAAATTTTTTTCACTTTCTTTACGTCATTTGCGCACAACTACGAGGATTACAAAGCACGACCGTGACATTTGTTTATTCGCATCACTGGTTAACCAAAACACCGTCCTATTGGCTCATAATCACACACCACACCGTTGACATGTTGGCCGCTGCTGTCCTCGCCGCTGCTCCCCTTTTACCGCTGATCGGTAATACAGACTGCTGTGATTATTTCAGCTCACTGTTGAGCAACATTGGGACTGCGTCTACAAACCTAGTCGTAAATCATTTATGCACATTTAAATTTACTGTTATAGAACCACGTTTACGATTTCCGCTACATCGAGTTTTGTTCCTTTGGTCCTGGGAATCAGGTGTGCTGAAGACTAAGGTTATAGAGTGCATTATTTCACCTCCTGCCACTTACGACCATCACAACTAAGCCATCAGCTACTACTGAAGCGGTATTTATCAAATAATCATGCCCGAACCTGTGCATACAAATTAGGTTCCTCCATGTATGCCAACCTCCCTAGCCGACTATTATACCAGCAAAATCCGACTCCACTCAACAAAACCACGTTTCACTAAGCGCCTGATTTCCTTGCGCGTGTCATGAGGACGAACATGCGTACACACGCGTCCTTGTCAATTCATCATCTGCATACTGGCTTACCAACTTGGCAAAGGTAATGTTGCGGACGGGTCCTTCTGCAAATATATATATATATATATATATATATATATATATATATATATATATATATATATATATATGGTTGGTGGCATCCGGCTTCGGATTTTCCTGTCACAGTAGCCTCCACAGGGACGGCTACAGGACGCCTGCGCCTACAGAGGGACCATGGGTGGCTTGCATTGCACCACCCACAACTCCATGCATACACCCTATACCCATTGTAAACCCCAAGGAATAAGACTGGGAGACACGTGGATGGGAACCATATTTCATCAACGGAGCCGGCGCTCACTCCTTCACAGGCACGCTGTATTTTGGGAATCAGACGCACACAAAGCGATGGTTGGACCGCTGGTTGGAACCACTCTTCTACCCTGACACGGCCGCAAGCATCGTGCACCCCTTCCCCTCCAGCAACGACCAACTGTCTCCTGGAGCCAGTAATCGTGCTAGAAGGTGGTTAACAGGTAGGCAACTTGTCTACCTTCACATCATGCGCAACCACTCCGGGGATGTCAAACAACAGCCAATCACTTGAAATGATAATAACAATCGGTAGATATCGAATAAAGCATACGGATTTACTGACACCTCTTCACTAAGTTAGCATACGTAATAAATTGACTGTCAACAAATCCGCGATAAGTTCAAGATGTTATAAAATATATTTTTCGAAAATGCCACCAACTTGAAAATGGTACCGAAGTTAACCACAGTTAGCTTGAGCAACGTGTGCGAGTTAATAGATTATTCAGGTAAACGTTCAAACGAAGAAACAAATGCATCAAGACAAGGTAGCGAATCCACCACCTGCAAAAAAGACAGTACACGAACACGCGTTTAGTAAATCCGATGTAGCGTACCTACCAACGCTGCGCCGGTTTCGCTTACGTTCTCAGCAACGGTCGTCGTCGATTCGATGTATATTCCGAGTGGCCTCGCTTATGGCTTACTGGGCCTGCCTGACTAAGGCATTAGCGACCGCATGTACTACAACACCAAGCGATCGCCGTCGATGGAATACAGCCCATCGGTGCCTGTGGCTTCCGCACTTGCCGCTCCTTCTCCGCATGCACGAGGGCTATCGTCTGCACCTCGACAACTGCCTTCGTGATCAGATCACGACATGCACGCCGATCAACCGCTTTCGATTCCTAACATCTAAAATTTAGGTTAGAACATGAGAGGCTCACTTTGATCATGTCCTGGTAACGAAGTTTCGATTTCTCCACATGCCGATTCCCCAAACTTAGTAGACCATATAATAGCTGTCTCGGTATCCGTGTCGAGTCCATATGCCACACATGACAGAGCCACCTCAAGTGTCTCAGCTAAAGTATGAAGTCCACCGCATATATTACACTTCGGCGCAACACTTCCGTGTCCGCAACTCTGTCGCACCAACCATTGCGCAGAATCCGTCGAAGACACTGCTGATGGAACCGCTCGATATATCGCACATCCCGCCGGTACATCGTCCACGTTTCGCTGCCGTATTGAAGAATGGACGGCATCATGAATTTGTACACCATCAGCTTCGTGCCGACGGCAAACTGGTGGTTGTTCCATACTCGGTACTCAAATTTCCCGAATGTCACCGCTGCCTTCGAGACGCGGCTCATCGTGTATTTGCTGGTCAGTCGACATCACACTCCCAAGGTATCAGAAGTGGGAGGTGATTTCCAATACTTCAGCACCAATGCTGATTCGCGGCACCATTGTAGATTGTACCTCCAGTGAAGGCTGAAAGTGACGAAGAGTTTTGTTTGTGTTCATCGTGAGCCCCCGAATCTGGCAGCTGTCGAAGCCAGAGCACTACCCATGTGCTGCCACTCATCCGCGCTGTATGCAAACAACGCACAGTAGTCAGCAAACAGCAACATACGGATAGTTGTCTCACAGACTAGAGTTCTCGCATCGAACCGACTAATGTTCAGTAACCCACAATCAATACGATGCTCCACACGAACATCTTAAGTATAAGCCGCATCAAAAGCACTAGACATCATGGTATGCAGATAACTATTAAACAGGGCACGAGCTAAGACATATGCTTGCTTCTCAGCAGAGACAACTGCGAAATCCTCTGAGGTCTCTCCACTCAGCTGCAACTTCGCTTGCATACCACTATGCACGCATTCAATTAAAGTTACAGTTACCCGGGCAAGCAACCTTACCCAACACCAGCAACATTGCCTAGCGGTTCACCGTATCAAATGCTTTGATGAAAGCAACAAAAAGCGAGTACGAAAGCTGGTGTCGTTTTCCGCACTTCTCCTGCAACTGACGATCCTCAAACGTCATATCTATAGTGCTACGACCCGAACAGAATCCACACTGCTCTTCCGCCACGTTAGGTTCCACAACCTGAGTGACGAGGCGGTTGATCAGAATTCGGACAATAACCTTACACACACAACTCCGTAAGGCTGTTATTGTCTATTATTCTTGACTCTAAACCGATGCCATTCACTTCGCTTTTTCAAACTCTATGAGCGTTCATGTTCTCCTCATTCGGGTCGTATTGGATCATGAACCACTGTGGGCCTACATGATAAAAGTGCATTGGTCCTGACATTCCGCGATTGTCATGGTCGTGCCTGACGACGGCCTCAAAAGCAGCGCATGATTGCAGGTTACCATGCGCTTGAGGAATTATTTTAAATATTTTCCAGTATCCACATTGTAAACGGAGCTCAAATGCATGGAAACACGTTCCTATCGTCCGATACGAAAAAATGTGGTGCTTTGCAATCTCACTCATTGGGGCTTCACAGTTCATGTGGGTGGACCTAGTATCCGACTTGAGTGCCACTCGTACTATGGGTGACCTCGCTTTGTCTTCAAACGTCTGTGAATGTTGTTCATTGTGCATATCAGTACAACATAACCCCACTCTGTATGCATAGTTGGAAGGCCACAATGGCCGAACATCGAAGCGTGTGCTTGTGTGCGACGGATTCAAAGGAACACAGATGAATCTCTTAGTTTGGTCAGCTATCCTCCAGCATTCTCATCTTAAAAGCTAGCGGTAGGAGGACGCCGCTCGCGTTGGCACCGCGTTAGCTTCAGGCTACCAAGCGCTTGCTGCTTACAATATTCCACATTGCTTCCTGCATTTGATTGAAGAATTAGATGTATGAATCAACGGTAATCCCTGGAGACGCAGTACTCTACAGCGCTTGCTCGCTTTGAAGTGCAGTTCTGGAATCTTGGGGATCAAGACCCAACAACTTTCGTTGCAAGTGTCTACACGTTGGCTCATTCATGTTAAGTGACATTCCCGGCAAGTACCTGACTAGCGGTTAACATGCTGATGTTGATACTACGTGTTCTCTTCCATATATTAGTCACGAGAGTGAGTCTAACTGTATTTCCCGCTGTTCATCCGTCGTACTGAACCTAGGTGCGCTTAGGAAAAGGCAGTTATTATTTAGGTAAGACGCGAAAGGGCAAAGGTGCCTGCTAGAATTTGAAATAGAAATGGCCAATCCTCCGGATTGTCCAAACAGTAGGTAAGTTCCACTGTAGTGGAAGGGCAGTGCTTTAGTACCTATTTCATTGAAAATAAATCAACGCCCAGAAACAATTGATTTGTCATCATCATCAACAACAACAACAATAACAGCAGTACATCAGCCATTTGAACTGATGCTTCGCTGCCATACAACCATGAGGACCTATAAAATAGAGAATAAGAAGATGGAGAGAAGGGAGACTTACCTGAAAACCTTAGTGCCCTAAGCAAACATTCAGGGTCAAGGCGCCTACACCTTGTGTAGACAACATACCGTCACAAACAGCTGGCTATCGTGCAAAGATAAGACGGCATCGGCGAGACAGCTTCCTTGCGGCTTTCATTTCCCCGCGTCATAATCAGCCATTATCCCGCAGATAACCCAGCACCAAACACACTTTAAACAGGAAATGCGACTACGAGGCGGTAGCAGATGCGCCACTGGTGTCGGTTGCGAGCCATGTCCTGTAAAGTCTCGAGCCAAGCACAAGGCGAGTCACGTGGACTCCAGCCCGGATGGCGAGAAGGACCAACGGCACCCAGTTTGGTCGTCAGTGACTTCATTTCCCGTTGCCAAGTCAACTTCTGTCCACCTCGAGCCTTGCGCCACCCTACACCTGGCAGACTAAACAAGGCGTTCCTAGGTAAGCGGTGCCCAGGCATACGTAGCACGTACCCAAGCCAACGCAACTTATTCAGTGCTGTCTGTTGTTCTAAGGAATTAGCATGATTATCACTACCCACTACTCGTCTACGCACATCATGCTTGAGGACACGCTGGTGCCATCCGACACCAGTAATGCTTTGCAGCCAACGATGATCAACGACTTGAAGGCGCCTCAGATCTTCAGACCGAAGCGACCAAGTTTTGCTACTATACGACAGAACGGCCCTCACTGTGGCCTTGTATACACGGCCTTTCAGACGAAGGGAAACTCCCTTCTGTCGCTAAAGATGCCGCAGGTTCAAGTAGATAGCTCTGGCTTTTGCAGTGCGTGAGCTGACGTCAGTTTCTATCTGCCCATCATTGCTGATGCAGCTGCCAAGATAAGCGAAATGATCAGTCACTTCGAGTTCCTCGTTAGCAAGCGTCAAGTGGTCATCAAGTGGCTGGTGGTCCTGCAGCGACACCTTGCACTTCGAAGGTACGAAGTGCATACCAAATAATGGGACCACTCTGAACAGGCTATTCAGGGTCGATTGTGCCGCCCCAAAATCGTCGAAAAGCAAGATGATATCATCCGCATAATCTAGATCAACTAATCGTTCACCAGGCAACACTTCAACGCCTACATCGTGAGGTTCCCCAAGTGAACACTCCATGATAGAATCCACGACGAAATTGAACAGAAATGGGGAAATGGGACAACCCTGACGAACGCCACTTGTGTTCGGAAAGCTATCCGATAGGACACCGTAGACCCTGACGCAGCCTGTAGCGTTCGAATATAGAGCACGAAGGATGTTCACATATTTCGTGGGAACATGTTTCCGCGCAAGTATTTCGAATAGAATCAATCGATCGACTGCACTCTTAAAATCGAGGAACAACTTTTGTCGATCTGCGGTATGCGTGGCGTTGCTCTCGCACTTGCCTCAAAGTGAATATATGGTCTATACAGCCACGCCCTGGGCGGAAACCGGCTTGGTCTTCCCTAATCCGAGATTCCCATTCCACAGTGAGGCGACGAACGATAATCAAGGCCAATAATTTTGTTACAACTGTCGTTAGGCTAGTGCCACTGTGGTTGGAACAGTCTGTGCGACTGCCCTTCTTGTATATTGCCACTGTAATCGATGCGCTTCAATTAGCCCGGACACTCTCTTCCTTCCAGATTCTTTCGAATAAGGAGGTCAGTGCTTTACAGAGGACTTCACCCCCAGCCTTAAATAGTTCAGGTGGGAGGGAATCCGGGCCAGCGGCACGAAAACGATTGACGGCTGTAATCGCGTTTCGGATCTCGGCCTCCGATGGAGGCTCCAAACTAACCGTCTATGGCTCGTTCTGCATCACCTGAGTAGGAAGAGGTCCGGGAGCAGGGGCCAGCTGAACTGAGCTTGAAAGTGTTCCGCTCAACGAGCCATACGGCGCTCCTTATTGTGTATCAGCGCACCCGCGCTGTCTCTGATTGTGTCACTGACGCCTGGTTTTCTGGGATCAGTGGTGCGGGTAAGCTGGAAGAGCTTGCGGTAATTGCCTACTGCTCCTGCTTCCTCCATTTCTTGAACCCCGCTGGTCCACCGGGCTTCCTTGTCAGCACGTAGGCTCTGCTTTTGTTCACGCCTAATAGCCCGTCTGGTCACATTGTGTTCAGAGCCAGCCGGAAGGTGTCTTCTAGATTCCAAGAGATGACGCAGATAAGGTGGTTAGCTGACGTTGTTGTGTCAACAATTGATTTGTATTACAGAATCGCTGTAACCGAGATGTATGGCGACAGGTTATTAGTACATTTTAAACGCCAAAATTACCATGAGAACTGCAGGCTGGATTTTAAGATCCCAAGTCAGCTAACCACCTTATCTGCGTCATCTGCCGAGGCTCTTGATACCCACTATTTATCTACTCTCATGTGATTAACTATGCAATGTTTTCATTGCAAATCGCACCGTAGATATGGAAATTTACTCGGGATAATTTTATCTGCCATTGGTTTTTTCCTAGCCATGCCTAAGTGGTTCCATTCCAACCACTGCTGTCAGATACGATCGTGCTCATACTATGTGACGTGCCCAGGTGTCCCACCACATACCCGCTTGTTTTTTTTAATCACAGGCGGTTATCCCCGTGTTAATCTCTTCATTCCTCATTGGCCAGGAGACACACTACACCCAACATTCTAAGCGTTCTAAAGCGAACCAATCGCTTAAGGTTGTTGGACCCATGAAAAGAGCTGCTTTGCCTTCTTTCTGTGCCTTGCGAAGACCGGCTTCTACTGGAACTGAGGCATGTACATATTGCACTTAGGTTCTATTTTGTTTAATTGTACCGTAGTTAACGTCTCGGCTTCCTTTCTTGTTTTTACCCAGGAGCTTTTACGTGTCACTCGGGCCCCAAGCGAGTCTGTCGCTTACATAAATAGCTTTTCGCCACAGTAGAGTATACAGGCACATCTGCCTGCGGTTGAGTAATTAGATGTTATGCTACTTCTTGTGAATGGGCTAAAACAGTTCGAACACTTTTTCGAAAGCAAAATGTAGGACAGGACGCAGCGGGATTTACTAGGTGTATTATTCCTGTGATCGCGCTAAAGCGGCTATCAAAGAATGTGTGATATTACCGCTTTCTACCACATTTAGCTGATGGCATCTGCAGCACATAGTAACGATAAGACATCGCTGTTTTACTGTACCTCTTATTTGTGCATCATTTTACTCGGTAACCTTATTGATGGCATTTGCTTCCCTATTCCAATATCTCTCTATCTATTGTTGATGCCCAACTTCTGACTAAATTTACGGCTACCATTTAGGTTCACCTTTAAACCTTAACTAAACACCGGCAGTCGTATTGGTTGCTTATAATTGTATTTGCAAACTTTCCAAAAATAGAGGAAGATGGCTATTATTCTTGCATTCAATCTTTACGCACGTTCGTAGTGTTATTGCTTATGTGGGTTATTATTTCTTCATCCAGTTTATGGTAGTCCATACACAAGTGTGAACAAATACCCGTTCGCAACACTGCACTACTGCAACTCGGACCAGGGACCTTTGATATGTCAACTGATATTTCTACTCACAGTGGGCGGTGCTTGTTTTCATGTTGAATTACTAAGTGGAAACCATTTAGAAACACTTGTAAGCGCCACACTCCAGGTTGACCGACTGATCGCATTTTCACTCGCGCGACACCATTATCTGCTGGCACGATGTCTAAATGGGACTCGCCTAAATTACAAGTCCCGCTAACAACTGTTCGTGTCTCGCTACGTTCTCACTTGACAGATGGATCTTATTACATTTGTTCTCGTGTGACACGGTGACTTATTGCGGGTTGTTCTATGAGATAAATGTACCCCATTTCAAGTGCCTCTATACTCCTTCTTGTACTGCTGCCGCCATCTGGTAAACGCACTAAGATCCAGACAAGTCATCAGTGTTGCTTCCGGAACAGCGGCAACACGATGTGACATCCAAATTGAAATGTTTGGGCACAGATAGCATTCTAGGCACTGAGGAATTGATCGAGATAACCTAGCGGTCAGAGCGAATGACCAGGGGAAAATAAGTGGTAACACATGACGGACTGCCTGGTAGTTCCACATACCTGTTACTTCTCGCTCACCTCGGACAAGAGCGGCTCTGATCACAGCGGCTCTGATTTCCCTTCCGACACTGATAGCTTGCAGTTAATATAGGAGACGGCATTCACAACACACACCAACGCTTAATCATCACTGTTCTATTGTGTTTCTACTTCGTCGTTAAAGTAAGCGTAGCTATTAATCCCGTTCTCTCAGCGCAGACTTTAAATTAGCTGAATTTTTGAATAGCGGTGGACTTAATCGCACCGTTTCCCTGCTAACCTGAAAAGTTGCTTACTCCATCTCTATCATCTTTGTGTCATCCTTATTCTATCGCTCATGTAAGTTGCGCTTGGTACACTGTCACTCTAGAATAATTAATTACTGAGTTGGTGCAGTGTATTGTCTTTATTGCACCTACCTAGGACGCATGAGCCATATCTAATCTACCTTAATTGGGCTTACCTAACTAGCTTGTATTTTTGCGGTTATTTCACATTGTTACTCACTACACTCTTGCACTCATTATGATCCATGATACCCTTGCTACCTTCTCAATTGGAGTCTAGTACGGTGACATAACGAAACGGTGAGCTACGGCATCTTCCTCTTCGTATTATTATTCATCCGCGATTCATGTCACTATGTAAGCTTCATGGTATTGTTCACCAAACCATTCTAACTACATTCTGATCCTTGGAATCTGTTTCTAGATTACATGACCCTAGCTTGACCAGCTGCTTAATTCTAACTACCTCAACGCTTAGCGAGCCAGTGCATTGCCGGATAATGGTTCACTCCATCCATGAGCTCATTCGTATTTGACGTGCGCGCAGAGTTTTCGAACCAACTGTGTTGTTGATACGAATCAGTGCTAGGGTGGCAAATTACTGAGAATGTTTCGTTTGATGGATACTGTTAATCAAAAGGTTACCAGCGCTTGGCCGCTTACAGTACACATAAAAGGCAAGTTTTGACATCTGGAGCAGTATGCTCGACGATTGCCCCTCGTGTGACCACGTTGGACTATGCATCTGAAGAGAAACCACCCAGGGAAATCCGTGGCAAGTGAACAACTCCGACAATTAACCGACTAGCGATTATCATGATGTCGACAGTTCATGTTCCGCTTCACAGGTTAGTGATGAGAGTGAGCATAGCTATATTTCCCGTTGTTCTGCTACCATACTGAATTTACCGGCGCTTATGAAAACGCAAGTACCAAGCGGATTGAAGGCGGAACCGCAGGGATGCTTACTAGTTGAATTGGACAAGACCAATCTTTTGGTAGACTAAGAAAAAGGTTAAGCCCAACGGTAATGGTACATAAGTGTCTTAGAATATTACATCGGAAATGTATCGACGCATAGCGACAATGGTTTTAGGAGCACAAAAGGGCTGCACCCAAGACGTACGATGAGTATCCTTACCAAATAACTTATGGTCACAGCAGTGTACACAGCGGTATGTACAAACGATTGAGTACTTGGATAACAGCTATGCTACGTCATAAACATTTGCAAAACTGTGCGAACACTGCTTGGAAAACCGCATGTTTGACAGTGAGCAGCATGACTTAGTTGATCTAGCATTGCGGTTGTTGTCGCGCCAGCGGGGCCGTAAGCGGCGTATATGTGGCATTGCCATTTGTCGATGCTTAAGGTTGCGCAAAATTCCTACTTCGGTCAGCAGATGATCGGACCGGTCGGCGACACGGAGCGACTGAAGTGAACACCCCATCGCATTTGCACTTTGTGCGATCTCTCCATCAGCTACACAAACTTGTGTCCCAACAACAGTTACGGGAGCGAAATAGCTCCCAAGATGCATTTTGGTTCTGTACTGCGTGTTCCACCATCCCCCTCGTTAAGTGCTTGCTTATCCTAGCTGAGAAGTGCGACCGGTTAATCGCAGAAGCAGAGCAGAGGATAAACAATAAGATTACTTCAATGGAAGCGAGTATGGACCACAGAAGCGTAGCGGCTGCTAAGCAACGGAATGCTGAACAATCCGCTTCTCCTGAACCACAATCAGCCATGTCTCCATCTCCGTTGTCTTCTCCAACTTTGGTATAACGCCGGGCGAAACCAGACCGTATCTACGAGAACAAGCAGTACTCACAGCAAAGAAAATCAGGCACCGTTCAAAACGTCTGGTTAAGCAAATTCCACTAGACCTGACATCTACCATTAACAAGGATGAAGCAGCCAAACACCAACCCTTGGTACCTGTAGCTCAAATATCTCTTGTCGAGACTAAGCCTCCCAGAACATCGGTTACATATGCAGAGATTGTTGCAAGGGTCCACCGAGAGGCTGCCGTTGCGTCCTCTTCCATTGTAAACACCGTTAACGCAAATAGAAAGAAAAAGAGCAAACAATCAACACTTGTCAGCAGGTCAGGACAAATGGGTACCATACATTGTAGATCGATGAAAAAGGGATCCAACAACAGTGCCCGGACTGTTGTATGCTCAAATGTCCCTGAATCTACCTCCATCACATTGCAGGATAAGTTATCAGACGACCAAGACCAATGGAACTCATTGTGTATGCAGATGAGTATCAAGGCCAAGCCCATAAACTTGTTACGAATTACTCGTCATCCGAACTCGCTACACTATGGGGAACCCAGACTTATTCGGGTAACTCTAGAATCGTCCACCGACGTAGAGAACGTTTTACTTTCCGCAAGCGCGCTAAAGCACGGATCCTGTGGGATACGTATCTATCCTGATGTCCCTTGGAGCGCGCGACAACCAAAAGGAAACACCAAAGAGGGGCACAGCAAGCAAGACCGCCTAAACACAATCTTCATACATGGCGTGCCAGAACCTCCTTCTAACCATGTTCAAGAGACCGGAAAGCATGATTTAGAACAGTGTCGGTTCATTCGCGGAACACTTTCTCTGGATAATGTTGTGGCACTATCGCTCACTAGGATACCTCTCTCACCTAATTACAGAGGATGCGGCCCTAGAATCCTAAAACTTGTGGTTCAGTCAGAGCAACAAGCAAAGGATGTTTTGGATCGATGGCGGAGAAATCGGAAACATCTTCCTTCCGAAATTCGGTTAAAGGTCGCAAACACTTTGCACATCTCAAATATTAAAGCAACTGAAGCAGCAAGCATACTGACGAATGTACAAAAGCATAACTTGACTGCTGCTTTAATTGACTCTGACGTAGATCTAAAGGAAGGCTGGGACGCACCTTGGCTGAATCAAGTTGCAAATGAGGTATCATTGACCCATCAAAAAAACGAGTAACTGCTGACCTCCCATCGGTCGGCATTCTCCCACACTTGACAGCTTCACCTCTCTGCCGGCTCCTAGAGACCGAGAAATTGGCCTGCTTGTATACAAATGCTCAGGGTCTTTCTAACAAACTGGCTGAACTGAAAGAACTCGAAAATGGATGACAGTACGCAACGCAGCATGGCGAGTGTACAGAGAATCCCCAGCACCAGAAACTTGGGACAACTACGTAACCCAACGTAACCACTGCACTCAACTGTTAAGAGAAGACAAAGCTTCCTATCAGCAGAACATCGCAAAAACCTTCAGTGCTAACCACAAACTGCTGTACGAATACGTTAATAGCCTACGAAAGGTGAAGCAAGGATTTCCTACACTCAGGACGGCTGATGGCCCAACAAGAACGTCTATGGAAGCTGCAAACGCGCTGCAGATGCAATACGCCTCCACGTTTCAAAGAGTCTTGCCACCAAGTGATCTTCCAAAATTTGTATTCTGCTCACCAGGAATAACCCACATCAATTTTACCGCAGAGGCTATATTGCAAATGTTGACTTCTCTACGCAAACACAGCTCGCCGGGTGTCGATACCATTCGTCCAGAGGCATTGGGAGCAGAAGCAAACCAACTGGCAGGACCTTCAGCTCAGTTTTTCCAACGCTGCTTAGATCAGAACCAAGTTCCCGCCATGTGGAAGCTTGGAATAATAAGCCCGATTCACAAAGCTGGAAGCAGAACTGATCCCTCCAACTACCGCCCAGTAACCCTTCCTCCTATACTCTCCAAGGTCATGGAATCCATTGTTGCCGATGCACTGGTGTGCTATCTGGAAAACTGCAACCTCATCACTCCTGAACAGCACGGTTTCCGTCGACAGCGGTCATGTACAACTAATTTACTAATTGCACGCAGTAGTTGGACCGAGGCAGCCAACGCTGGAGAAGGTGTTGATGTGATCTGCCTGGATTTTTCCAAGGCTTTCAATCGTCTAGATCATCGGATACTACTATCCAAGCTGCAGCATTACGGGATCGAAGACCCTCTATTAAGCTGGATCGCCAACTTTCTACTTCAACAGCAATTAGTGGTCAGAGTTCGGAGCTCTTTATCGGACCCCATACAAGTTGAGTGTGGTGTGCCGCAAGGCTTAATACTAAATCCACACATCTTTTTCGGTGTTTATTAATGACCTTGCGCAGGGAATCGCTTCAAACTTCCTAATGTTTGCCGACGATATCAAGATCTGGCGCAGGATCCAGGCGAACGCCGACCAACATGTGCTCCAAAGTGACTTAGATACAGTGTATCAATGGTCGATCCAAAACTTATTGCATTTCAACGTCAGTAAATGCAAGGTGCTTTCCATCCGACATCAGGGCAGCTACCCATACCGACTCGGAACGGAGGTACTGCAACAATCAACTCTCGAACGTGACTTAAGTGTCCTGGTTCAAGATGACTTGGGTTGCTCCAGGCAATCCGAAAAGGCCTCGAAGACCGGGAACTAACACGTCGGGCTGTTGAGACGGGCGTTTGGACAAATAAACAGCTCCATATTTTGACAAATGCTCAGTGCGTATGTTCGCCCCCATCTCGAATACGCAAATCAAGCCTGGTATCCATGACTGAAACACGACCTTAATGCACTGGAGCAGCCACAACGCCGGGCATCTAAGAACGTAATTGAAATGCGCAATCTTTCTTACCAGGAGAGGCTGCAACGACTGGGATTGTTCAGTGGAAGCTATCGCAGACTACGAGGCGACCTTATTATGGCATACTTGATTCTGCGAGATCCACATCATGTGTGCCGCCCTTTACTGCAACTCAGCAGCAATACAAACCTGAGGCGCCACTCATTAAAACTCGCAGAACAATACAGTCGGCTAGAGTGCCGCAGAAATTTCTTTTCCATTCGTGTCTGTCACCCGTGGAATGCTGTCCCAGAATCGGTCGTCTCTGCACCGACACTAACAGTATTTAAAAGACGGTTGGACGATGCACTCATCCACTTACACTTTGTTACTTAACACTAGATCTCCATTCTACACCTGGAGTTTACCATGGAATTATTTGTTGCTAACTGTGGGTGCTGTGAATTTAAGAGGATCGCCGGACTACAGCGAAGCAAACGATAAGTCCTTATTTTCATATTTAAAGTATTAACTATTTTACTATCCTTATTATCATTATTGTTATGTTGATATCCCCACTAACCATCCAACGGGACTTGTAAAGCAACGCTTCTTAATCCGTATAAATTCATTGTTCATTGTTCATACACTGTGCATATAGGAGGCAACATCTAACTACGCACCAGTTTACTGTAACACTTGTTTATTAATCGTTCTACCTGGTAACCGTACTGATTGCAGTTGCGTCACTATTCCTGTATCGGTTTCGTTCAAATATTGATGCCCAAGGTTTAAGACTGTTATTTAGGTCCATTTCTAAATGGTAAAGAAAACATCAACAGTTCGTGTCGGGTACTTATGCTCATGCGTGCGAAAATGGCTGTTAGCTTACCTCCAACCGAAACCCATGCACGTTTGTATTCCTATTTTTATGAGGTTTAATATGTCTCTATCCAGTTTGTGGCAGTTCATTCCTAAGTTTGGACAAACATATGTCCATATGTTGTATTCGAAATAACACGGATGACGCCGTTCCAATTATATATGTATACCGAATGAATTCGACGAGCATACTCATATCGCTTTTGTACGGCCAACTTAGTGCAGGGAAGCCGCATTCGGACAAACCGGGAATAACCATATCAGGACATGAACAAGGTGTTTATGACAAACTAATGTTGAGTTCAGGTGTTGCGAATCAAAGATAAAGTTGATCGGTGCGAATCCCTTGTCCTGATCCAGAGGGCGATTGCCCATGTGCGGAATAGGCACTGTTGCACGCGGAATAGAAGCACGATGTGTAAGCTCTCATTCGACTTCCTAATCCAGGCCACTAAGGCGGCGTATGTGGCACGTTTGCCTGAGTGATGAGTTTTCTTTCATTACAAAAGTTAGATGTTGTTGGAGATCCCCGGTGTGACTTCGCCTGATGTGAATGTTGACAAGGTTCCTACCTGTCTAAAACCCCACCTCGATTGCTGGCTCCATAAAATACTTGATCGTTGCTAGAGGGGACGGGGTGCACCATCCTCGTGCGACGGTGCTAGGCTCCAAGAGTGATTCCATGCATCCTGTGTGGAACGGGCTATGGCCCAGCCACCATTCTGTATACGTCTGATGTGCGTGATTTCCCAATTAACCTGGAATGCTTCTATTTTGCTTGTTGAAGGAGTGTGCGCCTTCTCCGTTGATGACATTTGGCTCCCATCCACATGCTTTCCGGTCTTATTCCTTCGGGTTTACATCGGATATGAGGTGTGTGTGGGTGGAACTGTGGATTGTGCAGCGCAAGCCACCCATGGCCTCTCTGTAGGCGCAGTCGTCCTGTGGCGGACCACGTGGAGGCCACAGTGATAAGCAAATCCGGATACAGACACCTATCCCTGAAACTAAGCTCTATGCATCGGGTAAAGTAAGGCAGTAGTTAGGTTCACAGCTGTCAGACCATCCTTGAGAGACTAGATGCTTAACTTTGGCCAGTAATATATCCCGTTCAGTTTCCTGATGGATGTCTGCATTTGACACCGGATTTTCACCCAAATATTGCAGCAGATGGACAAGCCCCACAGGTTTAAGTACGCAATCTGGTAGGTGATTCAACGGAAAACGACTCGGAGCGTCCGCGCTTCTATTTGCCTTCCTAGGGACATAGGCGATTTGTAATTGCAGTCGGTGTCCAATAAAGCCCAACGTTGCATACGAGGTGACGCCATCTGGTTTCTGCCTTTATTCTCGCCAATCAGGGTTAACAAGTGCTTGTGGTCAGTGCAGTTTTCAAATTTTATTCCCCACAGATACTGGTGGAATTTCTTGACTCCAAAAGTAACCGCTAAAGCTTCGCTGTCCAGTTGCGCATTATTCTTTTACGCTGGTGCCAAAGTTCTGGACGCAAAAGCCATTGGTCGCTCAGTCATGTCTTCCACTTTGTGTGATAGTACGGCCCCGAACCCTGTGGGTGACGCATCTCATTGAAGAGTGGTTCGCTTTTGTGGGTCCAAATGTACTAACAAGTTAGTGTTACTGATAGCCAGTCTGACAGCATCATAAGCTTTTTCTTGTTTCTTGGACCATATCCACCTGATATTCTTAGGAAGCACAGTATACAATGGTGCGAGAAGACTAGCCAAATTAGGTAAGAGATGGTTGTAATGGGTTACCATCCGAACAACTGATTACAGTTCATTACTGTTTCGGGGTGTTGGAGAATCCAGAATAGGTGGAATATTTTCCCGCAGAGGAGGTAGCTCCTGCTTGTCCAAAGGAAATCCCAGACACTCAAGTGTATCACAAAAGAAGACACATGTTGGTCCCTTGTTTTAATCCGCTCTCCTGCAAGCGTTTCAAGATTGTTGCAAGTGTCCTCATATGCTCATAGTCGGTACAACCAGTAACCAAAATGTCGTCCAAGTAAACGCAAACCTCAAGTATGCCTTTCATTAAATTATCTATATTCATCTGAAAGATTGCATTCGCGGAGTGTATCCCGAATGGAAATAGGTTGTAGCAGGTTTATCCTATGTATGTATTGTTGCGGCACAGTAGCTGTGGTGTTCCCCACCTCTAGCTAACGTGTATGATGATGATGACGGTGTATTGTTGGTGAATTCCGGTAGCTCCACTAGAGAATAAGGACGGCTTAAATCAAGTTTCGAGAACTTTTGTTCACCCGACAAAGTTGCGCAAAGGTCAACTTCCGTAGAATCGGATAATGTTCTGTCGTCGCTTGATTAATCGTCAGTTTGTAGTTGCGACAAATGCAACCTGAGCCATCAGGTTTCTGTACAGGAACCGTGGATACAGCCCAGGAAGAGTGGCGCACGGGTGTAATTATTTCGTCTTTTTGTAAGCGCTCTAACTCTACCTTCGGACGGTAGACTTCGTGTCTTGTAACATTTCAGTTGAGTCCTTGACTTGATATTCAAAACTTTGAAATCACGTTATTTCCCAAGTACGTTTGTACCGAAAAAAGTCCACCTTGACGATTGTAATATTTCCGGCATGTATTTTAACCTCTTCCTCTTAATTAGGTTCGGTCCCTCTGTGTTAATAACGATTAGAGTCAACGGATTGTCCCCATGATTTACTTTTACGTCACACGCGCCTAAGAAATCGAGTATTTCTCCAGTGTATGATCGTACTTTATATTGAATCGGAAACAGAACCAGGTCGGGTAAAGTTCGGCTGTTGATCATTGTAACCGAAACCCTGGTATCGATCTTCATACCTACTGGCTAGCCGTCGATGTTGCAATCAACAATGTACTGGGATTGTCCCATAGCTTGCGATGTGGTTGTGTGCGAAATTAGATAGAATATGGGATCGTCAACGTTTTTCACAGTTCGTTGAATCACAGTCAAACGGCATAAACGTGCAATATGTCCGACCTTTCCGCACTTGTGAGAAGTAGACTTTGTGTTTGCAGTCAGTAACGTTTTCATGCTTCTCACCACATCGTTAGTACGTAAACCTTTGTTGGTGGGTGATAGTCGAACTTTAACAGCATGGACGGCATCTGAAGTAGAACGGCTTCGATAATAACTTACTTGTTGCATAATGCTTTCTCTTTGTCTGAGCAGTGCGCAGATTGTTTCCCAAGTGAGTTTATTCTCGTGTTCTGACAGCAGACGTTCTCTAGTTTAATCGTCTTGAACGCGAGCCAGAAGGCATTGCACCGCCATCGTCTCTTCGAATTTCGTTGTGAGAACTTCATTGTAACGGCAGTCAGGAAGGGACTGCTGTCTACGATTTATAAACTCATTAACACTCTCTTCCCTGTCATAATTGAGAAAAACTTAGGCGCAACTTACAAACATGTTGACGCGGTCCCCAAAGGCCATCCAAGGCTTTAAAGCAGTCCGTCAGAGATGTGCTTTCGTACAAAGGCAACGTATCAAAAGCCGTCGACCTACTGCACCGAGGTGTTGTCTCACTTGTTTGATAGCTCGGGTTTCACTACGTTTGATATGGGGGGGGTGCGTAATTGTGAAATGCTCAAGGTAGTCACATTAGGGTTGTTTCCAACTTGCTAAGGATGGCTTAGACGAGGTGCCCTTCCAAAAGAGATCAGGCGGGGTAAGATGGCTCATAGTAAATAATTCCAAGTTTAGTTTTCTTTGCCAACTGTCACAGTTTAGCAGTTGCGAAACTAATGCTCAGTGACTGGCTCTTAGCCGACGTATCGCAAAGCATAACACGTTAAGCAGACGGAAGGCCAAATTGTATTCTAACCAGCATGTTGTACAACGCATTGATCCACTATTCTAAATTAGGCAAATCGTTGAGTGGGTGAGCGGTTTAATGACACACGCCAGCAGATGCAGGCAAGGAATAAGAAGGGCTCAGTACATTGGTCGTGAGGAAGCCACGGTCTCGACGGCAGAGTTGGTGGATATCGGCGAATTACTCCAAGCCTTGGAGACTTTCCTTGAGAACTTTTATGATAAATCGTGAGCGCGGATATAGGTCCCGAGCTAAGCAAACTTGGCTTTCTCTTCCAACGAATGACCTGAAAGAATAAGGATAATAGCAGCGCCCTAGTAGTCCTGCAGGAAAACCTATCACTTCTTTGGGGCGAAGCCCACTCCGAACTGAGGAGACGGACATCTCCAACCTACACAAGACTTTTTGTGCAGTCCGTGAGAGGTCGCTATTACGGCGATGTCTGCATACTCTATATCCCGAATTGGTCTCCTGGAAGCGGCTTGACGCCGCTGGGTTCGCATTTCAGCAGAGAACTCCGGGATTTCGTCCATTGCAAAATCAAACAAGAAAGGAGATGCTGTGCAGCTCTGTGTTCACGCCACTGGTGATAGTAAAAGGGGGCGAATGTCCTCCGTACACCTGCATTCGACCCGAGGTTTGTGGGTAGATTGCTTGAAGAATGGGGATATACTTATCGTACACTTCTATTCTGAACAGACAACTCCGGAGAGCAGCTCGATCAGCTGAGTCGACCGTGGCTCATATGTCTAAGAATTCAATGATCATTAGTCGGCCAAATTTTTGATGACGCTCGAGTATCTGTCAGAGTTTAAAGCTGTGCTCGATGCAACTCCGACCTGAGCGAAGCCCATCTTGCTTTTCACGTATTCTCTGTTTGCGTATGAGCACGATCCCCCTTAAATCACCTTGGAATCAACAGAGATGCCACTAATTTCCCTGTGTTTAGGGCAATCAATTCGGGTACCCGTTTTAAAGATTAGCACGATATCTGCTAGGTTCCAATCAAATGGAGTAAATTTGGCGACCCAAATCTCTTGTAGGAGAGATGCTAACTTCTGAACAAGTAAGCGCCCTCCATCTCTGAAAAATCCCAAAGGGCGTTCAGCTGGGTCAATGGCTTTAATGCTTTTAACCGGCATAACTCATTGACAACCTCAGACTCAGATTGTGGTGAGGCGTCTACACACCAGGGGACAGTCTGGATTCCTGAATGGGAACTCCTCGATGCTTCTGTCCATTTAAACTGCTGCTCAACACTCAACTCGGCGTCTTTAACAATGGATTGATTTCGCATAAAACTTTGCTTACACTCAGGCTTCTGCAGCCAGAGGATCGGATCAGGGGGAAAAGCTTGCGGAATTTCCCCGAGGTCGCTGAGTGTTTAATCCCAATGATTCGCTGCGCCCACCAGGTCTCGCGATCCTCCCAAAGCAACTGTTTGAGCTCAGCATTGGTAGTCCTGCGCACTGAATGGTATTCGACGCCAGTAAGAATTACTGCACAGAGTTGTTGGAGAGTTCGCACAGAGATCCAGTGGTTGATAGAACTACTAGAGAAGCCACAAACCGTCGCGAATATGTGTTCGGTGTGTTTAAATGTCTGTGCATTAGGCAGTTTTCAGGCTTAAGGCCAAAGCATCCTGAAATGCGCAGAGAAATTTCAGAGCATAAGGCTTAGCCACGTCAAGCTATTTCCGGCGACGCTGCGTTATCCGAAGTGTGGTAACTACTGATTGATTTGCAATTCTGTGTGCAGCTGCACCAGGGTTAACTGATGGCGTTGTGGTCAATTTGTCTTCACGGCTGGCCAGACGATGGAGGCCTCCAGGTGGCGCGTTGGTGGCAGGACCCCCGAAAACTAGTGCTCGACAGAAAGAGGCCGTGATCGGCGCAAACTTGAAGTAGACTACCACAGATAGCACCGAATAAATTGCGTGGGCTTGGGTACGTACTACGTATGCCCGATCACCGCCTACCAAGGAGGGTCTTGTTTTGTCTTCCAGAGGTAGAGTGGCACAAAATTCGAGGCGGACAAACGTTGACTTGGCCACGGGAAATGAATTCACTGACGACCAAACTGGGTGCCGTTGATCCGTCTCGCCTTCTAGATTGCAGTCCGCGTGAGTCCCCTTGTTCTTGGCTTGAGACGTTGCGGGACATGACCTGCAGTAGGCACCAGTGTGTGTCTGCTGCCGACTCCTAGTTGCACTTCCTGTTTGAAGTGCGTTTAGTGCTGAGTTATCTGCGGGGTAATGTCTGTTCATGACCTGGGGCAGTGAAAGTTGCAAAGAAGCTGTCTCGACGATGCCGGCTTATCTTTGCATGTTAGCCAGCCTTTTATGATGGTATGTTATTGACAGCGTCTAGTCGACTTGACGTTGAATGTTTGCTTACGGCATTAACGTTTTATGGTAAAACCCCTTTTTCTCCCCATTATTTTTCTTCGTTCCGTAGGTTCTTCTGGTTTTGCGACAGCCAAACACCAGTTGGAATAGCTGATGTACTGCTGTTGATGAAGAAGTAGACTATCACCGTTGTCTGTGCTGCGAATACCTTTTCCGTTTTGATCACCGAGTTCGCTTTTGTCAACTTCAAATTTACCGACCTGCGTATGTAAGTCCCCGGTAGGCACCACGCTATCCGTATGGCACTTTTCTGTGAGGTATGAGAGTTGACAGTAGAACTGGTCTTCAACTGACTCCGGGCTGCAGTCTGGGAGTGTAAGCTGCCACAACGAACAAACAACGTTTCCTGGCTCCCCAGCTGGACAGTCGCACTGAGGTTTCAAGTCGGATCGCGCAGAAACCACTGTCGACAGTGATCCGGGCTAGTAGCGCGGCCTCAGTATGTGTTTGACGCAAACTCCACGCCCGCATTACCAGCGGCTTCGGCTGTTGAGTCTCCAGACAAGCGCAATGGAAAATGCCAGTGTAACTCGCAGGCGGTGAAACCGATCGTAGCGTGGTATTAGAGCCCTGCAAACGGGTCACACTGAGGCAGTAAACGTCAGCGGCTGTAGTTTATAGAATGCGAGCCATGATTACCTGTGATCAGAGCTGCATCAGCGTCCGACCATTTGAGGTTGCCAACTTGAATTGGGAACGCGTCGCTAGAAATGGCTTACTAACACAACTTGGTGCACCTTAGGACCTGAGTTCCTGATCCGTATAGCAGGCAAGCTAACCCAGGGCGGCACGGTGTTGTGGGTTCGGAAACGGAGGGTGAAGACTAATAATGGGGCTTAAACAAACATGAAATAGGATGATTAAACGGTGATGCGATTTGGCAGCTTCGGCCACCAGCACCTCGGCGGAGCAGAGCAGAGAGAGCGAGTGGAAACTCCTTGAGACATGTTTCCATAGGTTGTCTGGGCATAGTTCCTCCCGAAAACGAGGGTTGGCATAAGAGACACCACCCTAAATCAAGAGAAATAGTTTCCTTTGGGTGTGTCGCTTCCGTCCTTCACCAATATGTGTAATAAATGGCATTAAAAATGAACTTTATTTCACATCTATCGCTACAATTTCCATCGCAACGCAGCTCCTGAATTCTGCTTTCGATTGCCTGATCAGGAAGTATCGGCGCATGTGCAGCGACGTGCACTGCACTAGCGGAGGACCCCACTGATGATCTCACGTAGTTAGTCTCGTTCATCCCTGGATTTGCTCGGAATTAACTCAAAGCCCCCAACATCAAACTTCATCTCACAGGGTGAATTAGATCATCGGCTACGGTGCTAATTCTACCTCCATCGTTTGTAGGCACTCCAAGGTTACACAAGGTTGCAAAAATGACTCTCGTAATGATGTAATGGCGTGTTATTATGAAACCACAAAGGTTACTGGCAGTCACTCGGCACTGCTCCTAAACACAGATGCCACCCGACGTAGGTACCCACTCTGTGACATTCCTGCACCAACCTGTGAATCACTCCAGACTTTGGTTTTTTTGGTAGTCACGAGTGTCCTTTGGTATTCAGTACAACTGCTGTTAGGGCCGCTCGTCACCCATATATACTTCCAAATATGACGAATCAAACAATTACTCGATGTCCTTAAACGAGGCCTAAACTAACGAAATCAATGGTATTTCAGGAGGAGTCTATTCAATGAAGCCAGCTCTTAGTCTTAAGGATTACAAGCCTGCCCAGAAATTCGAAGGTGCGGGTTCGAGCCTGCGAAGAGACTGGGCGATCCTTGCAGTATCCTTAGCCCGCGCGCGACTGGTGGTGGCTGCGCGCCAACACAGCGTCAGTGCTGCGTACCGGCGTATCACAGATGTCTTTTATGTTCAACAAAGGGTCAGATCAGTCAGTGCAAATGATTCGTGCTCCTAAATGAATAAATGCGTACTATTCCAGTTTTTCTGTGGTGAGAAATGACGTACCCGAGACAACCTGCACTGATATGATTCTGCTGTTTCCAAGCCACTGATGCAATCATTCGACGACATCGTAAAATGCATTTCGTTCATCAATTTGCGTTTTGAGATTCTCACTTGCAGATTATTGCCAGGTTCGCCGTGTGACTACATAGTTACTAAAATACTTGTGCGCACAATTGCACGCAAACTGCCTGTGCTTGCATCAGTTTAGCGTGAAACGGCGTCCATTTGAATCTGCTACGTGGCAGGACTGCTCTGAGTCCTAAGAGTCGCAATCTCTCGCGGATCCAGATGCCGAACTTTCATAAGGTGACGACCAGTGCAGTGAGGTCACACTCTGCAATATATCTAAATTTCAGTCATCTGCTACGAATTTTTGAGCTTGTGGATAGACTAATGGAGAGTTGCACTTCCAGGCGCTGATGTCTGTCCCTGACCGTTTTGCCGGGATCAAATTGGGCACAGAAGAGACATGTGATGCGAGTTCCGGGTAATAGATAATTCAGAGAATAATTCACGAATGCATTTGTGACGGCATTGGTGATTGTTAGTCAAAAGTATTGCCTGCTAAGCTCGGTCTGTGCTTTCAGTACTGAACATGAACTGCATTTGTAGCAAGGTAACGGTCAACGCGACCTCCGTAACTTGTGCGATTTCGATTTGCGATCGGTTTACACTGCTTCTCAGCTTGTCCATTTTAGAATGCATGATTCAGGAGCTGACAACCGTCATCTGAAGATCCTCACTGCAAAACGTATTGGTCAACGCTGACCTATCATTTTGGGGGGCAGAAGACATTTCCATTCGTTAAGATATTTTCTATCCATGCTACTGTTAGGTCTCGAATGGCCTGCTCCAAGGAAAATCGCGTTGTCTGAGAATCAAGTCGAGTTGGTGCCACTGATTCAGGCCAAATCTTGTAACTTGGATGGAAAAACAGAATTTCACACAGACCAAAGTCAAATGCGCACAGAAACGAAACAAATTGACTTGTTCGGAAAGGTAAGTGCGCGATTTCCCACAAGGAACCGTGTGCCTTGCATCAGAACAGTCTCAGTTACAAGCAGACTAGTGTTTTTCCATGTTGCAGAACATTTGTTACTATCGCTTGTTTCACGCCACTCACACGTCCCTTGTTTCTTTGAGACATATAAAATCAAACGAGCACACTTCCGTGGTTTGAACTGTATCAGTGTGCTTCATCCCACGTGAACCTGTTCTGTGTTTGACAATATACTACTCGTTCGGTGGTTGCCTTCTGATCTCGCGGGGCACAACTAGGAAGCTGCTAAATCGAGCCCTGAGGACACAACAGCTACCAATACATGATGTGTGTAATCATCTTGTATGACTAAGCTATATTTGTACCAATCCTTAGAACCAACTTAAGTGGGTTGGAGACGGCGAGAGCATAAACTTCATTACGGGTTACTGTTTCTGCTTTCAAAAGGCCAAGTTTCGGAATAGGCATATCTCTAACATGGATATTATATGTTTGGCTTTCACATCATCCTCAGCACTGGACTCGAATTGTTGCACTGCGCAGCACTTCCAAATGGATATGGAGAGTTTACTCCAGATCTAATTATTCAGACATGATAGTGCTCTCTGATTGCGGTTGTAACCCTCGGGACCGTGATCTTGAGCTCCTTATTACATATCGGGTGCCTTGTGTGTAGCGATGGGAGAAGGATATCTTAATCACTGTAGACTTGACCGTCTGTGATTCTGAGTAGAAAGCGGGGCCTAAGTTTCATTTCTCACTTTGTCTTCAATGTTCTGGCTTGTGGCCTACGTTCTTTAGAGGATTACGGCTATGAGTAACAGACTACCACGATATATATATATATATATATATATATATATATATATATATATATATATATATATAACCAAATCCCCACTACTCGTTAGCAAACAAGCATCCGTCCGTATAGCTATGTCGTACACAGTCGCTATGCGGAAAATCGTAGCTCTAGGGCCAAACCTCCCCTGAACAATTCGTAACTTGCATAGCAGTGGCGGATGAACCGCGCTATATCGTAGCCAACTGTCAGTCATGCAGGTCCGTTTCTTGACGCAAGATGGTTGCATCCGGAATTCATTTGGTCGGAGCCCGGCAGTAGCCCGAGGAAAGCACACCACTAACAAGACTGAAATGGTCGAAACAGCTCTCTGGTGCTTTTCGAGATGTATGGAAACCTACTTGACAGAGCGAACTGTGACGTACTACAACTGAAATTTCATCCATCCCACTACTCAATGATTGCTTGCGAATAGCGCTCGCCGGTCGGCTTATTTCACTATTTGATAGGCCAGTTTGCATCTTTCATTACTTCATGCAGAGCAGATTTTTCGTGTTTATTTTTGCCAAATTCAGTTTATTTTGCGATTCTGTATTTGGTTATTGTGTATTAGTTTCGCGTCCTTATATTTTACTCTGGTACTTTTATCGTGTACTTATCGTTCACTATCACCTTTACCGTCATATCTGCTAAGCTACCAGTAATGACAAAGCTGAATTCCTGTGACACATGTTGCACAATAGTTGGGCATAGAGCCAATGGTGTTACCTGCCTCGTGTGTGGCGTGAATTTCCACATTTCGTATATTGGTTTGACTTCAGATCATTTTAAACTACTGCGTAAGATCCAGCATGACTTTCTCTAAATATTGCACAAAAAATGCAAAGCCCACTGTACAGTCACAAACAGCCGAGAAGCCGCGTGAGTCTACAAGGTGGGCGAAACCTTCCATTGGGAGGAGCTCCGTGGGCAAGCGGAAACCCAGCCACTTCTATATTCGAACGACCCCACCTGCCCACCGGTTGTAGGCTCTCCAGAGCAATGTCGACCCGTTGCTGGAGCCTCAGTTGGCATACCTGTGCAGTCACAATGAGCCGAGAAGCTGCGTGAACCTACAAGACGGACGAAAGGTTCCAAAGAGAGGCGTTCCGTGGGTTCATCCAAGCAGGCGGAAACCAAGCCACCTTTATGTTCGAACGAGTCCACCTGCACACCGGCTGCAGGCTCTCCAGCGCGATATCCACCCTTTGCTGGAGACTTAGCTGGCTTGCCTGTGTTACGTCCTACTGATCCTAACATAGTGGTGTGCGATAGCGCAGACGTTGTAGGCCAATGGAGAATGCAGCGAAGCAAAAAGGAGAAGACAAGTGCCAGCAATCAGCGGCGTTGTAACCTTAGGATATTTCGCGCGCTTGGGTCGACAGGTACTAGTCCTCAGACTCGTTATGACCATGACGTGGATTTTTTGCAGAACCTGACTGATAGGCTTTTCGAGGTGGATGAACAGGGTTTGTGGGTGAAGCAAACCACCCGTCTTTGAAAGAGTGTTGAGGGCAAATTCCGGCCACTGCGAGTCACTTTTGTTGATGCAACGAGTCCGAGGATGAAAATATCCCGACTCGGTAAGGTTAGAGGTCTAAAGATCCATATTCGTATCGATTTAGATCCGTCAGCACGAGAGAAACTGAAGTCCGCTATCGTTGAATTGAAGCGGTGGACTGATAGTGGAGAAACGATTCTCCACATCGTAAATTTTCGGGTAGTTCTCCGGGTTCGCCGAACCCAGATCAACAGATCGATGACGCTTCATGCGCGTCTGCCGGTTCCTACTGCGGCCTGCGCATAGCCTTCACAAATGTTTGTAGTTTAATGTACAAACGTGACGATGTATTTCACTTCGTTGCTTCACGTCGTCCGGCCGTAATAGGACTGGCCGAAACCTGTTTAAGTCCTGAGGTCACTGCCCAGGAAGTCCAGCTCAGTGGCTACTCGTGCTTCCGGTGCGACAGACTATCAAACGACCGAGGCGGCGAGCTGATATACATCCGGTCCTCGCTGTGCGGGAGACTGGTACACACCTCCTCTAGCGAAGCTGGATTGTACGAACGGTTATGGTGCCCGATCCGACTGAGACAGGGTGAACTGTTTGTAGGTGCTGCTTATCGCAGCCCGCGAAGTCGATGCCTGGATTGTTTGCCACGTGTCAGAAAGTACATGAGTCGGCCCCGCTTCCTGCTTATGGGTGATTTTAATTTTCTTCGGATACGGTGGTCCGAGGTGTAACTAATTCCCGGACACTGTGAAGAGACGCAGATGGCGGATATGGTATTTGAAACTGGGGGAGCGTTGAGAATAGCGCCGCCCCGTCGCGCTTCTGCCGCTGTTTTCAGGATTCTTTTTTCGAATAACTGCTGGGTCTTCTTGCTTGCTCATACTCTCAATAATATTGCGTCTCTGTTGCGCTATTCTATAACAATCTTACGGACACCGCATCTTCGTTCCATCTTCCTTTGCTCCTCTCCTCCCTAGCTTCTGCACCCTTTACCTTCCTACCGACTCCTCAGGGCCTGCTTTTGACCAACTTTCCATAGAACTATGGCTCCTGTCACTTCCTGGACGTTACGATAACCTTCAACTAAAGAAAGCGCTCGTAACCAATCTGCCGCTAAGAGTGTAAAGACGCCTAGCCAAACGAAGCAATGTATAATTGGCGCCACCGATCTTAACCCAGAGTTGCATAAAAAACTTGCAGCTGTAGAAACGGAATTGGAATTGCTTAAGCAGAAAGTCTCTGCATTTAAATCTCTGCCCCACTACTTGGCTTCTCTATTTTACCTGATGGAAATGCCCCCGAACCCTTCCACTTCGCATCTATAGAATAGCAGCAAGCTTGTTTGAAACAGACCTGCCGAGACACACCAGCGAACTATCAGGTCAAATAATGCAATTGTCTCTAATACATCAGACAGATACCCTACCGACTCCTTAAAGCGTACCCTGCTTAAAGCAAGTCCAGAATCTGCGACCGACTGTAGCGTGATGCGGCTTCGTAAAAAGTCTTTAAAGCATAGCTGCTCAGTAATGTTTAGTTTCAGTAACGCTTCTGGCGCCACCAAGTTCAGAAAAAGTGAACAAATCATCTCTTCACTTACCGAGTTCAAGTCCATTGTGATCAAACCTGATCGCACGCCACTACAAAAGAGCGTCTAATCCACGCTAGAACAGAAAATGTGTGCCGTTCCATCCAGTCACTCCCCAAAGTTAGGTCCCGACCGCAAACCAATCCCGGTTGCTTACGCCGTGGGTCACTGCGTAGACATCGATGCATCTGAGGAAATTAGTGCAAACCACAATGTAAATGAAAGAAACTAGCTGGCCTCAGCACATTAGTTGCGATACCACCAGCCGTAGAGCGCCGCGAAGCCTGCCATCGACTGTCGAGCTTTTGGCACCCGACACCGACCAGACATGTTATGTAGAGATATCTGAATGTGAAGAAGACCACCGCGCTATTGTGCGACCCACCACGCTGATACCACCTGGTATTATATCCCAGACGCCATGCGCAGATGCACGCAGCATGTCTCAGAGTGATATGACGCTTTCATTAACACCCGGTAAGCCACCCGAACGTAAACCGTCCAGCCCCACACCTATATACAATAGTGTCAAGTGTACTGTCGCGGCTCATAAAACTGTTCAATCACCAACAGCTCCGGGAACGTTGGTTGCTCTGAATATACCAAAGTCTCTGTGACCAAAGCGGTGAACACCATAAGGAAGCACTGCACGCTCTTCGGTTCATTGCTCACAGGAATGCGACTAGCACCGTGATCAAACAGGTACCCGCGCCCAGTTGAACTAGCACTATCCGATAAGCGTGACGAAGAATTGCTGGCAAACCAGTGCCAGCACCTTGCGCGCAATGCCCCCTACGTAACGCTTCGTTTCAGCCGCTACATGGACAGAGACCATGCGCACCAGAAAAATGTAGACGTTCCTACTACCATAAAACTGGGTACTCCACAAGCTACCCCTACGCTAGGCTCGCCTATGGACACTCCCCCAACTACTCCTACAAACCATTTTTCTTGTCAACGGTGGTCACTCAGCCGCCAGCACCTACCCCACAAAGTCAGCTGAGCGTACTCCATCAACTGCTGTTAATGGTCCAGGGCCTCCAGACTACCGCACAAGTCGCCGCGACACCGTGAACTAGCTACCCCACCCCATTTCCTTCCTATTTGGCGAAATAGTAAACACATCCCCTAATAGGCGCAACGTTGTCGTCCTTCTTCTTAATGTTCGTTCGCTTTTGCATAAAATGCATACTCTTCATACAATTAACTCCTCCTAGCACTTTCTTCTAATCACTGCGACATGGTGAAATGTGACTACACCGGCTACCTCTTACCAGCTGGCTGGATGCAGCACCTTCGGCAGCTTCCGAGCCACAAGCCACGGTGTTGGATGACTTATCTACGCTAAGGATGGCATCCATACATGCTTGCTCACAGGCTTCTGCTTGGGCACTAATGTATACTCTGTCTTTATTACCTCTTGCATTAATCAAATTGATTTTATCATCGGCTGCGTCTACAATCCACCAAACGCCAATACTGCCGCTTTGAACAACCTGCTTAATACTTCTGAACATCCTACAGGATGCAAACTTATTGGTGGAGACTTCGACGTGCCAAATGTCTGTTGGAACATTCCCACCACAACCACAAGATACAGCAGATTCGCTTCGTCAATTCATTCCTATGCATGGACCCAACAGGTTCAATCACCAACCCGGAAAGCTCACATTCCTGATCCCTTTTTCACGCAGGGTTTTCCGGACACACCGGCTGAAGTACTTGCCAATTTCCCCGGTAGTGATCATAAACTAGACATGCTCTCATTTAATCCGCCGGCATCAAATCTTGTTCGCCCAAACGACTCCCCTACCTGGTATCGTGAATATGCTTAAGCTGATTGGGCACTATTTGCGTCCCTAATAAAGTCATCAATTTGGGACAATTTCTTCCTAACGCTTGGCCGCCAAATTGCTGCTGATGAGTTTTATAGAAACATCAAAGCCTGCGTTGACATGGTCTGCCCACTTAAACGCAGATGCACTACCATTCGAACCAAAGTAGACTGTCTCCCGCCCAAAATTGCACAGAAGCTTAAAGCAAAAGATAAAGAAGAACAAACGACTTCTCGCTGGTTTTGCAACGGCAACAAATTTTGTCTAATTACTACTCATATCGCTACTCAAGACAAGTAGCAGAGAAGAGGCATGCGCTCTCTAGCTCCAACAAAATCCAAAAGGTGTTTGCACTGATGAAGCGCCGGAACCCAGCGACAAATGAAATTGCCTTCATCACGCTCCCCAATGATTCTGTTACTCATGACTCCGTCTCAATGTAAGTAACTTGAAAATCCCCATTAAGTTAATGAGAACAAGGAGACCGTTTGGTGAGCAGTTGCTTTTATTGATTTATCATGGGACCAGTACAATCATATATAGGGCCAAAAAATGGAATGAGTAAACTCCACCAGTTAGTATAAGTAACATAGACGAAAAATCGAAACGAGTTAATTACATGTTGCGTAGTTTGACCTCATGTCGTTGACCTCAGTATCCCCCGTTTTCTTGGGCCAGGGAAGCAGTAGAGCCTGGACTAGCTATTTTGCGAGCATAAGGACGGTTGAGATAATCGAATGCAAATTGCTTCGGCCGTCGCAAGTGTACGAAGGAGTTGACTTTTCGATCGATGCAGTGGAATCTTGTATACAACTCTAAAGGCACGCTTTGCATCCACTTGATGCCCACTGTCGACAATATGAGCCAGAATGGAATTACTAATGGCCCCGGTGCCACCTCGATGCAACGAACGTGGGCAATCTTCAATTATCGAGATTCTGAATAGTCTTTTTAGTTTGTCCTTGAAGTCAACCAGCAACCTTCGCACGCCTCATTCGCCCACCCTAACCTCTGCACAGCTATCTGCCGTTGACTTTTCACCCCGTGATATAGGAAAGCAATTAGCGACTGTTAAGGTTCCCATGGCCTCCCCTCTACTGTACTAAAGCTTGGTGGCCCAGATATCCCACTTCTCCTGCTTAACCTGTTCTGTCTATCGATGAAGGCTGGGAAAGTACCTACACGGTGGCAAACAGCCTAAAGGGCCAAGATATCACGTCATAAAGAAGGGCCAAGATATGACATCGTAACTACCGGCCCATTAGCCACACCTCCATCATCTGCAGAATGATGGTGAGATTAAGTGCCCCAAAAGTAGTGAACTTTCTAAGGGAAAATGACCTTATCAATGACTCTCAACATGGATTCCTGAAAGCACGTTCCTGTGTGACTTGCCACTTGGCTTTCCTTAACAACCTTGTCCCTAGATCGAGGGATGTCAGCAGTCGACATTTAACCTGATATGCAGAAGGTATTCGACCGAGTACTGCACGACAATTTGATAGATCAGCTCGCTTCATTTGGAACCGACGGCTAGCTACTAGCATGGCTCAGTTTGTACCTTTCGAACCGAACCCAGTGGTTAGTGTTAGTGGCCAAATTTCCACGAATAGATCAGTGCTGAGTGGTGTAGTTCAAGGCAGTGTCATCGGCCAGCTACGCTTCTTGTTGTACCTAAATGATATATTCGAAGTTATACGCCTTGGTATCCCATACCTCTTTGCAGACGACATTAAAATAGTACACACCGCTCCTCTACGGAGCAGTGGACTGAAGATGCCACTGAGGGAAGTGGTGAAACGTTTGCCATTAAATTACTTAACTCGGAGAACGAATCAAAACGTGAAGTGTAATGCGCTTCTGTTTCGCTGCACAATAGCCCAGGGAATCCTAACTCTTTGTGGAAAGCCGCTAACCTGCAGCAATACTATAAAAGACTTATGCCTGCACTACTCTGGCTCATTAAACTTTGCGGAGCACACCGCAAGTGCGGTAGCTAAGACCCACCGTCGTATAGACATCCTATTCAAAACACACGACGCGGGAAGCGATACTTCCTTTATACACACTAACAACGCGAGCACTGCTTGACTATTGTGCGCTGATCTACAGCAGCGCAAGGAAAAGCGATCGTCAGCAACGAGAAAGGCTGCAAATGTGGTTTACTGAGCGCCTACTGGGCTCAACTTCGAAATTTTCATAGGCAAAACGCAGCAAGGTCTTGCTGCGCTCCTAATTTAGATGTGGAGTTCGAGAAATGTCTGGCATACGTTACTCGAAACAGCGATAACGTACTAAGACTCGAAAGACCTAGAACCCAAGCCCGCAGAAGTTTCTCCTTGAACGTCTACGCCCACCTGTGGGACCAGTTACCATCCAAGCTGCGAGGGTGCAAGTTATCTGAAGTATCCCGCAGAGAGATATCTACCTTACTTACCGTTAAATATACCATTGGCCTCCTGGGACAAACCATTTCGGAAGAAATGGCATACAAAAACGGATTGGCGAGTTACTAACGCACTGACCGCACCCCAGATGTCCTCACTTTATTGCTGTCCGCTAGACAGCAGGATAGTCCTGTGCCAGTAGCAACTTACTATGCCATTAGTCCCATATCACTTCCGATCCTGCGACATTCGCAATAAACCGCAATTCGTAAACTACCCTCATTCTTATCGTCCTACATCACCAACAAAGCCAAGGTGTAAACGGAGCTGTAGAATAGGTGACCAGGTGTAAATAGGTGGCTGCTATCCTTGCCAAACCAATTCTCTCTCTCCTACTCTAAACCTGTACACATGGCCGCCGCAGGCCATCGTTGCTCCAGTCTTCTTACAGTTCCCGTAGCCCGTCTTATGAATCTCATAAACTCTAGTCGTGATCCTCTTTATTCGATACGATATTTCTCTGCTTCTTCACAAAAGCCGAAACACTAACAGCACTACAGTATAGATGACTTCGTGAATGTGGTTGGCTCCACATCCTACCGAACCTTTCCTATTCTCCTACTTTTAGTTTGCTGAGTGGGCTGCTGTATAGCTGTGGTTAACTAGATACATGTACAATCCCTACACAGCTGCTCCATACTTTCTTTAACACCTAGTATTCTCCATTTGGCCCTTTTATATTTGGTCACCTAGACCACTTAGTAGCGTAGGGCCAGCGTTCATATCAACCTCATGATATTCTGGTCGAGTGTAAGAAGATGGGTGGCTCTCATCTCTTCCTAGACCGAGCACCCCCCACCATTCTATTTCACAGGAATGTCTGCTCTGAGCTATGTTTCCACTTCGTTCTTTCCCACAACTCAAATTCTTTTATTACTGCCCACTTGTAGAGCCAGGACCATATTCTCACCTCTAGCCCTTCCTGTAACTTGATCTCATCATTTACCTTTCATACAGCTCGACTCGTACTAATGCTTAAGTAGAATGTTAGATGGACTGTAGACCCGAAGCCCGGGAGTGCATCACAGGTTGGAACTTGTCCTATCCATCATTCTTATATCCTACTTTTTCCGAGCTCACCAGGCTAGCGGCCTACACTGGTGATCCCATTCGCACTGACAGTCTGAGACCACCCGAACCGCTCACAGTTATCCATCTCAACTCTACTCCTTTATCGCCTTTTATAAATCGTTTAAGAAATTCGCTTACTTGTTGCATCTCACTAGATGTATGCCTTAATGGAAGTCGATCCCAAGACAGCATTGTTACCTAGAAACCCCAACATTTTTCTATGCTTTATTTCTTAACCTTATATATTCTACTATAATTTTAACTTCTCATTCTCAAGCCTATCTATTCATACTCGCAGACGTGTACCAACTTTCCTGGTAGCCAGCTCCCAAACTACGCGTAACTGCGAGAGCTTGCATAGCCCTAGGCCCTCATTGCTGTTATTATACCTAACTTCCTTTGCTTAAATCCGGTTTGCTTTATTTGCTCGATGAAAAGTGAAGTATCTTAACGCGATAGTCAGGGTTTTACTGGCAGAAATAGTTTGAGACTCAGGCTTTTATGAACCTTAACTTGGTCCCATTCCGCTTAGCTTTTATCTGAGTTAAATGCTCGCCAATCGCTATTGGAAACATTGGCTGACGGGTAGCGCGAGAAACCAGATCCCATTTTTCGGCCATTCGTACATCTTTCCCATTTTCTATTCACTTGACTGGCATGAAAGCTTACCATGTGTCAGAGAGCCACTGCCATGTAGAAAGCAGGACATCCAGGACATTTTCATCACCACTTTATTTTACTTTTGCCATCACTATAAAAGCTATCTTTTACCTGGCTCCGATGCCCAGCATGAGCTGATGAAACTCATGCGCAGTAATGGGTGGACAACCAGATCCTACATTTTAAGACACCTTGCTCTCCTTAACTTATGATCTTATTCACTCATTATGTTTGGCGCAGTGGAGCAGCCAGAAAAGCAAAACCACAATTGCGCTTGCGCACGATACATTCGAGCTTGCCTTAGCCGTACCACCACTGATAGATAATGACCCATCTACATCAGACCTATACAACAGTAAAGGGGAGCCCCGAAAATGGTATACTGGTGGACGCCTAGTGTACTCAAATACGAGGAAAATCTATATTCCCACCTAATTCAATTCTAAGGTCTTAGAGCCATGGTCGTCAAGGCCCCGCTTATCGGTGCTACAGGCTGCTTCCTATCTTTTCTCTTCTTATTAACTTACTTTTGTTGGCCTAAGCCTTGTATCACAAGAGTAAAGCGGATCGAAGCCTTTTGTTATCTAGCAAGTAAAAGCAGTGGTAGCTTTTGCAGTCTCCACCACATGAATTGCAGGCAGATGAGCTTATAGCAGAATCGTTCAGTCGCTATATATCAGGTTTGTCCCGCCTCAAGGAAAAGTCGGAAAAAGACGGATATATGGGCGACCTAGACGTTTATTGTCGAAAGGCACAATCCCGCTTGCTGAAGGCACCGGAAAAAGCTTCTAGCTAGGTGAAAGGGATAGTCACCAGCCGAAACGGAGCAAACGCTCTGCCAGGCGGAAAAGCCGGAATCGCGCGAATGCTTTTGTCTGGATGACTCAAACGCACGTAGTCATCATGCGAACAGGCAAGCTTCCTAGGCTATGTACAGAATGATATTATATTTTAATAATATTTTATACAGACAAACAGGACAATCTCCAGGTCACTACATAGCCCCCCTCCTAGAAGGGAACCGTTAGTAACTCTTCGAACTGCATGAGGACTGTCCGTTGCGGGTCAGCCTTCTGCGAGATCAGGCGGTGAAACTTGATGCAGCTGCTGGGGAGAACCAGGCGATCGGACCCTAGGGGCTCCCATCCATGTCCTTCCTTAAGGTGCCCATGAAAGAAAAGGGGGAGAACGTTCGTTGCATACGATTACTTGTGTTTAACCACGAGTATGTTCTCCGGTTCGCAACCTGAAAAGCAATAAACAAAGAAACGAGGGAGGTCAGGCGTGCAGAATAGGCGACATCGACGGACAGGAAAAGCACTTACCGAATGGACTGCGAAAAGTCAAGGAAACAACTCTTTTTATCGGTTTCCAAATTGTTTTCTTCGTGTTTATTCTGGTTTTCAAAACATTTTGCGATGTTTTTGGGTTTTCACTACATTTTGCGTTCTTCGCGGTTTTCAGAGAGTACTGACGCGAATGAAAGCCTGAAAACGCTGTTAGAATCAAAAATGATACGCAAACGTTCTAAGAAACCTGTCGGCCAGTGAATCTGACGACCAGACCTAGTAACCTTTTAAGGCCTGGCGGAGTCGAAGGGCTAAGGAGGTGGGTATCCGGTTGTGGTGTTGTTGAGGAAAAGTGAGGCTGCCAGGTCGTGCTGATCTATAGAAGCTATATTGATGACAGCTTCTTTTAAAGATTTAAATGCAGTGAGTGTTGCCGCCGGAAAGTTGAATTTCTTAAGCTTTCCTCGGAGAAGGTTCGTGAGGGGCTGCTTAAGCGTCGCACATTCTGGTATAAAACGAAGATAAAAGTTGACGAGCCCGTCAAAACATCTTAGATGCTTGAAAGGATGTGGCTCGAAATAGTCGATCATGGCCTCAATTATTTGCTGTAGTGACGTGAAGCCTGCAAGAGAGACCTGTTGTCCAAGAGAAATGACCGAAACGATACCAAATGAACACTTTTCTGCATTAATCGTCACCCCGTGTTGGGATAAGTGATCAAAAAGTTTTCGAAACTGATGCAAGTGCTCTACTCGTAAAGAGGTCGCGATTAACATGTCGTCGAGATAAGCAAAAGTACAGTCCAGGCCACAACAGACATGGTCAATGAACCGCTGAGAAGTTGGCCTGGCATTCTTTAGACCAAACGAAGTGCGCAGAAACTCGGGTACACCGAATGTATTCGTCACGGCAGTTTTAGCGCTGTCCGCTTCTTCTACTGGAATTTGATTGTAAGCGCGCGGCAAGTCGAATTTACTGAAAACGTTTTACCCGCCAAACTGGCGATGTGATCCACGATATGTGGGATAGGATAGCGAGCATGCGTGATCACGTTGTTTAGGGAACGATAATTGCCACAAGGACGCAAGACCCCTTGTCTTTTTCGGAACCATGTGGAGAGGTGACTCCCATGGGCTGTTATATGGTCTGATCATACGGAGCTGAAGCATGTGATCGAATTCAGCTCTTGCGGCACGCAACTTATCGGAGGCGAGGCGTCTCAGTCGGGCACTCTTTGGCGGACCGCTGGTGACAATGTGATGAGCGAACTCTGTCGTGACTGGCAAATGCTCTGCAGATGGTCGTATCAGTAGCGGATATCCAGCAAGTAGGTTTGCATAATCTGATGGCATGTTGATGATTCGGAACACGGCACTGAGTATCAGGGTGTCTAAAATTACACCTTAAACCCCTAGTTTCGTACGGTCGTCTAAAACAGGCATTCTCAACCTTTATTCAGCCCTGGTCCCTTTTTGAACCATTCCATTTCCCATGGCCTACCACTCTTGAACACAAAAGTCTCCGCAATCCGCAATGCCTAACAAAAGCAAATCTGTGATTTCCAGGGATAGTATTGATACCTTTTGTTATGGTGGTCAACTTTTAAAGGTTGGTATCACTGCCCTTTCCCTTATAAACCCCATTTTTAACTTTCACGGCCTCAAGATAACATTCAATGGGCGGCAACATCAAGTCACTTGTCTGTACTTACACAAAAGCCATGATTAGTATTTAAACTTGCATTTATTTATTGTTGGCTTTTAGCTATAAGGCGTGTCATGAATTAGGAGGTGTAGTAACTTCGTAACACCAAGTTTGTCGAGATATTAATGCGAGCCGTGAGCGTAATGCCCTCACACAAGCTTCCTTATGTCCGGCTCCAGACTTGACAGCGGGGGTTGCATATCTCCTCTTGCTGCGAGGTCCTATCTGTTTCTACTTTGTGTTAGAGAAACCCGTCTGTAGAATCCACATTCAGCCATGCATGTTAATAGAAATGCAAGGAAATATATTCCAGCTATTTCCCACTGTCTGGGGCATTAAACTATCCTAAATTCCTTTTATATAGCGTGAATTTGGATCCTGCTAGTGCCATTTTTAGGCTCTATGAGACTTCCTGGAGTTAGGTCCAACATCGCAGGGATGTGCATCAAATGTATCCAAAATCTTAATCAGGATTTCCGTATCAATCAGGTCATGAAATATGTCTTTCATTTCGTTTCGTATGTGTCGTAAATGACTTGCATAAACAATCAATCGAGAATTGTGGAAATTCCTGATGTTCGATGTTTTGAGCACATTATTTCAGCTTTTAAGAAAAGTGATTACGGCATCTTTGCTAGAGATGAGATTACTCAACTTGCCTGGAAGTTTTATTTCAAAAGTTGAGTTTTTCAATATCTTCAGCCAGATAAAACACATCTGGCATAGCAGTTAACTGTTTTCTTTCAAAATTAGTTCCAGAAAGGAATGTAATGAGTGCAACCAAACGGTGAATACCGTTGCCCTTAGGGTGCCAGCTAACTTCTGTCTGCCAAAGTAGAACCTGGAACTCTTCTCTGTTCTTCTCACATAACTGCTGGAAAGGACGATCTTAAAAAGCGTGCGGAGTGATATGGTCATTGAACTACTATTATTAATTTTGACGGTGAATCGTTTAAGCGCTTGCCCAAGTTCTTAGCCACTATTTGCTCTCTGAATCTTACAGTAAATTGTATGAACAGAAGGGAGAACACTTTTTCGATGGGTAGTTAATCGTCTATATCTTCCGACCACTGCGGTAGCACCAGCTGTTGCACATGCAACTATGTTCTACATTGTGATGGAGTTTTCAGGCAGATAGCCATTGACTACCTCGAATATATACTGACCCTTCTTCTAAGTTTTATTTATCCTGGGAAGCAGCATCTCTTGCATTAATTCATTGTCATTGAAGAATCGGACGTATGCCGCGAGAAGAGCCTCGTTATCAGTAGATGTATCTACACCTGACGAAACTTTTCTCGACTGTCGTAGGGTAACAGGTATTTTCTGTGCCCTGAGCTATCTCATCTATTCGTCTAGATACAGTTAAGTTGCTGAGCTTAATGGCTTAAACTGTTTTTGGGGCTTCAAATACATCCGGTGCGACAGTACTATTGGTACTGAAGACAAGGTAATATTTTCTCCAATATTATGTGGACAGCAGTGTTTGGCAATCAACTTGCTAATTTTATAAGACGTCGTAAGTCCATTTGCCTTTATTTTGTCCTGTCAGCAACAATTTTCTTTAAGATTGGTATGTTTTCGAAGCTATCCCAAGGCTTTCTAAAAAAAGCCACAGACTTTCGGCTCTCGCCCTTATCAAAAGTTTCCAAGTGAGTTTTCAGTTTACTTGGTCGCCTTCCTTTATTTGAAATAGGCCTTTGACAATTTAATCACATAGGGTTTTGATGTGATGCAATAAATCCAAATGGCAGGTATTATACGGAGTATTGCCGACACTTCTTTGATGAGGGGCTCATTTCTGAAATATGCCATGGCGAATTATTAATATATATATATATATATATATATATATATATATATATATATATATATATATATATATATATATATATATACATAAGGTGGCGTGGCATAGGGGGTCTGGGGGCGGTCCCCCAGGGGCGACACATGGCAGAGGGCGGCATTTATATTGCGGATGGTTGTTTCATACTAAGTGCAAATTCATCAAAATTACTTCAACGACTGAAACGGTAAGAGCGAAGCATGATAATCGTATTGTAACTGACGATGAAATTGATACTGCAAAGGTTGATACGCGGACAAATGGAAGTGAAAATGACCGCATGGATGCAGCGGGAAGACTTTGTAATGCGGATGCAGAAGAAGCGTATGGTTAAGTACAGGAAATTCTACCACACTTGCGCGATAACACGCATATCAACCGTTTATATGGATGTCTGACAATGGGCTGTTAACATTGTTCACAAAATTTTTACCCTGCTTGTCCGGCTCGGATGTACTATCTTGCAGCGTGTCGATCATGAATTTAATAAGTGCTGCTACCTGGACCGAATTTAAGCTGAGGCTACGAAGCTAATAACGAACTGTCTTTTGTGATTTGCGAAATGATGAGCAAGGATTGCGGACACAGATGGTGTATTCTCCGTCCGTCCCGGAAAAATACCCCATTCCGCACATGCACGACTTGACCTCAACTCTAGCTGGTAAGTCTATCTTTAGCAAAGTCGACCTAGTTCGCGCCTACCATCAGATGTGTGTCGCGCCAGATGACATTGCCAAAACACGCCATTCGGCCTATTCGAGTACCTCAGAATGTCTTTCGGCCTCAGCAACGCTACCCTAGCTTTTCAGCGTTTCATTCATGAGGTAACGCGAGGACTTGAAGGCATTTATCCTTATCTAGATGACATTCACATCGCCAGCTCTTCTGACGAGGAACATCTTCATCACCTCGACGCTCTCTTTCAACGCTTAACACAACATGGGTTTAACGTCAACCCCGATAAATGCGAGCTTGGCCAAAGTTCCATCGACTTTCTTGGCCACTGCATATCCGCCTCTGGTATCGAAGCTCTGTCAGACAAAATCCAGGTATTAAAGGACTATCCTGCTCCCAGTTCCTTCAAACAGTTACGCCGATTCCTTGGCCTGGTCAACTATTACAGACGCTTTATTCCTAACTGCGCGAGCATTGTTCAACCAATGACTGACTTGCTCCGCGGTAAACAACGGTCTTTTCATTTTACAGACGACGTTAGACTGTCTTTTGAGAAGCTCAAAGACGCTATCTCCAACGTAGCGCTTCTCGCCCATCCAGACACATCTGCACCACTCTCGCTGACAACTGACGCATCCGACACTGCCGTGGGTGCCGTTCTTCAACAACGCATCGACCGTCGATGGATGCCTCTAGGTTTATTTTCGAAACGTTTACAACCTGCCGAATCGCGTTACAGCACTTTCGGTAGGGAACTGTTAGCTATCTACCTAGGTATCAGACATTTTCGTCACTATCTCGAAGGTCGACATTTTACAGTCTTCACTGACCACAAGCCATTGATCTACGCAATTAATGGCGCAACTGACAACTATTCTCCGCGGGAAACTAGACACCTAGACTACGTTTCTCAGTTTACGACAGACGTACGACATGTCTTAGGCGCTCTCAATCCCGTCGCGGATGCGCTTTCACGCATTCAGCAGATCAGCTTATCGCCAGGCACCAACATTGACCTAGCCGCTATGGCTGCTGCCCAACAAGCTGATCCTGACATAGACAAACTACGACGCAACACCTCGTTGAAACTACGCGAAATTCCACTAGCTTCGTCTGAGGGGACCATTCTTTGTGAAGTCTCACAAAGTTCTCCCCGACCCGTAGTTCCTACTTCGATGCGTCGACTAGTTTTCAACGCTTTACACAACCTGTCTCATCCCGGCATACGTGCTTCGCAGAAGCTCGTAACGGAACGCTTCGTATGGCCCAACGTCAATCGCGATGTCCGCCTTTGGGCACGCGCATGCTTAGAGTGTCAGCGCGCCAAGGTTACAGACACACCAAAAGCCCACTTGGCGTCTTTCCCGCGCCTGACTCTCGTTTTGCACACGTCCATGTCGACCTGGTCGGACTTTTACCTCCATGCAAAGGCTACGTGTACCTCCTCACTTGTGTCGATCGATTCACCCGTTGGCCAGAAGCGATTCCGGTAGTCAACTGCTCATCTGAGACAGTTGCGCAAGCTTTCCTAGAACGCTGGGTAGCTCAATTCGGTTGCCCAAGCGTAGTCATCACTGACAGTGGATCACAATTTGACGGATCCTTTAGAAAATATCTCAACGCTAGGGTCCGGTTGCGTGGTTCTCCCCCAGCAGCTGCATCGGCTTTCACAACCTGGTCTCGCAGAAGGCTGGCCCGCGACGAACAGTCCTCACGTAGATCGAAAGATTGCTTACACAGTCCCTTCTGGGAGAGGGCTATGTAGCAGTCTGGAGCTTCCCCGGTTTGCCTGTGTAAAATTCTAACTAAAATTATTTCATTTTACACCTAGGCAACCGGTGTGGTTTGTTGAACTGATTGCTGAGTTCGAATGCTTGACTTGCTCACCACCATTTTTGCTTGGCGCTCGTTTCGGTTGCAACTCGCGACTGCCCTGTGTGCTGTGCATGCTCCGTTCGCCTAGTTAGAGCGTCAACGGTGTCGTTCCTTTATAGCTAGATAACAGGGAATCTTTTACTGTACCAATAAAAGTTTAACTGCAACTCGATCTGTCATTTCGAATCGCTCCGGGCTCCCGGTACAGGCTACTCCCTAAAACTGTGATTTGACTGTGAGTTAGCATTTCCTTAATTTTTGCTTTTCCTAAGGGACCTTATGCTTTCCGTATTTCATCGAGCACTACATAAATTGGTCTCCCCGACGTGACGTACTCAGTGGAATGTTTCTCATTTGGTTTTTGAGCTGAGGCGATAACCCCAACTCTACCTATGTGTTTAATTTGCCATAGCACTTTTTCAAATGCAAATATGCGATCTAATAACTTGAAAATTCTTTTGCAAAGTAGTCATGAGGGCGAAAGTGGAAAGCCTGTGCATTACTTCCGAAAGCTGCGTGATATTTTCGGAAAAAGACATACTTTAAAGAAAATAAAATAAAAGTAAATATGTGTACTCTCGAAGTTAAGTGCGACACACCAAAGGAGGCATGATCAATTTTGTACAAGCAGATATGCGACAATTGCTGTTTGACCAAGTAATTATTTTGACATAGTTAGTGTGTACATTCGTGTGATCCAAGGTATGGGACGTAGCTGTGATAAATGTTTCCATGTTGAACTAGCAGCGTGTGTTGCGAAGCGAAGGTGTCGATAGGCCCGAATAATGATATGGGTATATGTCGCAGGTATATGTTCTGTCAGTGACTCAAATAGAGTGCATGGCAGTTTAGAATGACCTCGAACCGATTGCTTGCATCGCTATTCTCAGTCACCTTGCTTCCGTTTTCGTCCGGTAGTCATATATTTAATGGTGTCAGATCTCTTTGCACAGGGTTGGATACCTGTCCGTCTGCAATAGTGTGAGCCGCGATCCTCATGGCAGTGGGGATCAGAATCACTGATTAAGGGTCATCCGCCGTTATTGCATGATTCTTCAGATGCAGGCCAAGACGTCTGAAAAACTCAGCAAGAATGGCGATGGACAATAAGCAGCCGAACAGACAGCCAGACGGAAATGCAGTGGAAGGGTTCAAGGGAATGTGGGCAACATGCAACAAAGGATTAATCGTTGTAACATTATGTACCGTGTATCTTCGTTGCCATAAATGTTATATATATATATATATATATATATATATATATATATATATATATATATATATATATATATATATATATGTTCTTACGAAAGAGTAAGCGGCGGGAAATGCGAAGCGATGCGAGTTGGGGCTGGAAGCCCGATATCGGCGAAGAGTGGAAGGCGTTGCAGCGTATAAAGTCTGAGTGGGTGTCTATTTATACAAGTCTAAGTCGCTGCGTCGCGCAGGAGGATCGTTGTCCTTGGTTTCTGGGGGAAGATAGCTAATGCAGGCTGAAAAACGGCAAGCAATATGTTGAGCTGGATGCCCGTTTACAACTAATTGAATAAGAAGTTATTAATGTAAAGCCTATGTGAACACCAGTGGATAGGAGACAAAGGCGCTGCGTCGCGCAAAGTGAATCAGTCGCCCTATCTTGCTAAAAGAGATAATATAAGTAGAGTGATGGAAAGCAGGCGATGGCGAGGAACGCATTTTTACAGTGAAGAGTCCAATGGGTTGAGGCGAATAAGTTACTACGTTAGCAAGAACATGTATGAAGCTATGACGTTGCGTCGTGCAGTGTACTTCAGTCATCCTTGCTTGTTGAAGAATCGAGGGATTACAGGCTGAGTAATAAAAGCAAGAGTTGGGGCTGGATACCCGTCTATATGGATTTTGACCGGGCAAAATATAGAGAGTGGAGGTACGTCGTTTGATAACATTAGCAAGTTGATTGCTAGTAAGTGCAGCCCACATTATGTTAGAGCAAAGCTTTTCTTGCCTTCAGCATCAATAATGCTGTCGCGTTCGATGATGGGTCGCACTACGAGGCGCCTATCTCAGAGGATTCGTGAGCACATCCCGACCTTGTTTTACAAAGGCCAAATGAGGTCCTCGGACAGCTCAATCATGTCGCACCTCCTTGAATGTGGCCATAAAGCTTTCGAGAATGACTTCAAAGTCATCTACTCACTATCTGAACACTTCTCCCAAGGATTTGCAAACAGCTCTTATCTATCCCCGAGGCTACCAACCTCCGCCATCTGAAGCCGGAATTATGTGTACTAAAACCATTCATACGGCCCATACTACAACCTTGGCCAACTGACACTGTTACTTAGTTATTTGGTTGTTACCTAATTACTTCGGACTACTGGGCTTTGTGTATGCATGTTTACTTAGTTCACTTGGTTTGTCATCTGTATCCATGTCTCAACTTATCGGTTTTGATCATTCAAACAGCTCAGAAGTCAATCTCAGCCCGAATTCATGCTTTCCCCAAAAGCAATGCTACATAAAACTTTGGCTTTGATGAGAGTTTACCGAAAAAGTTATTACGCTGAAGTGATTTCTAATATTGAACATAAATTCTCAAGAAGTAGTTCAAGCCATTCCGCTGAGCAATCCAACTGTATCCAGGCGAATAGATGAGATGGCTCAGGACAAAGCAATTGTCTTAGTTACTTCAAGACAGTCTAGAAAATTTCCGTTACAAGGTGAATCTACTTTACCTGCTAACGACACTCTCCTCGTATCATATGTCTACTTTTTTAATGATAATGAATGAATGGAAAAGTCAAAGTAGGCTCTATGCACCCGAGTAGGTTGGATTGGCAACTTCCTTTACCAACGAAAGCTTCAAGTACGTTTTAGGGGATCACTCTCTAACCCAATTGAGGTGGAATGTGGTGTCCCACAAGGCTCAGTGCTGGGACCGCGCTTATTCCTGGTGTTTATCAACGACCTGGCAAGGGTCATCTCAAATTTCCTGCTTTCCGCCGATGATGTCAAGATATGGCGGGCGATTAGTAACAAGCCAGATCAGGATCTGCTTCAACATGACTTAGATTGCATTTACGAATGGTCAAAGAGGAACAAGCTTCAATTGAACATAGCTAAGTACAAAGTGATGCATCTGCATCACCAGCCGGTGAGCGCTTACAAGATTGGAGACCACATCTTGGCGAAGGTTTCTCAGGAGCGTGACCTGGGTTTATTGGTGCAGGAAGATCTCGGGTGTTCAAAACAAGCAGAGAAGGCGACGAGAACCGGCAATCAACACTTCGGCCTTCTTCGCAGAGCCTTCGGTCGGTTTGAACCCTCAATCTTTCCCCAAATGCTTAACACCTACGTGCGACCGCAAGTGGAATATGCTATTCAGGCGTGGCAGCCGTGGCAGAAACAGGATCTCGTTGCTCTCGAGACTCCTCAACGAAGGGCAACCAAGAATGTCAGGGGCCTCTTTCATCTGCTCTATCAGCTTAGACTGAAATCTCTAAGAATGTACAGCAGTCGATATCGGCTTTTGCGGGGGGATCTCATAATGGTTTACCAGATTCTGAAGGACCCAAACCACATTTGTCGTCCGCTGCTGGAATTGAACCACAACACTAAATTAAGAGGTCACCCTCTGAAACTGACAATTCAGTATAGCCGGCTTGAATGCCGTAGAAATTTCTTTTCTCTCCGCGTGTGCCAGCCTTGGAACGCCCTCCCTAATTATGTCGTCTCTGCTCCCAATCTGGCGATATTTAAAAAACGTGTTGACGATGCATTGTCTCACTTACATTTCATTTTATGATTTGTTAGCCAGGGGCTACAAAACGCAGTCAAACGGTGTCTTGCCAAACACCTAACCAATGGATTTATGGATTTATATGTTTAATACGCGAACATCTCCGCTATTCCGCATAAGTCTATGGTGAGTCCACCACAACGCTTTTCACTTTATCATGCAATTGATTTTCACAATAATTTCCATCCTACGGGACTTGTTAAGCAAAGCTTTTTTACCCGTAATAAACCATTGTTCCATTGTTCCATTTTCAGCACGTTACACTATCACTGCGGATGGTGATTTATAGGAAATTACTGTTACAGGAAAAAATAAGACGCGCGAAATGTCTACACTTATCACTCGAGCAAACAATTTCACCTCATAATATCGAGAGAGTTACCAACGGAGTACATGCCGCAAATGTAAGTGAGACCCAAAACAGATTGTATTCATATCGAGATTTAGCAATTCACCTAAAAAACCATTAGGTGCCAGCCTCTCATTAGTCGGTACAAATTCACATTATTCATGTGTTCCTAGTTAGCAGTTTTTGACATCCGAGAAGCTTTCCTGTATGTACACAAACGCTCAACGCTTACTGAGTAAACTTTCCGAAATGCGGCTTCCTCAAGGATCAAAAGCCTGCGACCTTGTCGCTATAATGAGACATAGTTACGTCCTGACATAAGTGACATAGAGATCGTACTGCCAAGCATGCCCAATATTAGGCACGACCGACCCAGCAAAGGTGGAGAGATAGCTCTGTACTTCACAACGACCTCCAATGTGAGCTCATAGAGGATCCGGTCAGCACAACACAGGATTCCCTTTCGTGCCGTCCACGTTTAAAAGGCGACGACACTTGCTTAGCGGCGTTCATTTATCGTCCTCTTTTCTCCATGCTCGTGATGGACTCCCACCTGGCGTCCGCAATAAGGTGCTAACCAAAAGTTAAAGTCACATTCACATTATTGGCGACATCAACACCCACGCTCTGGAATCCTAAACATTTCCCGGAGGCTGATCTACATGAGTTTGTGTCCAATTAACTGCTGTATGGCCACATCAACACTCCCACCGATTCCGAGCTAAAGATAAGCCCTGAATACTGGATCGGATATTTACCAACGAAGAACTAATGGTTGCGCGGATGATCGCCGACGTCCGACTGGGCCGCAGCGGTCATGCAATACTACTCTTCGGATACATTTGCTATGCAGGATATCCCGTAGAAATTGCCGACGCAACGAGAACGTAGATACGCTACGACATTACTTCGACTGGGTGAGACAGCCAACTAGACCTTTCTGGCAGACCAGGCACCAGCTAGTGCATGGAAACATTTCGTCAGCCAGTTTAACTCTTTTGTTGCCGAAGCGTCAGCAACTAAGACCTTCCGTCCGAGAAACGTGGTCTCGTTTCTGAGAAGCAGGACACGGATTGTATAGCGCTGCGAAGCTCAGCCTGGCATTTCTTCCCGAGCGACCCAAGCGAATCACTGCACTCAGCTTGTTCGCGAGGATAGAATGTCGTACCGACAGAAGTTAGCAGTGCGGATGGCCTCAAACCACAAGCTTCCGTATCAACACGTCAACAGTCCACGTAAGGTGAAAGTGGGAATTCCTCCTATTCAAACAGCGGACGGACCCACATGCATACCGAAGTGGGCGGAGAATACCCTGCGCCTACAAGATATTGCAACGTTTCAGTGCGATCACTGGCCACCTAACCCTATAACGATGGTCGTAATACCCTAAAATCTCACTCAGATATCCTTCACGTCAGAAGCTATACTAAAAAGGCTGTTGAGTATGTGCATGTACAGCCCTCCTGGAGAGGATAATATACACACGAAAACGCTAGCCGCAGTAGGAAAGAGTTTAGCTGAGACTGTGGCTCGATTCTTTTAACACCGTTTTGAAGAAATGTACGTGTCCAACATGTGGTAACACGGGATGATTACTTCTACTCACAAGAGAGGTGGTCGTTCTAATCCAGCCAATCACCGTCCTATAACCTTACTACCGGTTCTTTTAAAGGTCATGGAAGCTATTTGTTCTGACGCGCTATCGACCTACTTGGAAGCATTTATCTTCTTCGCACCGGAACAGCATGTCTTCCGACGAAATCGATCGTGCACTACTACTAGCACGACCCAGCTGGATGGAAGCAATAGACTCTGGCACATGGGTTGATATAGTCTTTCTAGACTTCTCAAACGTGTTGGACCGGTTGGACCATAACATTTTGCTCTTTAAACACCAGTCGTTTTGTATTGGTGATTCTCTCTTAGGTTGGATCAGAAGTTTTCTTCTGCAGCGGCACCTAGAAGTACGTGTGCGTGAATTGCTGTCAGACCCCATCCAAGTTGTATGTAGAGTATCACGACCATCGGTACTAGGACCGCAATTATTGTTGACCTATATTAACGATACCACAAGCATCATAAGCTCGAACTGCCTTCTTTATGCCATAACATCAAGGTGTAGAGGGTGATAAACCCACCAAACGATATCACAGTACTTCGAGCTGATCAGGATAAAGTATACGCATAGTCAAGCAAGAGTCTACTTTGATTCAATGTGGACAAATGTAGATTGCTGCACCTACGGCACAGATTAGTGCACTCTTACAAACTCAACAATCAGGAGCTTCAAACGTCTTCTGGCGAGTAAGATCTGGGAGTCTTCGACAAGCCTGACTTTGCATATTTGAAGCAGGCTGAAACGGCGTCTAGGAGGGGTATCCAACAAGTAGGCCTGCTGAAGCATGCACTCGGACTATTCGACCCTTCGATTTTTCCACAACTTCTCGGCTCATACATACGGCTGCATGTGCAATCCGCAGTAGAGTTCTGGTAGCCATAAATGAGATCTCAGCACCTTGAGCTGCCCCAACACCGGGCAAACGAGAATGTCAAGGGTCTGTATACTTTGCCGTATGAACGAGGGCTACAAGTGTTCGGGGTCTTTAGTTGACTGGATCGGCGATTGCGCGGGGAACTCATTTCAAGACTTCCAAACCACATGTGCCGCTACTTACTAGAGCTCAGCCACAACAGCAATTTGAGAGACCATTATCTCAAGCTGACAGAGCAGCACAGTGGCTGTGAATGCCGTCGGAATTTCTTTTGCGTACGAGCTTGCTGAACGTGGAATGCCCTACCGGAATCTGTCATATGTGCTCCCATGCTGGCAGAGTTCAAAACCCGAGTCGACCGTGAACTTATTTCGCTGCGCCATCTTACATGACCCATTACCCATGGATAAACACAAGTGTCCGTAAGCGATTTCACTGGTGGTCAACTTTCAGATTTCGTTCCACGTTTTTCACTTCCTCTATGTGTACACCAGAAGGATGCACGATATTTCCAACATCCAATTTGCCGTCATTTCTTATGGAGTTACCCTTATGGATTTACCCTATACTATGTAAACTTTAATGAGTTCACCGCTGTACACCCAACTTGTAAAGCATTAGCTTTTTTACCCGTATAAAACCACCGTTCCCTTCTTTCATTACTAGTTTTGGTTGAGTCAACAAGTAAGCGGGACGGGTACAGTAGCGCAGAATTGTGGTAATATGCAGTACATGAGAATAAAATATTAAATTTAGAGAGGGTAGAGGAGATAGATAATGTTTTTGATAGGTCACAGTGTGGTGGAGGAATAGGATCTTTTAGAATTTTGGGGAAATAGTTGGTACAGACGTCTAGGTGCTTACTGACAATAAAATCCACAAGGGACTATCTAGACAATCTGTTGCGTCTGGAAATAAGCTTTATGGACCGTAAAATCAATGTACACTCCATTTTGTGTAACCCACGGAAGATTACAAGGGAACAGTAGAGCCAATGTAGCAGTATACATGCAGTCACCAATCTAACCAGCAAATCACGGGATACTGAAAGTACTTTAATTCGAAGCGCATAAATTGACAAGCTTCTAACCTTAGAAAACGTTTAGGCAAAGTGAATAGACCAAAATAAGTTTCGGGATAAAAAAACCCCTAGGAATTTGATATTTGACGATTTGCTTATGAAATGATCTCTCACTGTAAATGGAGAAGCAGCATGCAAAAAAACTTGTAATTCGTCAGCTCCGCGAAACGACAATGATAAGTCACGACATTTCGAAAGTTGCAAAATCGAGGATCAGGATGAAGACCAAAGAACGAACACATATAGACCATTTTGAGAAGCAGAGTATGTCAAAACATTCTAATATAACATCGTCAGCATAGTTGCATTCAATAACGCTAGATCCTATGGGGACCTTATCAGTGTATAAGGAAACTAGACCGGATGAGAGGATGGGTCCCTGTAAAACACCAGTATTAGAGAGTAGTACAAAAGACTTCGCTCCATTAATCTGGGTGAGTGCGATTTGTGAAGTAGTCTTTAATCACGCTACAACACTTGTTGGAACCCTTGTTGAAACACTTGTTGGAACCATTTGCAGTCAACTGGTTGAACACGATGGATCTGCCAAAGTTACCGAAAGCATCGGTATAGCTTAGAAACAGGACGTGAACGGCCCCGCTTTTTTCATCCAGTGCAGATGCTCCAGAATGCACAAAATAGGATACCCAGCCAGTATGGAGCAGCCAGATTTGGACGAGCAGGTATATATCGTTTGTATTGGTGCGTGTGAAAATCTGAGGAGCAAACAGTTTCTCGAAGACCTACAACATCACCGCTGTACATGCTACCGGAGGATACTTTTGAGGGTACTTCTTTGGAACAGGTGTCATTCTAACAGGTCTTCAAATGTTAGGGATGATGCGCTCCATAAGGCATCTGATAAAATTGCGGTCAGAGGTTCTGCAAGATTATCTGCAGAGTGCTTTAGAACAAGCGGTGATAATGCATCAGGGCCACTAGTCTTATCTATCTTCTATTTTTTGAGTTCATGTTAATACTAAACTATTGGGATAAAAGCCTTATCAGAAATACTAAACTTGTCAAAGGGGACCACTTGACCTGTGTTGGTGAATTGGAGCAAATAATTAATACCCTGTTGCGAACCTCAATATTCGGCTTTGAGTTTGTGCACATCCACTTTATCAATGCGTTTATGGGAACATTGTCCACCAAGGTATTTCAAAAGTCTCCAGAGAGACTGTTCAAACATTTTATCTCAACTTTGATTGCCATAGAGACTTTTAACTTGCGCACTCATTTTGCATGCACATACTTGTTCTTTCTTTCTACTAAAGTGGTTCAGTAACGGGGATGGAAATCTATCCATCCGTAGGCAGATGGTCTCAACAGGGTAGTACAAATCGAAGCAGAATTTATTGTATTCAGCCAAATGGTCGCACTCCAAATATAGATTTCCTTTCTTGTAGACTGAAAAGTCAGTTAAAGCGAAAGTCGCTTGGAGATTCGGAATATTTTCTATCGGGCAGTCTTTTCGTCTGACGATTTTGAATGGCTTCTATGTCAAAGAAACAAACTTGACCTCGCAGTACATAACTGGGTATAGCTTCAGAATGCAATGGTCACAGTTGCCGAGAGGAGCCCATTTTAGTGCAGAAAATAACCATGTTTTATGTTTGAAGATGAAATCTAACAGTGCGTTTAGTCTGGTTTCGATGTTAGACCAGGACATTTGGTGAATGGTTACTAATAAATGAATGAATGAATGAATGAATGGTTACTAATGTTGAAATCATAAACAACGATAAAGTGGGTGCTCCCATTTTTGTACAGTAACGCTGGGGGGAAAATCGGCAAACTTCTTCAACGCAGATGGTGATGTAGCAGGAGCTACATAGGCATTTCAAAAGATAACAACATGGAAAACGTTCAACAACTTTGGTTTATTTTCAATTACATGGCAGCTGATCATTAACGTTATGTAAATAACAAGGCAATCGATTTACACCAGAGTTCGTTGATCTAACTGATAACGCGTCATCTACTATTATGCGACTTTCCAAGTATATGTCCTTATGGTACAGTAGTCCCAGATGGAGCCAACTTACTTGAAGCCTCTCGACACATATCTTCAAATTCCTTACGCACCCTAGAGGCAGTGAGGTCAGCGATTTCACTGAGGAGAGATGGCACATTGCTGAAAAGAATCCGCGGCACTTTTTCTCTATCTACAAGAATGTGCATGAGGTCAACTTGCCAACGAACGCCAAGTTTTCTCATTTTACTAAACTGCCTTTTGGAAATTTGTTTGGTGGTGTTTCTGACCTTTTTACCGCATTAGGTGTCAGGTGTCCTTCGTGTGGCGCCTCAAAAAGAATTCATAAATTCGGGAGAGCAGTATATCATTGATCACCCTAGAATGCTCAAGTTAAAAATTCTGGATACCGCACAATAAAATGGATCAATCCCCAGTAACTAGCGTAACAAACAGTACTCCAAATGATTCTCCGTATGTAATCGGGGACCAAACGGCAGCTCTGATCATACAACAAAAGTTCCTCGCCATATGGTTGGCGGCATTCGGCTTCGGATTTGCCTATCACTGTGGCCAACCACAGGACGCCTGCGCCTGAAGACGGACCATGGATGGATTGCGCTGCACCACTCACAGCTCCAACCACACACCCCATATCCAGTGTAAAAACGAAGGAATAAGACCGGGAGGCATGTGAATGGGAGCCACATTCCATCAACGGAGCCGGCCCACACTCCTTCTCAGGCAAACACAAGCACGCTGTACTTGGGGAATCAAGCGCATACAAGGCGGTGGCTGGACCGTAGTCCGTTCCACACTGAGTGCATAGAACCACTCTTTTAGCCTAGCACGATCACAAGGACTGTGCACTCCGTCCCCCCCCCTCCCCAACAACGACCAACTGTCTCCTGGAGCCAGATGGACGAGGTAGTGGGTAATAGACAGGTAGACATCTTGTCAAGATGCACATCGAACACAGCTACACCTGGGCTGTCAAACAACAGCCAATCATTCAAAATGCCGATATCGAATAAAGTAAACGCATAAGACGAGATAAATACTCGTAAAATGAACATATGGAAAAAATTGGTTAAAGGTGAATACGCGATAAGTATAAAATGCCCGAAAGTTATTTTAAAAGATACCACGCGATAAAATTACGCAAGTTCACCACAATTTGCATGAGCGACGCGTGCAAGTTGGGAGAAGATTATCAAGAACAAACCAAATAAAATGTAATGAATTTTATCCACATTCAAAAGACCTAGTTTAAGTGTAAGTTGTTTTAGCCTAACTGCGGTGAAGAAGCATCATGAATTCAACATCAGTCTCAGCAAAACAAACCATCAGGATATAACTCGCTGCAGTGATAGAAAGTTCAGGTGGAGGCAATGCTCTATACAAAATGTCAACCGACTTCGTGACATGGTTGCAGCTACAGAATTTAGTTTATTCATTGACCTTGATGTATCCAAGTCTTACGACACCTTGTCTTGTTAGTTGGATTTCTATTTTGACATTTGATGTCCATAGGTTCTTCTCCCCCCACCTGAAGTGACCGCACCGATTTAAGGAGAACGCATATAAAGAAAAAGACGGAATCTCATTAAGGAGGAGTTGCGTCCACTTAACCAAGTTTATATCCAGTCTATTCTTGGGAGTGGCACCTATCGTGAGCTATGGAGGATGCTGAAACAGTTTAGTGGATTTGCTCGGCGTGCACCTTGTTTCAAAGCGAATGTAGAAGAATCGAACAAGGAGTTCCATAACTGCGATACCACCATAGCCTCAGAACCATACTGTTCCCAGGTTCTGGCGTCCGTGAACTCTTTGCCTCCCATCGATAGTGTAGTTGCGAAGAATTTACTAAAACGCCTACTTTCCGATAAACCTAATGGTCCGGATAAGTTATCCCCCATCGCACTTAAAGCATATGTTGAGGTTTTGGCAACGCCTCTTGCGTCTGCATACGCAAGGTGTATGCAGCAACGCAAAATCGCTGACGGCTGCAAAAGTGACAGTATTACACCAGTACCGAAAAGTGGATCTACTAAGCATCGACCTATCGCTTTCCCTTATGTTGTTTTGAAGGTTCTTGTGTAAATCATTTTTGAAAAGATGCTGTCCCAAACTCGCTCCCTTGACCCCCTTCAATTCGCTTATCGCAGTTCAAGGTCTACTCTAGATGCAGTGGCCTTGCCTGGTGCATTCTGTGATGCCGTCACTTGACAACAGAACTAAATTAACTCATATGTACTTCCTTGATTATGCCAATGTATTCGGCTGCGTAAACGGCGAACTGCTGCTAAATGATCTACTCATTCAAGGAATATATCCCTCCAATGTGCATTTGCCTAGTGATTCTTTTACTGGGCGCAGTCAGATTATCCGACTCAGTGGTACATGCTCCTCCCCACTAATCACCAAGTCTTGTGTTCATCAGGAAGCAATTCTGTCGCCTTTTCTCTTTTCTACTTACGTCAACTCATTGACAGCCCCCACAGAAGTGACCTTACTAAAATATGCTGACGACATTGTCTTCGGGCATCAATCATCGAACCGCTGATTCCTTAGTCAAGCAGAGCACAGCCTCCAGCGCTTGTTGATTCGAAGGATGGCTTTAGATGTCAAAAGAAATTTTCTTTCAATAGCTCTACAAAGCCCCAAAGTTAGGGTCGTTTCATAACCCCTATGCACATCATGTGCATGTAATCGATGGGATAGCATGATATCATGTCCACATCGAGGGCTTCGAAAGGTGAATCACCGATGTGATGCTCATATTGGCGTTAGAATCGGAAATTTTCATTTGTCTGCAGGATATGCTTCAACGATAAATAAATAAATGGTATATGCCTGAGATACCCGGAATGTCATCCGCCGAACCTGCTCTAGGCTTGCAACATGGGAATTTGTGACGAAATGTCAACTTACCGACGGCCGTACACTTTTCGCATGAGAAGTATCCGGAATGTTGTTTAACCTGCTTTAGATAAGTTCTTGCTGGCGCATCAGCGACAGCGCAGTTAAGGTCCAGTTATACGTGTGGACCACCAACATGAATGAACACACCGTTCTTCAAAGCCTGCATGGTCGCTTGCAAGAACTCATGTACGTCTACTGGCTTGCTGCAGCACTGTAGATGCCGATGACAAAAATGTCCGGTTGCGGTTGCATCACCCTACAAAGTATGGGCCAAAACTGTTGTCCGGAACCGCGCAGAAGACATCCCATCGACATGAAATTGCAACTTTTTGCGATGGTGGAACAGTAGTTCGCAGGAAAATGCGTCGCAATCTTGATTCTAGTCCAAAGTGAACGTACCGTTCACCACGGAGGAAGCGTTCGGGGCAGTGACGTAGTGTGCGCATGAATGTGTGGGAAGATGCCAGCAACTCGGGATGTAAACGCCGAAAATGGTGCAGTAAGATGTTACTATGCGCAACTGAGTGATTTGCCTCCAGACAGCCATCGCAGAGAGGTTCCTCGAAAGTTAAAACATCCGAAGAGCGTAGAAGGATGCCTACAAAAAAGTATCGGCTGACATTAGGGCAGCACATACTCTGTGTCATTCCTTACTTCACGGACCTCCATACGGCACTCAGTGCTTTCAGCAGAAGCAGCTGCTGTTACCGCTGTAATCAGCAGACCTGGTAAAACTTCTGAGGAATTACAAACATCAACAGGTTTCTCATCACGCAACTCATCCAGCAGGTGGACGCACGGTTGTGAAGCTAACTACTATCGCCTATGACAGAATATGGTGTATATATTTGGTGTTGCGCGTGAGAATGAAAACATGCACAAAAGCTCAGCATCACTTCTGCTTATCATGCGCTGGACACTGGACCTAGAGCAGCCGTCACGAGAGTTGAGCCGTTTGTCATCCATGGCAAACGCTGGGATAACGAAGAGTGATCCAATGGAATATCTACTGACCAATGGCAGCGCATATAATGACGCATTCCAATACACCCGTAGTGTATATTTAATACAGATGTAGAAAAAGATATAGAACTTGTTAACACAGTGAGTAATGATCGCAAATCTATACAGTTCATAACTTTTAAATGTAGTTTCCTTGACCGCTCGAATTCAGTAGCAAATTGGGCGCCCGGTGGTGCCGTCAGGGTAGTGATTTCAAAATATCGCGCGAGTAGACTAACATAGCGGAGAAGTCAGGAGTAAAAACAAGAACGTTTTCAAGCAATATAATAACTGAGATGTGTGTTGAAAAATTCTAGAGACAGAAAGTATAGAGCGCGGCCAAATATGAAGGCTCCGCTGATAGAGAAATGCATTGATCTACAAATCACAGTGGTAGCAGCGTTGACAGAACGTAACGTACTCTACCAACTTGAACTGATCAGGTCACACGTGTGGACCACAACACTGAAGCCAGGCACGCGCATTTTATCGTGCGTGAATCCTACAAGTCATCGTATTCGATTAAATTAGGTTTGGTGCTTTAGCCCGCAGTTTTGACAGACAATGTGGACTTCCCTTGGCATAGAATACGAAATGAATCACAATAAGGTCTGGTTACGAACTCTGACTTGGCTGCTCCTAAGTAGTATCTCTCGCATTGAAAGACAAATGGATGATGAGTGACAGTCAGGTGTGAGCACTTCACAACAATGCTCCCCCAGTCCGGTTTCGTATTTGTTTGCATCCATCAGGTAGAGATAACAGATTTGCGTCTCTGTACTGGAATGTATAGTAAACCGGTTCATGTCCCTACCTTTACACAACCTAGCCGCGGACAACGCTTGTTATATCGGTCGACGTGGGTTCATTTGGAGCACCACTTAGGTGAGTGAAGTACAACGTGCAATCTCAATGATGACCACGATTTTACTTTGAAATGCTACTAACTCTGTTCGGTCACTAGCGTTACATGTGAAATAAATGGTAGATGTTGCCCGCAGTGCACTGAAGGCATACAATTTAGCATCTATCTCTTTCGACCGTGAGTGATCAGTTGAGTATGTTGACGCAAATGGAAAAGCTCTGCCACCAACTATTTGTGGCACGGGGGGTCTCACTAGTAGTGATGGGTACAAAACCACAAGGGCCGACCGCGTGTATCCAGGCTGCCAGCTGCATAGATAGCACGATGAACATTAAACGATGATTTATCATGGGATGAAAGCAAGTGTTTGACACGTCTCGTAGGTTAGTTGGGGTGAATACGATGAAAGTAACTACATGTGAGTCATCTACCGAGCCTCTACCGAGATACATGTGTTGATAAAGAACGTTATTGTGAAAGAAACATCGAGTGTAACCATGCCGAAATACACGGATCTAGTGATCGTTGACGTAAAGCATGAGAAAAGTAAACTATGGTGGCTCACTTAGGTCCGTGTGACATAAATCCTGTAGAAGGGCATGCTTGGCGTAATGCAATATGGTGTAATTTAGGTAACAGAGTATTGGGAGCCAAGAAAGGCATCCAATCATTTTTTGAAAGCGTCCAAATTAGGAGACGATGCGACTGAGCCTGGGATTGCGTTCCAGGGTTAACAAACCCGAGGGGAAAAATACTTCCGTCCATGCTCTATACGGCTATATAGTTCCTAGAAGTTCAAGCGGTTACCTCTGAGCTTAGCGTTATTGCTAAATTTTAGCAAGTGGCGGCATACATGGTTGGGGTCACTTACTATCAGATGCGCTACTATGAGATCGCCTCGCATCCTTCGATAGCGTCCGCTGAAAATTCCCACCAACTTCAGCCTTCGGTGGTAAGGATGATAGCGCAGGCCCTGTACGTTCTTTGTTGCTCTTCATTGTGGTGCCTCTAACGCCACTAGGTCGCGGTCCAGCCAAGGTTGCCAAACTTGGAATGTGTATTCAAGGTGTGGGTGTCCTTAGGAATTGTGTATCTTTGGGAAGGTTGATTGGTCAAATCTCCCGAATGCCCTTCGCAGGATGCCGAGGTGGTGGTTGCATCTTTTCGCAGCTACCTCAAGTTGTTTTGAACAATTGAGGTCACGCTGTCGTGTTCCTGGGAGCTGCTCTACAATACACGTACCACAAGCAAATACGTGTAGTCCTCTCTATGGCGTAATTGCACAACGCAACATTTGTCTACGTTGAATGGTAGGGCGTTTTGAACTGACCAGTTCGACACCGTGTTAAGATCGCACTGGAGCTGTTCGTGGTCATTCCGTCCTCTGTTACTTCGTCATATCTTGATATAATCCGCGAAGAATAGGAAATCAGAAGCAATTGATCTCACCAAATGGTTGATGAACACCAAGGATAGACTAGGTCCAAGTATCGAGCCTTGTGGTACACCACACACCACCTTGCTTGCATCGGACAGTGTTTCCCGGACTCCCACCTCTAACCGTCGTTTGTGTAGAAAATTGTTAATCCAACTCAGGATTGGTTCGCCAATGCCGTAGTTCCGAAGCTTCTGAAGGAGAATTCGATGTTCTGAGCGATCAACGCTTTTGTGAAGTCCAGGTAGATTACATCGACTCCTGCTCCATCATCAACGGCTTCAGTCCAACTATTGCGTGAAATTAATAGGTTAGTAGTACATACAAGCTTTTGAAGAAAGCCATGTTGCTCTGTGGCTAGTAACTTGTGACATTCCAAATACTGCATCAGATCATCTGCACTAATTGATTGTATAAATTTTGGATAACACAGGAAGTAGCGTTATTAGACGATAGTTGGTAGGGTCGGTGCGGCTACCTCCTTTATGTATGGGAGTGATGACACCTCGCTTCCATACTGGCGGAATATGGTTTACCTCTAGACATCCCTGATAGAAAACAGCCAGTGGTTCTGCAGTATCACTAGCTACTGACTGCAGAGTCTTCGGTCGATTGTTATCAACTCCAGGAGAACTGTGGATACTCAGGAACAACTGTTTCTTCGGCACACTTTCTGCATTGAAGGTGATTTTGTCTAAACCCGACAGTGGAGTAATAGAAAGGAGGAGAATATTTGGGCTCGTTACCTGCTGCAAAGTTTGGTAGTAATGAAGCCGTAGGAGATCGGCTGTTTCCATTGCTGACCGCGTGCATCCATCAGCAGTGACTAGTGCTGAAATCCCGCGCTTCACTTTTCGAAGGCCGTTAACGTGTCTGTACAGAAGGTTGCGGTTCATGCAGAATCGCTACATTAACTCCTACTGATGCGTGACCTTGTCCTCGCGGATCCATTTCATACAGAAGTTACAATGTGTCACGTATACAGTCCAGGTTTCGGCACTCGGGCGGTCCTTATGAGCTCCCCATGCCAAGTCCCTCAGGGATATACATTTACGTGTTCTGCTCTTCAGAAATGACTTGTTTTTAGATTAGAAGGACTTCTGCTCCCATGCGTACGCTACCAGTGTGGTTAAGATTCTTGTGAAGGTTTCCCAGGCAACACCTGGGGGGCACTCGGTTAAGAAAGTCCAAGATGTATCCTTAGCAAGCGTCGATAACACGTTATAGTGCGTGACAGTATGCACCTTATCATCCTCCTTTTCTGGATGTTCCGCGTAGCACCTAAAGTCAAGGAATAGAGTTACATGGTCACTGCGACCCGGTGGTGTGCTTTTACCTATCCCATCGACCATGAATGCTTCGTTAGTGAGTATAAGATCCAGTATCGACGACATTGTTAGCAGTTCGAAGTCTGGTGGGAGAGGTTACATGGTTGTACAGAGGGTGGTTAGCAATTAGCTCATGCAAACAGGCCTTAAACGCCCCCTGGATTGCTGACTTTTCCGTATCGTACACATTAAAGTTTCCAGGGATAAGAATGTGGGCGCATTACTTGTTCAAAGCAAACTGAAAGACATGATTCAGTTTGGGGTCCATTTCCGACCTAGGGTTTTGTGGGCAGTAACTTACGGCTAGTAGACATGTGTCCTTGATCCGCAACCATAGGCGGTACCAAAGCGAATCAGGACCTCGGATTTCCGGGTGATCGATAAATTCACAGTGGTGGTTTGTATTATACTAAAGAAGCACACCACCACCCCTTCCAGTTTTATCGTTCCGAAGCAGCGACATACCAGGTAACTTATCTCAGTATCGGTTATTACGAGGTTTAACCAAGTTTCTGTAATCATGAAAAGGTCCCGCGGTTGTCAGGTATGGAGTTCTCTAAGTTCGGCCAATTTACTCAGGAGATCTTGGGCATTTGTGTGCATACAGCACAGTGCTTTTGTTTTTAGAAGTACGTTGATGAATGTCAAATTTGTGTTTGTTTGAAGCCGGTCGTTAGGTGGCAGGCCTATACTCCTTTATGATTTATGAATTGCAGTCAGGTTGCTTGGCATTATTGGGCTTTCCTGAGCAGAAGTTGCGCTCATGCTGCACACTGTCATGTTGTGTGCCTTGGGCGCTGTTGTGTCAGTCTCTCCGCAGGATTGTGCGGATAAAAAGTTTACGGCGTTTGCCACTTCCATCGAATTGCTTACGACTCTTGGCCTTGCTTCTGCTGCCTTTAGCCGTATCGCTGTTGGCAACTTAGCTCGAAAGTTTGACCAGTGATCCAACTGAAGTTGCGTCATTCTCTCCGAGTGTAATACTACTTTATTAGTCTTGGACCGCAGCCCTTGTAGTTTGGTGATGGCGGAACTCTTGTCAAGGATTTGGTAATAACATGGTCCAGAGTGAGTTCTTCGCGGAGGTAGCACCCCTGCTCTCGGCCATGCGTTTGCACGTCGTAATCAGAAGAATCCAGAAGCTCAGGGATACCCTGAATAAATATGGTTTTCTTGCTGTCACTAGTAGGAACGCCGCGTTCATCACCTGCTTTCTTTGGGCGATCTTTCAAAGGGAGATCCGGCAATATACGCACTCCGCTCGGTGGGTTCCGAAGACGAACTACTGAGAGCAGAACGGCCTCTGTCTCATCCACTGAGTTCAGTGTTATTGGAAGAATTTGATGTTCACCAGCAGGCACTGAGGTCTGGTGACGAGCTAGGTGTTGCAACATAATAGACTCAACCCGAATACCAATCATACCGCAGATAGAACTCCACTGGTTGCAGTCGTCTTGCAACTTGCCTTTTCTTGTGCTAGATTCGGACTCGGGAACATTAGTGCATAGGAGAGTTAACGCAGCGTGGTTTTATCTAGCGAGTGTCGGCTTTGAAGTTGTTGCTGGTAATTTAGGCTGTTTAGAAGGCACCACTGGAGTTGACGGTAAAAGCTGCGTCGCCTCACTTATGCTCGGTACAGGAGGTAGACCTACTTGTGTCGCTCCCGATGTGTTCATCCAGACAATCAATGCCTAGGTTACCTGCCTGTTATCTGCACCAGGCTGCCTCCGCCTTTGAGCTGTCGGTGTCATGGCTGAATTTTCAAGTGACGGGTCCATGGTTGGAGGAGTGGAAGCAGGCATCTTTGAGGTTTATCCGCTTATGGGAGTGGGATGAGCCGTAAGATTTAGAGACACAGACGTTGCAGTGCGCTTGGAACGTTTAGCTCTCTTCTTCGGCTTGCAGTCAGAGTTTCCGTTTGCCGGTTGAGGTAGTAGCGTGGCCATATTTACTTCCGAGGGAGGGATCTTAGTATTTACAAAATGCGCGATTATTGCCGTCATCCTACCGCACTTTTTCATGAGCAAGGATAACCAGTTGACCACTGGAATGACGACTTGTTGGACAAATCCAAAAGGTATCGGCAACGTAGTTTGTCTGTCTCACTGTTTGGACGGATTTGCCTATACATTGCGGACGGTACGATCCAATGCAGCTAAAACAGGTAACCCCGATCTTAAGGACTTTGCCGCAATGCGTTGAGGAACATAGACAACGTCGCACCCTTGGAAGGCTGGTTGCCCTGTTATGATTTGTAGCAAGGCCTATCCGAGCGGTCTTTGTGGTACTGGCGCTCACTTTGATGAATTTCCTATGGGCCATACGTGTACGTGGCGCACAAAAACGTCAAAATTAGCACACAAGATGAGATTTGTTCAACCTGCAACAAGCTCAGTCAGCCGAGACAGATGTATGTCTCACCGCCTCCCACACGCGCGGTCGCGCGCACACTGCCGGGTTCAGCGATCAAACATCTCACGGTTGAACGCACACATCCACACAGAGCAACGGCGTGTATTGATCGGCCTGCCTTACGCTACGATAGAGGTGCAGTGCTAATAATCGTCCCACAGTGCCTCGGACGAGATGTTCAGTAGATGAGTGAAGCAAAATGACTGTACTTTTGTTATTCTGCAACTTGCATGGACGATAGCCAGGTAGTTTGGGACTCCTCAACTTCATAGTAGTGCAGCGTTTTCGCGCGGGCAACAAGCAATTTCTATTTGTATCAGCTACGGTCCTCGTGATCGAAAGACCAAAGTTCACTTCAATGGGAATCGCGGTCAACCTTGAGATTGCGCGTCGCAATCCATCCACACAACGTGTACTTCAAAATGACCCTAAACATCGTTCATTAGACCGTTGTGCCAAGCGTTGCCCGTCGTGACCCGGTGGCTTGGGGGTAGCGGTCACAACTAACATCCCAATGGTCCCGAGTTCGATGCCTGCTAACTCTATCTGATGAGATGTAGTAACATCGAAACGCGTCATAGTAGTGCAGTGTCTTCGGGCGGGCAACATGCAATTTCTATTTCCTCAACTTCTTCTTCTGAACGAGAACAAAATGTTTCCCGAAAAGTTCCGCATTGATGTGGTTACACACGTAGAACTCGACAATGAACATGCCAAAATGTGAACTGGAGCATGAGTATAATCCACACAAGTTAGATCAAGACGTAGGAAGCATTGTGTAGAGCTCGTCAAACTTGTTCGAACGAGTGCACGCACAATATTGTGTGTGTGTGTGTGTGTGTGTGTGTGTGTGTGTTGGAGTGGCCACAGATGGCGAAGCGAGAGCGGAGTCAAAGTGCGGCTGTACAACGTGGCAGTGCACTTAGCCCATAACACTGACAATTCACTATAATAGCGATAGTGGAATCTTTAGGGAATACAAGATGGTACAGAATACACGTTTAGCTGTCGTCATGGATAGGCAGTTTACGGGCATAAAACTTTGACAATTACCAGATAGGATTCCTTCAAGATATAGATCAGAGCTGACATTATGTAGTGTAGATGAGATGGAAAATTGATAAACAAGACTCATGCGTTGTCGCTACCGTATGGACGAGACGCATTAGGTGTGTCGAGTTTGTGGGTAGCAAAATATAGCATAACAAAAGTTGAAGAAATAAAACGAAATGGCTTTACAGGTTCTGAGTGTAGCAAATCTGTTCCCTAAGGCAGGCTGCTATAACACAAGGTGGATGCTACGGACAACCAACATAGGTGATGAGTGGGCCCAGAGCGCTTATCATGATCTGACCTTAGCAGCTGACTTTCAAGAGGTACAATGGAAAGATGGGGGTGAGCGTTAGCGATCAGTCCTTGTTGCTGCTTATCCCACATGTGATTCGGTCAGGATTACCTTGGTGACATTGTGGCTAGCAGGAGGCAACACCTTGGCATTCTAATTGTCGCAAACTTAAAAGTTTTCAAAAACCTTTAAACTTCCGATTTCCTTACTTGCTCTAAGCTGCATTAGTAACTTGTTTCATCGATGAATGTACCTAACAAAGAAGGAGAGTACAATAACCATTCGCTTGTGGATGGCTAAGGGTGCCCACTTCACTTGGGATAGGCTGCTGAATTCTCCAACGCGAGGATTGTTTCGGTTGTACACGTCAGTGATTGTATACCGTCAGAGTGAGTGAGATGGTGGCACCGATCGTACTGATTAGCGTCCTTTGCTCAGCCCCGTAAATGTCGGTTTGACAATTTTACAGACCATTCTCTCTACTCTCCATGAAGTACTTCGGATGCTAATGCAATTCTACACAGTTTACTATGTTAGTACTTTGGACAGCACTGACCTTGAAGTCCAACATATGTGAAGCGCGTGTACCTGAGTAATTTGGAGTATTCCTCTTTACCTTCTCGCAGCGTAGTCACCGTATGCGCATTCAAACCAATTTAACCATCATACCTGGTATTATCTTTTACGATTAATGACTTTAAAGTCACTAACTATTTAACTGTCCTTCATGGTTACGCACAGGCAGATAGCTCAATCACTTTAAGCTCATTACCCTTTTATGTAACCCAGTTCGATATAGAATTCTCTAGGCCGTCCGAAAAGCTCAAATCTATTCCAATCCAATGTTTCTCAACGCAGTTGTGAATGAATTTGTTACCTCGCAATCTGTGTTCAGTTACAAGTTCCAGTCGCTCTCCATTATTTTAACCACGTCAGCCAGCGCGCCTTCATAACCCATCACACGGACCGCGCAACCACGCCGACCGCTCATTTGACCTTTGTAACCACAACGCCCTGACTGGTAGTGCAGTAAACGTGCTCGCCTCTGTCACAGAGTTTCACGTCTTCCTCTTCACCTAGCGCGGTTATCGTACGCTCATTCGAATGGATTAATTCCCCGTTTTCAGTGAACATATTTCACGGAATTATGTTCTACGGAATGTGATTTGTGTTACCTAAGTTGTTTCAGCGCGCTTTGTGCTTCTATACAGACGTGCCACCCTGTTGTTTTTAATGGTATTCACTACTGCGATACTGTGATCGATTAAGGATTCTTCGCGCTATCTGGTGGTCCTAGCATTATATCTAGAGGATCATTTATAACGAAGCTGCGACCCAATCTGTGGTTTCAATTGCATTCGCCCATCGCCGGCAATTCTCTCTACCATCCACCCACTACAAGCCAATTCCAACGGCTCTGTCCTACAGGAACCAATGGGGATAAATAAGCTAGCCACACTCCGTGTACCTGTGTCCTCCGCGTGACCCACTCACCTACGGTTACGGACTTAGATTGGAACAAAATCGCGAGCGTCACTCGCTCTCCACTTCACGTGATCAGACAAGGGAAGCGTTCGTTTGCATAAACGGCCCCCAATGGAATTGCTTCCACCTAACCGCAAACGTGTTGAGTAGTAGTGTGCACGCTTAGTTAGAAGAGGCATTATTTGTGAGTTTTGCAGCCTTCCGTTCCATCCCGCTGTGCTGTTTTAAGTCTAATAAATTCTACGAGACAAATCAACCTGACTGATGTATTCTGGCTTTACCTAACATGCAGAGCAATACAAATAGTCAACTGTATAATATCGTTCGTGAAAAATTGTTAAAAGCTGGCTTAAGCAGTCCAGCGGATGGAGAGCTTCAGGATTGTGCGATTAAGAGCTAACAGCACCGATCCTGTTCTACAGCAAACTCTTCGGGGCTAAAATCAGACTTACTAACCGCCCAACAGCATCTGCGCCATCTACTCCGACAATTACTAACACTTTAAGTAGGCAAGCTACGTCAAGCGTGAATGCTATTAGCTCATCCCTAGATGCCATATCTCACGAGTTGGTCACAAAACCGAGCCGGGTAACATACGCATCGCTCGCTTCGGTAAAAAGGTCCAATGAGACACCAGTACGTCCATTTGCTGGACCAAGCACGCGCTAGGCGATGCCGTTTTTATAACATTCTTTGTTGCCCGCCAAACAATCCAAGTTACCAGACAGAACACTCAAACCGACATTGGCTAAACAGACGCACAATGCTTTAACGATCACGTACACTGAAGTTACTGAGTCAAGATCTTGCACAATAAAGGGGAAGTTGTTAAGTGATCGCAACCTTTGGACTGCTATATGCGATGCCATTGGTATTCGGCTTGAGCCAACTGCGCTACGACATGTAGCACGTCACACAAACTCAGGGCACTACGGCGAACCCCGATTTCTTCGAGTAACATTGAACTCGACCGAGGAAGAAGAGAGAGTGCTACTCTCAGCAGTTTATCTTCGTAACTCATCGAACGAGGTAGGCATACTACCAGATATTCCTGGGAAAGGGCAGTCAAATGAAAAAGGAATACATGGCAGCCCTTATATGAAGGAAAGCAAGAAAACCGTATTTGTTCATGGTGTTCCTGAACTACTGGGATCTCCTTATCACGAAGCGCAAGAATATGACCTGGAGAAGTGGAGTTAAATCCGCGAGGCACTTCCTCTTTACTACGTTATCGCGAAATCACTAATGAGATTTCCTTCATCTCCAAACTACAAGGGCTGCAGTTTAAAATTATTGAAGTGGTACTACACTCTGATGGAATGACTGAAGTCCTATTGGATGGCTGATTGAAGAATAGCTCCAGGTTACCTACCATGAGTAGGCTGAGGAAAGCAGGCGCACGGCCACTAGTTGTCAACACTTTATTGGAACATAACAAAGTGGATAAAATTTTGCCACTATAATCTTGCAGAGCGACACGTGACGAGACAGGAAGAAACAGGAGAGAACATCTTAATGGGGTGCTCCATGTTACTATGCAGCCTGCCTGAAATTCACGAACCAATGACCCACCAAAAAATGACTAGCTGCTGATCGACGAACGGTAGACTGAAAACTAGACACGAACTTGTAGTCCACGCACACAATTCTAACATCAAAACTTGCATGTTTGCATAATAACGCTCAAGGTGTTCTTACTACGCTGGCCGAACTTAGAGAACGCCACGCGTTTTGACCGCGGGTTAGGCCGTGAGATAGCAGCTTCTGAAGTAAATTTACCTGGTATGTTGCTGTTTCGAAATGTCAGAGCTGGAATATGTGGTTGCGTAATTCTGTCTTACAGGGCTAACGTCAGAAGTGAATCTATTGACCTCCCACAGATCCGTGCTCCAGATTCGCTTTGGTGCCGGCTATGGTTGTAAAACAAAGACACATGTATTATAGCTATGATTTACCGTCCACCAAACTCTAGGTCGGAAATGAACTCTAAACTAAGCCACGTTCTTCAGAACGCTTTAAGCAAGTCATACAGTCACATTCTTATTACAGGCGAATTTAATGTGAACGACCTGGAAATGGCGACGATGCATAGCTTGCAGTTTAAAGCCCGGTTACAAGAGTTAATTTCCAGCTACCCTCTCTAGAACGACGTGAGCTCACCCACCAGATTTCGAACAGCAAACAAACCGTCGATGCTTGATCTTGTGCTCTCCAACGAAGAACTCATGGTCAACGGAATAATTACAAGTACACAACTGGGTCGCTGTGACCATGCGACTCTACTGTTGAACTATATGCGTTATGCGGAATATCCTGAGAAAGAGTATGTTAAAGTGTATACTGTCACGCACCACAACGTGTTATCCGCGCTTGCTAAGGTGGTATCTTGGACCTTCTTAATTGATTGCCCACCAAATCTCGCCTGGGAGACTTTCACAAGGTCGTTTAGCACACTGGTAACGCAGGCAACTGAGCAGAAATACTTCCGTCGTCAAAGGAGAAGGAAGTCATTGCTTAGGAGCAGAACACGTAAATGCGTGTCCTTAAGGGAGTTAGCATGAAAAGCTCAAAATGATTTCCCGAATTCTGAAACCTGGACTGTGCATGTGGCACAGCGTAACTCCTAGGTAAGATTGGTCCGCAAAGACAACGTGACTTATCAGCAGGAGTTAATGAAGCAATTATGCACGAACCGCAAGCCCTTATGCAAGTATATTGATGTCCTTTGTAAGGTGCCACGCGGAATTCCTGTAATGACCAAGACTGACGGTTGCAGGCTATCTGGAACAGAAGCAGACGATCTCTTACGGTTCCATTACTCATAAACGTTTCAGAGAGTAACGGGCCCAACGGTTATTCCTGTTTTTATTGTCCCACGTTAAGCTTCATCCAAAATCACTTTTACTGCGGAACATGTGTCAAAGAAACAGTTTTCTCTGCGTACCTACCATCCTCCTGGTGCCGATAACATTCAACCGAAGCCTTTACAGACAGCAGCCAGTGATCTGGCGGGACTTCTGGCTATACTCTATCAGCCCTATATAGAGGAGAACCATATTCCAACAATACGGAAGCGATGGATCGTCACTACTATTCACAGGGGAGGTAGTCGTACTGACCTAATCAATTACCGTCCGATAGCGCTAGTCCCTATGCTTTTCAAGGTTATGAAGTTTATCATCACTGATGCACTAATGCAATATCTGGGAATTCACAAGATGATGGCACCAGAGCAAAATGGGTTCCGACAAAAGCGCTTACGCATTACGAACCTGATAATTCCACGCAACAGCTGGACTGAAGCAGTTAATTGTGAAGCAGGAGTTGATGTCATTTACTTGGACTTCTCAAAAGCGTTTGATCTCAGACCACCGAATTTTCCTCCATAAACTTCAGCACTACGGCGTTGGTGATCCACTTCTGCGTTGGATAGGCAAGTTCGTACCCGAATGTCGGTTACATGCGAGATACGTGAACCCTGTCCAACGCAATTGAGGTGGAGTATGGTATACCACTAGATTCAGTGCTCAAGCCACGGCTGCAGTTGCTTTTCATAGACGATCTTCCGAGGGAAAATACTTCCGATTTCCTATTTTTCTCGGATGATAGCAAGTTATGGTGAGCCATCAGGGAACCGAACAAGCATGAAAAGCTCCAGCGTGATCACAACACTATCTCAAACTGGCCATTTCTGTATTCACTACTGTTCCATTTGGAAAAATATCACGCTGTTCAATCGTGCCGTAGGCATGACTACGTGCATAGGCTTGGGTTGCAGCTATTACAAACAAAAAATACGACCTTGGTGGGCTCGTTCAAGGTGGCCTCCACTGTTCAAAGCAGTTAGTGACAGCTGCGAAAAGCACCAACCAGCAGGTCAGTTTGCTTCGGAGAGCATTCGAAGTTTCGACAATTCCATCTTCCCCATTATGCGCGACTACTACGTACGCCATTACGTTGAATACACCGTCCCATCTTGGCAATCTTGGTTAAAGCGCGACTTAGCACTGCTACAGAAACAACGCAAAGCCACGGAAAACGTCAAGGGACCATGAAATCTGTCCTATCGTTAAGGCTGAAGTCACTGGAAGTTTTCATTGGCTGCCACCGAAGGCTGCGTAGCGATCTCATATTAGTCTACCAAATACTGAGTGACCCTAATCACGTATGCCGTCACATGCTGAAACAGCCATAACACCAACCTCAGAGGTAAGTCTCTGAAATTGAGTGAACAGTGTATCCGCCCGGAATGCCTGCGGAATTATTTTTCTCTTCGGATTTACCAACCCTGGAACTGTTGCCAACGGTAGTTGCGTCCTCACCCACCTTGGATCCTTTCAAACAAAGATTTGCTCTTGCCCTTGGCCCCTATCACTTTGTTGCCTAAACCATGCTACTTTGGAATATATAAATTATCTCTCACATAAATCTGAGGAGGCGGTCAAGATGTGAGAATTCTCGTTCATACTGTGTTCACGGATTGCATCAACTATAACTGTCCTCATGTTGCTTCGTCGTTTGCATGCAGTTCCCACTTACACTACTATTATTCAGCGGCCTAACTGCTGGATAAACGCTCAAACAGGCAACTCATATACCTTCTAATAGTGTAGTTTACCCACACTACCCTTGCGGACTTGTCAAGCGACCACCCTTGTACCCGGCATAAATCATTGTTCATTGACCGATTGCGCTGCGACCAAAGTTGGAAAAGTACAGAATATAAACCAACACACAAGGTAAAGTAATGACACCACGCTTAATGGTAGAAATCATGCAAATGCGAATCCGAAAGGGCTCCAACTGTAAGATAATTGTGGGTTAGGTGAATGTCCTCAATTAATTAAAGTAGGTTCAGCTTCCTCGCGTTGTTTCAATGGTATCAACCGAAGTGTGCAAATTTGTCTCCACGAAAGGTACAAGAGCGAAATAGCTCCCAAAATGTCCTTTGGTAACGTAGTGCATGTTTGACCATCCCATTGGTTAAGTTTTTGCTTACCCTAGCCAGATATGCTACCGGTTAGGGACAGAAGCCGAGCAGCAGATGAACGATATGATTAAATGATTGGAAGTGAGTCTGCACCAGGGAAGCGCAGTGGACGCTAAGCAACGGAAGGCCGCACAATTTGCTCCCCCCGAACCGCAATCAGTCAGGGACCTATCGGCATCGTCTTCTGCTACTTTGGCAGAAAGCCTGGCGAAAACCGACCGTACTACGAGTGTCGAGCAGTACTCGTGGCAAAGAATATTAGGCCCCACCTGAAATGTTTGGTCAAGCATGTTCCGTTAGACCTGATATCTGACATTAATAAAGAAGAAGCAGCCAAATACCAACCCTCGCGACCGGTAGTTCAAACATCTCTGGCTAAGCCAGAGTCCCCAGGGGAATCAGTTACCTAAGCAGAGATTGCTGCAAAGGTCAGCAGAGGCCGCCCTTGCACTCTCTTCTTTTGCAAACACTGTCGGCGCAACTAGAGCGACAATCATTAAGCAATCACGGCTCGTCAGCATGTCAGGGTAAATGTTCCTCCGACCTTGTAACACAACGAAAAAGGGATCTAACAATAGTGCTGCGGCTCTTAATTGCTACAATGTCCCCGAATCTACCGCCATCGCTTTGCGTAGCAAGTTAGCATATGATCAAGACGAATGGAATTCATCGTGCGTTCTGATGAGCGTCAAAGCCAAACAAACCTAATACCGATCACCCGTCATCCGAACTCTGCACGCCATGGATAACCCAGACTTATTCGAGTAATACTCAAATCCCCCATTGATGTAGTAAACGTGTTGTTCTCTGCAAGTACGCTACGTCACGGATCCTTTGGGATACGCAACTATTTTGATGTCCGTTGGAGCGCGCGACAATCAGAAAGGGACACGAAAGTACGACACAGCCAGCAGGATCGCCTAAAAAATCTTTATCCAAGGCGTGCCACAGCTTTCTGCTGACGATATGTAAGAGGCCGGTAATCACGATTTAAAACATTTGCGGTTCACTTGTGAAACACTTTCTTCGGATGATGTTGTGGCGCGATGACTCAACTGACTACCTCTCTCACCAATATATACAGGATCCGGCCCAAAAATTTTAAAACGTGCTTCAGTCAAACAGCAATGGATGTATTGGTTCGATGGCGGAGAAATTGCAAATGCCTTCCTTCTGAACTTTGGTTAAATGCTGCAGAAGTTTTGCAAAATGCAGATAGCAAATTATCTGAAGCAGCAAAGGTACCGGCGATGATGCAGGAGCTTTACTTGACTGCAGCTTTACTCGACGCAGACGTAGGTCAAAACGAATGTTGGGACGCACCTTGGCCGAATCAAGTTACAGACAAGAGATCCGAATTCCATCAAAAAACGAGCAACGGCCGACCTCAAGTTGGTCGACATTCTCTAAACCTTGTCTCCTTTAAACCTCTGTTGGTGACTAGTCTGCTTGTATACGTACGCTCAGAGTCTTTTTAAGAAGCTGGCCGAACTGAAAGACAGCCAAGCTTCTGAGCCATATGACATCATCGGTATCACTGAGACATAGTTGCACACTGGAATGGGGGTTGCTGAGGTTTCGCTAACGAGCATGTCGCTCATCCGGAAAATAGACTCATAAGCGGAGGGGAACTTATGTATTACTGAAACGAATTGCGGTGCCAGGCCGTACAGGACTAAAGTTCGCAGTCCGCCGATTCTCTTTGGCGCCGCTTGCAGCTAAATGGCAGGGACACTTGCCGTGTTACCTGGGTGTACCGCCCCTTAACTCCACCCCCGAAACTTACTGCCACTTAGAGACTGCTCTAAGGCGTACCCTAAAAGGCAGATACACTCACCTCCTCATCAATGGCGATTTTAATGTGCATTGTTTAAAAATCACTGCCCCGATCGGGGAACAATTCGATGACAATCTGCAAGAGCTCGTAACCACTGTCTCGCTTTACAGTCACGTAAGTTTTCCCACTAGGTTCAAGACAGGTAACAGACTATCAGTGTTGGATCTTTTGCTTACCAAAGAGCGCGTATGATTACTGCCCGTTGGGTCGCAGTAATCATGCAGTCATCAGTTGCCAATTCGACTGCTTTGCGGAGAATCGGAGTGTGAACTATGAGACTGTGTGAAACATCACAAGCTACGATAGATTAGCGCAACTTGTCAGCGCTAAACGTGGTCGTTCCTTGCCGAAGAATCCTCGGAATTGGCCTGGCTCAAGTTCGTCAACAAATTCAATCGGCTTATTACAGTTGCTTCAAAGATAAAGAGTTGCAATGGGTCTAAATCAGCTTCGTTCGTTAGGAGATTTCAGATATGGGTGATAGTACGCAACGCAGTATGGCAGATGTTTAGAGAAGCTCCAACGCCGGAAACCTGGGACAAATGCGTAGCCCAACTTAACCACTGTACCCAACTACTCAGAGAAGACAAGGCCACCTATCAGCATATCGTAAAAACTTTTATTGCTAGTCCAAAACTGCTGCGTATGCATGTAAATGGCCTACGAAACGTTAGGCAAGGAGTTCGTCCACTCAAAACGACCGGCGGCCCAACAAGAACCGCTATGGAAGCATCAAAAGCGCTGCGGATGCAATATATCCAACGATTCAGGGGGTCCTGTCGTCAAGTAACCTTATCGCTTTCGTCATCACTTAGCCAGGATTAACCCACATCATTTTACCACTGAAGCTGACGTCTCTACGCGAGAACAGCGCCCGGGGTGTCGATACCATGCGTCCCGAGGCACCGGAAGCAGCAGCAAGCTAATTGGCAAGAGCTTACTTTTCCCAGCGCTGCTTAGATCAGAAGGAAGTTCGAGCTAAGTAGAAACTTGGAAGCATAATCGATTCACAAAGGCGGAAGCAGTACTGATTGTAAAAGTCGGTCCTTCAGGGACAAAACGTATATTCTGCAAACCATATGACCAGGCGAAAACGCAGGCAGAGGGCGAGTGAAACGTATCGGTATATACAGCTAGTTGGATCCATAATTAACGACCTTTGTGAATGCATGACATTTCTCCTTTGATTCAGTCAAACAAACTCACTCCAATGCGTCCAACTGTTGGCCAATCAGCGTGCATGCGAGAAACGTGTGAACGTCCAATCAGCTGCCGCCTTTCCTTGCGGCAGCCTAACGGCTTCCTTGCTGGGCTGGCACCGCACGTTCGTTCGAGTGTATACTTCCATCACATCCTCTCTTTTTTCATGTTCTTGCTGCTGTACTTTGCTAAATAGTCCATACACGTTACCACTCCGCGTCCTCTTTGTTGGATCTGCCGATGTCGCCTCATTGCCGCACGCAAAATAACGCTCCCTCCCTGATTCATGCCGTCGCCTCGGACATCTCCTCAGCTGTATTCGGTTTCTTCTCAGCTTCTTCCCTCCAACATTTATTTCGTATGACCTTTCACCGACTTTCGCAGTCACGACTCCTTTCCTCCACCGCTCCTGTCCATCGGGAATTGGTTCAACCCATACTTCTTCCCCCACTGTCAGCTCAGGTAATTCCCGTGCGCCGTTGTCGTAGTACCGTTTCTGAGTAGCCATTCGCCTTTTCAAACTGTTCTGTACTTTCTCAAGTTGTGGCATGACAGGGCGCAGAAGTTTGCGGATGCAGGCATCAGAGTTCTGGTCCTTCGACTTTATAGGCGCTGCACTGTGCTCAGGCCGATATCCGTTGAAGGAGTGTTGCGACTCTCCAGTAGCATGAGGTATGGGTCCTCCCGAGTATATCTAGCCTTCGCTAATAGTCGCTTGGCTTGCTTCACTGCCGACTCTGCCTTCCCATTTGATTGACTGTGATAGGGACTGGTTTGCCAGTGTGCGAATTCCCATTTGGTTTCGAAAGCCTGGAATGCCCTGCTGCTGAACTGTGGACCGTTGTCCGAGACTAGCTCCTCCGGTATCCCGTGCCGTGCGAATTGACATCTGAGTTTGTTGATTACTGCCCCCGTGGTCGTGGTGGTGAGTAAATCGATTTCAAAGTAATCACTATAGTAGTCCACCATGAGTAAGTAATCCTTTCCGTTGTCCCAGAATAGATCCACTGCTACCTTTTGCCGCGGTCGGCTCGGAACCTCATGCAGCATCATCAGTTCCTTCGTTTGCCGAATGTCGTGTGAACGGCACGCCGCACAGTTAGACACATGATCCTTGATCTGACCTGTCATTCCTGGCCAGAACATCAGTTCTCTTGCTCGGTTAATGGTGTAATTTGCACCCAGGTGAGCGCGATGGACATGCTTCAGCATCTCCTTTCGGAGAAAAGAAGGGATTAGGATTCGACTTCCCTTGAACAACAGACCGTCACATACAGTGAGTTCGTCCCGAAAATTGAAGTAGGGTGTTAATTCCTTCGGGAGCTGCTCCTTTGTTTCTGGCCACCCATTGAGGATAACGTCTCGCAAAGCTGCAAATTTTGGTCTTCCAAAAGGTTTTCTGTCATTGCCAGATGGTGCACCATGGTAACTGTCTCGATCTCTTCTAGATGATGTTCGGCCACTGGCGGATGTGCTCTCGACAGGGTGTCCGCGATGAACATCTGTGTGCCAGGTGTGTACACAATGTCAATGTCATACTTTTGGAGCCGGATAAACACACGCTGCAGACGGCGAGGAACGTTATTCAGTAGTTTAGTGGCTATCGACACCAGCGGCTTATGATCAGTGTACACGGTTGTCTTTCTTCCAAAAGTATAATCATTGAAACGCTCCATGGCATAGACCACTTTCAGCATCTCCTTCTCGATCTGTGCGTACCGCTTCTCGGCCTCTGTGAGTGCTCGACTGCGGAAATCCAAAGGTCTTCTGTTCTGCAACAGAACAGCACCTATTCCACTCTGGCTACTATCACACTGTACCTCCAATGGTTGTGCTGGATCGTAATATCCGAGTACGGGCGCATTACTGATAAGTTTCTTAATGGTTTCGAAAGCCAAATCCTGTTCCTTCCCTCAGCTGCAATTTACTCCTTTGTGAGTTAACTGCCTAATCGGAGTCATGACATCAGCGAGTCCTGGTAGGAACCGGCTTAAATAATTCACCATACCGTTTAGGCGATGGACTGCCTTCACATCATTAGGGGACGGCATCTCTTGTATCGCCTTAATCTTCCCTGGGTCCACCCTGATTCCGTCGGATGTTAACACATGCCCATGGAAAATCACCTCCTCTTTCCGCAGCTCTACTTTCTCGCGTTTTAGCTTGATGTTCTTTTGCACGCAACGCCTCAGGAACCGGTGTAGCTTAGTGTCATGCTCTTCTTCGGTAGAACCGTAAATCAGAACGTCATCTGCCACACAGGTTACACCATCCAAATCATCTATTGCTTGCACCAAACGCTTATGGAAAATTTCGCTAGACATCTTCAGGCCAAACGGTAATCGCAGCCAATGATAACGTCCGAACGGTGTAGCAAATGTGGGGAGGAAACCAGCTTCGTCGTCTAGAACAATTTTCCAGAATGCAGAAGAAAGGTCTACTTTCGTGAAAAACTTAGCTTTTGTCAAACGTGGTAAAACATCTTCTAACGTCGGTAGCGCATAATGTTCTCTACGCAGGGCCTCATTCAGTGGCTCCGGGTCTATACATACGCGTAGTTCGCCATTTTTCTTCGTAATGATTGCGACCTGGCTAACCCAGTCTGTTGGCTCATCAACATTTGCAATCACACCCTGCATAACCAGCTTGTTCAATTCCGCGGAAAATCGGTCACGTAGCGTAAATGGGACTCTCCTAGCAAGTAACGCAATCGGGCGTACCAAGGGATCTAACGACAGGTTAGCGGTACCTTCAAATTCCCCTAAACCCGGGCTAAACACAGACGG
>OX104061.1:24959219-25001932 GCA_944474145.2 Dicrocoelium dendriticum
GCGATGTTTCTTTTCGATGGTCGCGTGCTCCAAGGGACCTCAGGATAGATGCGTACCTTACAAGGCCCATGTTGTAGCGCACTTGCAGAGAGTAAAACGTTTTCTACATCAGTGGCCGATTCCTGTGTTATCCTAATAGTTCTGGGTTCGCCATAGTGTGCAGATTTCGAGTGAATAGTAACGCTCACTAGGTTTGTGGGTTTGGCTGTTACTTTCATTAAAATACATAGTGAGTTCCACTGGTCTTGGTCGTCAGACAACTTACTCCGCAATATGATCGCGGTAGGTTCGTGGATGTGGGTGCACACGACAGTCAGGGAGTTATTATTGGTGCCGCTTGCTGTTGAATTGCAAGATCGGTTGATCGTTGGGACTGGCTTCATGCCAAGTGATGATGATCCACCGCTTGTCCCTCTTTTGGCCTTTGCGGTGTTTGCAACAGAGGAGACACTAAAGGTATCATCCCGAGGGACTTTTGCAGCGATCTATGCATATGTGGCTGGAGTCTCATGGGGTTTGAACATGACCAGAGACTCTTGGATTGCGGATGCAGTGAGGTTACTTCTCTTAAATGCCCGGTCACTCAACAACAAAATGCACCACCTACTGTTTCTCTCTTGTCTTGACATTGTACTTGTCACGGAGACTTAGGAAAACGAACTTACTTCTACTACACACCTTTATATCCCAAACTTCCGAGGCTTTAGCAGTAGTCGCATATCCCGCTGTGCTGGCGGTTGCCGCATATATGTGGACAATAAGCGCAATGCAAGTTCTATGTATGACCTACTTCTAAGTGGTCTTGTTGACTCTGGTTGGGGTAAGAATCAAATAAATTGTTAGACCAACCCAATTGGTTGTGTGACAACCCATCACAATGTCATAAATCGGATAGCGATCAACTCGCGGAAGTCTTCTCCTATGCTTCTGAGCAGCCGGCAACTCAGAAAATTATTGATGGAGATTTCAATACGCCTGAGATCTGGTATCGACTACGGTCCCCATTAACATACCTGCATTTTGTTTCAGCAATCCATGCATCTGACTGGATTCAACAAATTTTGTCTCTGACAAGAGGTGAACACCTGCTAGACTTAATTTTTACAAAGCTATGTCATTGACTCAAATGCTTCCTCCCTATTCTTCCTGGGAGTGACAACAAGATGGCAGAGGCCTACTTCGAAGTACTCGTCTACAATCGTGACGCATCCAATAAGCTCATAAGTTTTCATGACCATCACAAGGTTTTGCACTGGGATAAGTATTTGTTTTTTCCTGAACCTCCACATGCAGTTGACGTTTTATGCAGACATGTAATCTCGTGTCTAGGTCTCATCTGCCCGATATGTCAAAGGCGTACTTCCTCAAGATGAGTCGGAGCATTATCCCGTCGCATATAACACGAAAGATGAAGAAGCTACGATATAGGCCTAAAAAACTAACAACCCTAGTCTGTTAATTTAACAAAATCAAATAACGTCATCCTTAGAAACCAACTGGTCCTCAAAACTTCTCAGAGACGAGATCAATGCCGTAGTCTCATGCTCCAAACCTAAGGAAATGATCAAATTGTTCCAGCTCAGCGGAACTTCAGGCATAATTTAACAGCGCCCACTATACTGCCTGACAATAGCTTTTCTACAAACTCGGCTCAGATTTATGAGATTTTCAATGAATACTTTACATCGTTTTCACAGTGTCGTGCATATTACCGATGATTAACTTCCCTGCTAAAACTGCAGATTGCATCAGTACTATTGAATTTGAGCAATCGAACATATGAACTCTGGTGAACTCAAGGTGATCGAGCGCTTATCCTGGTCGCAATGGAATACCGTCTGCTGTGTTCAAATTCGGAGGCCCTGATGTCCCATACTGCTTCAAAATATTGTTACATAATCTATAAACTCTGGAGTTATTCGATGTGTGGAAACATGCATTGGTTGCACTAAGGTATAAAAATGATCCACCTCAAGTACACAAGAGCTATCAGACCATCAACCATAACAACATTCTGTGTAGAACGATGGAAAGGGCAATAAAGGCCAAAATCGTCGCACTCTTATCGTCCCGAATGTGATCAACACTTCCCAGCACGCATTTCTGATAACACGGTCATATACTACTGGGCAAGTACAATTTTCAAACTTCTTTACTCATTTCACTGACCGTGAGAAGCGCCCGGTCATCATACTTTTTCATATGCGTAGTTGGTTCTATCTCGTACTACATGGAAAGCTTATATCGGTATTACTGGTATTTATATTGTTGGATATCATCCTAGCTTACTGGTCGACATCAGGCAGTCGAAATATGATACAATACTTGCACAAGTAGTAAGGACACAAATGGCGTGATCCAATGAAGTGTCCTAGGGCCTCTGTGTTTGTGTTACACATTAACGATGTCTTCGATGCCATCAAACAAGGCAAACCATATGTATTAGCCGATGACCACAAAATCGTTTATTAGTTCGATTCAGACGATATCATTAGTGCTGTGGCCGAAATACAAGGCGATCTGCATGAACTGGAAACGTAGTGACGCAAATGGAAAATCTAACTCTCATCCGAGAAGTGCAGCTACCTATACCATTGGTGCAGCGTTGCACCGACTGCCTTGATGTTAGAAGCTAAAACAATATCCACCTGTCACACACTTCGTGAGACTGGGCTGCACTACTCGAGCTCTTACAATTTAGCCGAACCGGTGCTGTACACTGTCGCGAAAGTCCGCAAATTAGTAGGTTTACTATTGAAATCCATTTTGTTGAATAAACCCAAAACTTGTCCAGATAAAACGCATTCGTCCCATATTAAAATACTGCTCATTAATATACTTCAAACTGAGAAAAAGTGGCAATAGAAAATGTACAGCGTTTCTTTACAAAGAGCCTAATGATAAAATCTGGTGATCTTACTATGACCGCTGCTGCGAGATAAACATAAAATCCCACTGGTTAAGGAGGCTAAAAGTTAACCTGAGTTTCACGTTTGAGAGGAAGCACGAACGCAACTTTACCTAAGAACTCGAGGTTATACTACAACCACTCTTCAAATACAAAATAAGGAATAGACACAACCCTTTACAAACCGAATTAGCAAGAACTAGCTTGAGATCAACTTTTCCTCTTAACCACTATGCAGTTTGAAAGGGGACATCTTACCACAGAATCTGAAAATGTGCAGCTCAAGGGTGCTTTTCGTACTCAAGTTAGCAGCGAATTGACAGTAAATAAAGTGATGGACATACTCAACTTAGACTTGAGTATAACCACGTTGTATGAGGAAGAGCCGAGAGATATATAGCAAACGAAGAATTTATCTCATTCGAAATCAACTCACCATTATCATGCATTTTATCCATAGAAAAACATTTTCCGCACTTCTAACTAACCCCTTTATTTTTCTAGTGGCATTAAAGCGCAGTGTACGGATTAATTACCGAAACCTGTCCATGTCACTCCCTACACAACTCGGCTGGCTTATATGGTTAAACGGCTGAAACATCGAATAACTAACACTTTCCATATGATCAGATTGAACGCAAACCCTTTCTTGATGATATAATCGCAAATTTGATCGGGTTAAACACAAGGTCGATGTCTCGCACTGCCGAGATACAAAGTATTGTTTTATTTTTATCTACTTATGACTCGTTTTATTTTACACTCCTATTGTGCTGTTACCTATTGTTCTTCTTTCCTGGAAGCAAAAGCCCAGTAACAGTGAGCAAGCCTCAATGCTCAGTGCCATCAGTCCCTGTAATTTTCGAAAGCAAATATACTATGATAAACCAGAGAGTGGTTATTAGAAATGTCTTACATATCCATATTTCAAGCAGCCGTCCGTTTTGGACATTTCCCCTGTACAACTTCTAGATCAGTCTTGCTTGCGCAGAAGCAGAACATGCTACTTCTTTAGTAGATATCCTTACCGTTACTACTCTAGTACCTCCACATATTTTAAATACTACTTTACTTCATTATGGACCACGACCGGGTTGATTACCTTAGGCAATGGATTGTAGCTTCCAAGACTAATCGTTGTACCCTTGCAAAGCGCATTGTCATTGGTTTCCTGGCAAGCAAAATGTGCTTGACTCAAAAACGTGATTGACGACACTGGCTAGATGACATGATTATCCACACTATATACATAGAAAAACAGCCCTAAAGATAAGTCACATAGATGATGGCTTACCTGCTTTAAAAGGCACACCGGCACACGACCGTATTGGGCATGGAAGTGCGGGTGCAACCCATTGTTGTTATAACCTGCATGGATCCAAGTTCCCAGGATACGGTTCCATGAATGGCCATATTACTTCAGTTATATATATTTGGACTAACCTACACTTATTATTTTTTTGACAACCTCTCAAGCAGCCCGAAAGGTTTACTCTATCAATTAGCCAAGTTCCCCCGAAAAATAGTTGGGGAAATGCGTTGGAATTCCAAAAAATAAAATAACTGTTCCCTGCGATTCTGCTGTTGATCCAGAAACGTAACATCAACTTAGACTGTATCTCTAACCGACGAGGAATCTACCGTTGTTTTCTATCCGCCACAGTATAATATTACTCTTGCAAGAGCATGGTGCTACCTGCACATACATGATCTGTACCAAATATACACACAGCTTCTCCCTTAGAGAGAAATATGCCTATGCTATCACCGCTGCATAGAGGAAGACCAAATCCCATCAATATGGAAGCGAGAGATCATCACCCCTATTCAGAAGGGAGGTAGACACATTAACCCAACCAATTACTGTCCGGTAAAGCTGCATTTTTGTGATTGCAAAATTTACGGAATTTATTATTACTGATGCACTGACGTAGTACCTGAAGAACCACAGCATACTATCACCGGCGAAACATGGCTTCCAACAATACTGCTCATACACTATGAACCTGTTAATTGCACGCAGTAGCTGGACTGAAGCAGCGGATGATGAAGAAAGAGTTGATGTCATCTAATTGGACTTCCGGAAAGCGTCTTTTACAAACTTCAGCTCTATGGTATCGGTGACACTGCTGCGTTGGATAGGCAATTTCCTGCACGAACATGGGTTGGAAGTGAGGTTAGGAGTATGCATGTCCGGCGCAATTGAGATGGAGTGCGGTGTACCACACGGTTTGATTCTCCGACCACTTCTATTCTTAGTTTTCACAACAGATCTAAGAAGGGCAGTTACTGCTGGTTTCTTCTAATCCGCTGATGATATAAAGATATGTCGAGCGATCAAGGAATCGGTCAACCGCAAAGTTCTCCAGCGTGACCTCAACACGATTTCGAACTGGTCAGTTCAATATACCCTACCACCCAAAGTGGAAAAGTGTCGCGTTGTTCAGTTAAGCAATTGGCATTGCTATGTGTATTGGTTTGAGTCTTTTTATACACGTTGTCTGCAGGTAGAAAACACCAGCTATTATGCCCCAATACGAAAGACAAAAAGAAAAACAACAGAGGCACGCCGGCTGGGCTAACATTAACGGGTAGACATGGTTCTGGAGAGCTAACAGCCGGCTAGCATGCCGCAATAAACTATATTATGCCTAACGAGAGATCGTGATTGTAGGATGAGGCTAAGAAAGAGAAGGATAGACAAAGGAACTCACAACACAAACGCCACTGGGGCCGGCTCCTAGGTATATCAGCAAGTGTGTCCAACGAAACGTGTTCTCCGTCCTTAGGACCCCAGCCAGGCAGTCAGGATGCACCAACCGACGCCAACTTTGAAGTGAAGGTTTCCATTTCTCACGACCAAGTCATCGCTTGGCCTCGCCCCCTCCATTTCCAACCGCACGCCCAGAGCGCAAACAACGCACTTCGCGGGATTCGGTATGCTGGCATGCGAAAAACGTGGCCCAGCCATCTGAGCCTGGAGTGTGATACAATGGTGTTGAACGGTTCACTCGCTCTTCCTACACCAAATACGCGACGCCGAACACGCTCATTGCTTACGCGGTGCTCCCACCAGACATGAGCTAAGCTGCAGAGGCAACCACGATCGAAGTTGACCATCCGATTTATGTCTGTCGGCCTGATGGTCCAGGTTTTTTTACCGTACAAGAGGGTTGAACGGACGATTGCATTGTAAATTCTGCCCTTCAGGACGAGAGTAATGTCGACTCTGTGCCACAGATAGCGGTGATTGGCAAAAGCATCTCGAGCTTTTGCTATACGGTTCGTAATCTCAGCTTCGATCCCACGTGCGCTAATATAGCCGCCCAGGTACTATAATTCCTGAACGACTTCTAGCGGATCACCACCAAGGGTCAGCGCAGGGGTGGGTTCCTGCCAATCTTCGACAATAACTTTGCATTTCGATAGAGCAAAGCATAGCCCAACACGATAGATAGCCAGTGCTAATCAGTTCAGTGCAGCCTGGCACGTTTGGGCGCTGTCACATATGAGGGCAATGTCGTCCACATACTCCAACTCAAGAAGTCGCTCACCAGGAAGTAGCTCCACGCCTTCTAGGTCGTGTCTAGTGGAAGCTGTTTCCATAATTCCATCAATAGCGAAGTTGAAGAAGAAAGGTGACAGCGCACAACCTTATCTCACACTGCTGAAGATACTGAAGGGCGGCGACAGTATGCCATAATCCCTCACTCTGCCCTAACTATGCGCGTACAGCGCATTGATAATGTTTCCATAATTCTCGGGCACACCTTGTCTCAGCAGACAGTCCTAAAAGGCACATCGACCCACCGAATCGAAGGCCTCTTTGATGTCAAGAAACACGACAACGGCGAGTGACTAATAAACACAGAGGTGCTCCAACAATTGACGCAAAGTTAAGATGTGGTCGATGTGGCCTCTATTTCGAGGAAACCCGGCCTGCTGTTCTCGGATCTGGCCTTCACGAGCGCCAGTCAATCTGGGGAGAACGACAGTGGCAAGCAATTTAGAGGCAATTGAAGTCAAACTGATTCCACTCTAGCTTCCGCATGCAGAACGGGAGCGTCCCTTGTAAATTGGGACTATGATGGTGCGGCTCCAATGGGTCGGGACAGTTTCCCGCTTTTAAATTTCCATTAGCAACTCGCGTAAATCATCTATTAGAGCAGGCCCCCCCACCGGATTTGTAGAGGGCTGGGGCGATTTTGTCTGCACCAGCGGCCTTATGCAATTTCAACTGTCTGATCTCGCGTTCGACTTCTGCGCATGAGGAGGGATCTAAGGAGACGGCCCATGGAGAAAGGCACCCAATGCCCGAAAGAGAAAGTGCTAACTCAGATTGGTTAAACCGCTTTGCAAATGTTCCGCCCAACGCTCCAGGCGTTTTGAAAAGCTGTGGATCGGCTGTCCACTCTCGTCACGTACTGTTTTGCTAACACCAGGTCACCTGCTGCCTATTTCCAGCATCAGACGGAATAACTTATGATGATTACCGACGGCAACGGGTGTTTCCATTGTCGATGCACGATGAGACCATCAGGCTTCGCGATCACACTTCAGGCTAGCACGAAATTTGATCCTGCAAATTTTGTGACTTTCAGTGTATTCGCTTCTAGCCGGAATAGGCCAGTGAGCATCCATAAGTTCCAGAGACTTTGTAGAGACCCAATGTCCGGGTTGGCAATCTAATTTGCCAGATGAAAACATGCCTGCTGCTATTAAGGTTGGATGAATTTGCGACCAGTGATCTTCGACGTTGTTTAGTGGAAGCTTACTCAGCTCACAGGCTAGCGTAGTTTGATGCTCATTCAGAACACCTGGCTTCGCCAGCTAGCTGGTGTAAATGAGCTCAGAGCGACGTTTCAGACTTCCGCCGAAACGCCCCCGCAGGTCAGCACACACAAGAATACTGAATACTGTATTATAGAGCAAGTAGAAATGAATTCTGTACAACTCCTTCGCAATATGGTGAAAAAGCTTATAAACATTGCCGGTCGTGAATATCGTTATCGTTCCCATGTAATATGTAACATATATGACTCACGGTATCGCAGGACTCACAAATGTGAGAGGTCCTCATAAGTGTGCCATCGCTCTCTGCATCCAATAGTGGTAAAGTATAAATCTAACAACATTTTAAACTGTCGCACAGATTTTATCTCTATCACCTGTTCAGGCAAAAGGTTCCAAATATTACCACTCTCCGTTCGAAGTACAGTGGGTGGGGAACTCGCTTCACATCCGGCACGACAAGTTGGTATCAGTGTCCGCATGTGCTGCATAACCCTCGTAAGTGTAGCATTGATCTCAGCATGGGGAAGTAACCGAGATGTAGAATACGGTAAATCATAATGCGGTCGACTCACACCCGATGGTAGAACAAGGTGTAGAGTCCTAGGTTCTCGCACCAGTCTTCCTACCCCAAGCCTCGTAAACTCGGAATGAGCCTGGTAGCAATGTGTTGGACCCTGGCCTCGGGTAATCGGAAAGTAGGCGGGCGAGCCGTACTCTAGCATTGGTTTAATGATGAAAGAGAATAAGCTAGTGGCAACCTCTTCAGACCATGTGCCGAAGCTACGTTTGAGAGTCAAAAGCATGTACAGTACGCTACTATATAGCCTGTTCGTGTTGTCCACGGACATCAAATCGTAGCGCGAGTGTACACCTAGGTCCTTCACAGAGGGTGTGGCAGTTAGCGATTGGCTGTCAAGGGTGTACGTTCGGTCGTCAGCACCCTTCCCCAGGCTCAGAAATACAGACTTGGCTGAGTTGACCGGATGACGAACTGCTGAAGACCATATGGATAGTCGGCTGAGGTCTTGCTGAAGTACGCCAGAGTCATCGGGCGCGTCAATTTCTCTCGAAATCTTCATGTCGTCCGCGAACAAAGCACACAGCGGTCGGAGAAGCTGAGGTAGATCGTTGATTTGGATCAGGAACAGACTGGGTCCAGCATATTGCCTTGAGGCACGCCAATTTTAGCGGGAACCAGCCAGTTAGATGGTCTTTGACCTGTACCCGCCACTTCCATCCAACAAAGAAGTCGCGGATCGGAATGGACGAGGTCTGCCTCAAAATGAACCCGGGTCTTAATAGAGGTTGCGTGTCGCAACCCAACCACACCACGGGTTCCCAAATTTAACTTTAAAAGTGTGGACGACTCATGTGGGTTCAAAGATTGGGCTGCCAATCAAAACAAATGCTGAGAGGGCTGCGATAGACTTGGCTCACAAGTAGTTCTCCGCGCCTGAGCTGGGTGGAGAACCACGGGAGTTCACACAAACCATCGCTACTTGGTAGGTGATCACAATTCTTCCACGCATGGAAGATAGGATGTCGAGCAAGACACCACCGCGGGCATTCGCTAGTCTATCGCATCGGAAGCACTAGTAAGCTTTGAGTTCAAGTTCCTGGGTGTAGAACTCTGAAGCCAGACATGTCTCTGCAAGTCCCAATATGTTTCGCCGTTCAAACGCAACGAAACAACAAAACCCATCGCGCCTGTTCATATCACTGCAAACGTTGCTGAAGGCTACTCGCAGGCCGCTGCAGGAGCCGTCTGGCGTGCTTCAAGTGTGAGCAACATGTTTATCCTGGTTCGCAGCTTCTTGGAAACCACTCGAAAAGTTACGGTACGGAAATTTGTTTCTCCTTCGCCGGTACCTCTATTCAGCTTAATGCTGGTAGACGTGAGCCGTTTTCGGTCTACTGGGTTCAGGTCTGGGCGAACATGGATCTCCAAGGCTTCAGCCTACTTAGGCGGCACAGGATCAGTCTTTGATTGGCTTCGTATAAAAAATAATTCCCATAGGCCGATTATGTTGATCATATTGATTTCCAAGACGGGTAATTTGTCTTTTACTTGGTGAGTAGTAAGTTTTGTAGAAAGTAGAAACCACGCTTAAACTTGGCACAATAATCTGCCTCGACGGGAATCGAACCCCGGACATACGGATTATCGGTCCGCTGCTCTACCAATGGTAGCTCAGTTGGCAGGGTAGCGGACCGGTAATCCGTATGTCCGCGGTTTAATTCCCCATCGAGGCAGATTACTGCGCGAAGTTTAATCATGGCGCCTACCTTCTACAAAAATTATAGAAGATAGTTCAGGTAGACATCAATATCAGATACAAAAGCATTCGGAAAATATAGCAAACCCACCACCTAAAATAAGAGACTCAGTATGCAAGCACACGGTTAGTAAATCGAATGCAGCGTACCTACAAACGCTGCGTCGGTTCTGCTTACCTTCTATGCAGGACCCATCGTCTCTTTGATGGTTGGCCTCGAGTGGCCTCCCTCATGGCTCACTAGGCACGCCTGACTCAGGCACTCGCGACCGCATGTGCTACAGCACCATGCACTCGATGTCGATGGAGTACAAGCCATTGGCGCTTGCCGTTTCCGCACTTGCCGCTTCTTCTCTGCATGCATGAAGTCTTTCTCTTACACTTCAGCAACTGCCTTCCTGATCAGCTCGCGCCATACACGCTGATCAACCACCATCGCTTCCCATAACCTGCAATCAAGATCAGAACGTGAAAGGCTCACTTTGATCATGTTCTGGTAACGCAACTGTGGTTTCCCCACATGCCGCTTCCCAATACTCAGCTGACCATATAATAGTTGTTTCGGTATCCGCGTCGAATCCATACGGCTCACATGACCGAGCCACCTCAGGTGTCTGAGCAAAAGTATCCAGTCCACTGCATACATTCCACTTTGTCGCAACACTTCCGTGTCCGTAACTCTGTCGCCGTATCAGATGTGTAGAATCCGTCGCAAACACTGTTGGTAAAACCGATCGAGATATCGCACATCGAACCGGTACATTGTCCACGTTTCACTGCCGTAAAGAAGAACGGAAGCACCATGGATTCCTACATCATCAGCTTGGTGCCATTGGTAAGCTGATGGTTGTTCCACACTCGGTACCCAAGCTCCCGAATGCCGCCGCTGCCTTCGACACGCGGATACGCAGCTCATCTTGTATTTGCTCGTAATTCGACATCACATCCTCAAGGTAGCAGAAGCGGAAGGTGGTTTCCCATACTTCAGCACCAATGCTGATTTGCGACAATATTGAAGATTGCACCTCAGGTGAAGGCTGAAGGATATAGACAGTTTTGTTTGTGTTTATGATGAGACCGGATTGGGCCGCTGTCGAAACCAGAGCACGAATCATGTGCTGCAACTCATCTGTGCAATGTAAAAACAACGCACAGTCGTCAGCAAACAGCAACATACGGATAGTTGTCTCACAGACTGGAGTTCTCGCACCGAAAAGGCGGATGTTCAGCAACCCGCCACCAATGCGGTGCTAAACCTGAACACCATAAGCACAAGCCGCATCAAAAGCACAGGACACCATTGCATGAAGATATATATTAAACAGAGCAGGAGCTAAGACACAGCCTTGCTTCACACCAGCGAAAACCGTAATGTCAGCCGAGGTCTCTCCAATCAGCTGCACCCTCGCCCGCATCCCACTGTGCAGACATTCAATTAAATTTACAGACCTACTCGGACAACCAAACTTACTCAACACCAGCCACAATGCCTCGTGGTTCACCGTATCAAATGCCTTGGTGAAATCAACGAAAAGTGAGTACATCGGCTGGTGTTGTTCTCTGCACTACTCCTGCAACTGACGAACCGCAAATATCATATTGTTGTGGTTGCACCCCAACGGAATCCACCTTGCTCTTCCGTCACGTTAGGTTCCACAACCTGACTGACGAGGCGCTTGAACAGCAATCGGCAATCATCTTGCACACACAGCAAGTTGATGCCACGATAATCCGTGAAGCATTGCTTGCTCCCTTTGCCCTTGTACAGTGACAGCACAAGCGCATCCTTCAGCTGCACCTGCTCATCAATCGACACGTGTTGCACCAAGTGGTAAAGCGCAGTCACCAACGCAGGTCCGCCATGTATCAATACTTCAGACAGGATCCCGTCGGCACCGGCAAACTTGCCGTTTCACAGCTGAGCAAGTGCTCTCTGCGTCTCATCCAGTTTCGAAGCGTCCGCCAGACTCGCATTCACATCGTGCTGCTTGAGGCCGTTCAAAGTAGGCCGTTAGATTTCTGAACGGTTGATCAAGAGAGAGTCAATACGGTTTTGTCAGATCTGTATAATGTCTGCAGTCTGTGTGCAGGCAGCGCCTGAACTACTATCGATCAGCGTCCTCAGCGGCACCAAACTCGGTCAGTACATGACCTAAAAAGAGTCAAAGAATTCCTTCTGTTGGTGGCGTTCGGCGTAGCATTCCATCTGCTTCGCCTTCTCCGTTCACCATGCATTTTTGATGTGACGGTGCTCTCGGGGCAGTCGTCGTCGAATTCTGCCAAACTTTCTCTTATTCCCCAATGCACTAGGCTCTGCCACATATGCAGCAAATGCTGCATTCTTCTCCGAAACCAATGCGATTATCGTCGCATTGTTCTCATCAAAACAATCAGACCGCTTACAGTTTGCGCGCCCGATGGTCTCCTCGGCAGCAGCTGTCATATTATCGCGAATGTGGTGCTACATGTCGCCCAATGTAGCTATGCATTCCACATCACACAGGCGTGCAGCCATCGCCTACGCCAGCTCAATACTTTTCTCCACAGTACCGAGGAAGCGAATGTTACATTTGAGCCGTCTAGTCACGGCGGGAGTGTAATACATAGATTTACGAAAATATATATACAGTTTGGTCCGCACCAATTTGTGATCAGTACCAGACTTAGCCCCACGCAGTACACGTGTCATGCGCACTTCACGCATATCACGTTGACGTACGATAGCATAGACGAGAAGGTGAGCGTGACCACTCCGTGGGTGTGTCCAAGTTGCTATATCACTCGCACTCAGTGCAAGCCGAGTGTTCGTGATCATCAGGCCGTGAATGGCACACAGTGAGAGCAGTCTGTTACCGTTCGCATTTGTTGAAACAATGCCATGCGGACCGATGACATTTGTCCATACCGATGCATCACGCCCAATGCGCGCGTTCAAATCACCCAGCAGAAATAGTCGGTCGCTCCTCGGCACAGACCGTATCACGGAGGATAGCTGAGTGTAGAATTGATGATGCGTGTCATCAGGATAACACATGGGCGGACCGTAGATGCTTATAAAAGTGGCAAAATTACCTCTTCCCAGTCGTAGGCGAACAGTCTTCAGTCTGGCATAGAATCCAGTTGGTTCACCCACGAGCTGACCATGGAGACGATCGGTTATTACAAACTCGACCCCATGATCACGTGGTGCTGACGTGGCGTTTCCCACCCAGTAGAATGTGTAGCCAGTAACTGCTTTCTGCAAATTACCTTGCTCAGCGAGCCGGGTAACACTGAGCGCCGCAATATCGATGTTGTAACGCGCCAGTTCCATCGCGACGAGTGCAGTGGGTCGCTCAGAGCGATCATTCGCGTTCCGGTCCAGTAGTGTGCGCACATTCTAGCACCCGTTGCTGAGTGCTATGCGCGCAGGTATACGATGGCATTGGTTGGCAATCGCGAACGTGGTAGCGGTTGTGCCTCGAAAGTTTGCTTGAGGGACTCCACCCGGAGCATTTGGCTCAATAGCCTGACCCACAAGGCAGTGGGGAGCCGATCCAGCTCAGGAAGGTGATTGCAGAGACAGATTGGGATCTGCTTGACGGCCGTCACACGCAGCCTTTGAGGTACTGGAAGGATTCATATATGTTTTGCGACCGTAGTAGGATGCGCACCTGCGATCACGGCCAGATGCAGGAGGGTTTTAACGGGTTTGCACCAATTTGACCAGGGCTGCCTGGATTGAGGCGGGCAGTAGCAAACCAATGAAAACCCGGAGGTGCCCTTCCACCATCAGAGAAAATGCATGGCGCTCGTGCTCTACACCAATGGGGCGGTGAGCTTATACCCCTTAGACCAGTTTTCTCCCATGACTAGGTTTTACGGGAAGAGGGCCATCGACCACTTCCTAACCTCCGAAGAGGATGGATTAGCATAATGGCTGGGCGCCCATATCTGACAGGAGAACGACTCGGGTCCTCAGCTAAAGCCTTCGATTAAATGTACACCCGAAAAGCAGCGGGTCTAGCACATAGTTATTTCATGCGGACTGGTTTCCTGAATCATAGCAGGAAGAAGGGCGCGGGCCGACTCCCACCCAGCCGTCGCCAAGACGCGTCCAGTATATAAGCCCATGGCACAACAATAGCAGCAGTGGATACAACGTCTGTCACGATCTAGTAGCCACCAGCCACAGCGCACCATAGGCTCTGCCCCCATATATATATATATATATATATATATATATATATGCACAAGCTGGTCACAGATAATGTGCCGTAAGAAGCATCGTGAACTCAAGGGGGAAAAGCAATACAACATGAGAAGAAAAGGATTTATTTCTCACTTTGGTACACGCCGTTATATTTTTTGTGTTTGGAGTTTTATGTTTGGTGAGACGCTAATTAATAGATAACATGATTACTGCCAGTTGCGCGCCATATCTTCCATGGTTTCTTACCACTAACAGTCCGAATCGCGTGGTCCTCATCGTGAAAGGCGGACCGGTCTGAAGGATGCTAAGCTTCAGTTTGCCTTCTTCATGCTCCTTCTCCACTTCATTGGTTGTCCGCCGCGGTAATTTTACCAGTCGTTTTCGGGAAGCGCAAAGAACGCTCGACGAAGCAGGCGATAGGCTAGCATGCGCAATGCATAGCTGAGCCAACGCATGCGATGTCGGCGTATAACGGTTTGGAGGCATGGGATGTTTGCTCTAAACACTTGCACTCAGACTTCTGCGTTACTAATGTAATGTTACCACTACACGTGAGCAATCCTACGCAGACAACGATTGTGGAGAACCGACAATGGTATTTTGTTTTCCGAGCGAATCGGCCAGGTATAACAGCCTTACTAGAGGACCGCACGGACAGGGGCAAGGTATACCATGCTCTTCAGCTGACATCGCGATGACGCCGTAGGCGACTCAGTCTGATGAATGCAAGGCAGGAGTTTGTGATCCATGGTAAGACCTCTCCTCCAATACAGCTGCCAGATATGAAGCACAGGAATTTTCCAGGACGTCACTAGAATGATAAGTTCAGGTGCTGGCATGTATTTATACTGGGGTAGCACTTTACACTTGCCTTGTTTGAAATACAGATCATACGTAAATGGCGCCATCGCTAAGCGCTGCAAAACGCTCTGGACGGCCTGTGGATTGTCCCCAAGCAAAGCGATATCCTCGGCGTAGCCCAAGTGCGCTACTCTGTCACCCAAGGGAACCTAAATTCTTCCGTTTTGAGGGCTTTCCAATGTCTGTTGAACGACATTTTCCATGGCAGAATTGAAAAGGAAACGTGAAATGGGACTACCTGGGCGCACGTCGCTTATGACAACAAACGATGTGGAAAGCCTTCCGTTATCCCTGACTTTGCCCGACATTTGACTTCGGAAACCCTTAAGGATGGTTGTAAACTTGTCGGGTACACTTTTCCTTAGTGGACAGTTCTACAAGGCAGCTCTATCTACTGAATCAAATGCCGCTCGGCTGTCCAAGGACACTACGATCGTCATTGGACTTGCCGGAGTTTATGCAGTTGGCGGAGGGTGAAGATGTATTCAATACAACCTAGGTCTAGACGGAAATTTGCTTGTTCATCTCTAGTCGCTCAAACACTGTGGAGTAGAATCGACACCAAAATCTTTAACGCAACGGAGGTCAAGGAAGTTTCGAGGTAATTTGGGAAATCTTCGCATGGGTTTTCTCTTAAATTTAGACAATGCCCTATTCTTCCCACGCAACCCAAATCCGTTTGGACAGTAATATGATTTCGTTGAGAAGTGCATTCCCTCTCTTTGAACAGAGCCGGAGAGATATTGTCAGGGCCGGGAGCTATATGACGCCTCAAAGATTGAACTGCGCTTCAGCTCTCTATTTCGGTAGCAGCGTCTGTGGCAATTGGCTAAGCACCATCCGAAGGAAACTGTGGTGTTACCGTAGGCTGTGCTGAGCATTTAAATTGGAAAGCAAAGTGTTCTGCTCCGGGACCCAACCAACTGTACAGGTTGATGATTTCCTTGCCGCCTGACTTACAAATTGCCTGACTGACAGCACACGAATTGCAATCAGCGGTCTTTGGAGGCGGAAGAATTACAATGAAAACCGCAGCTTGCATGCCAAGACCAAAATCAGATGACCACATCATCTGCGCCGTCTGCCGAGGTCCCGGATAAGCCATGGTTTGTCTACCCCATGCGATTAACTATGCAAAGCTCCATGTTTTCCTTGAAACTCACACCATGGTATAGAGACTTTTCCCAATAACCTTATATGACACCTGCTTTTACGGGCTAAAGTGCTATTCATTCTTTTCCTAGCCACGTCTACGTGGTTTCATCCCAAACCCACTGTGACGATTGTGCACTCCCACCCCGTGCTACTAACCCCAAGGACACCCAGGCCTTTGTTGGGCTTTCATCCCCTCTCGGCACCGAGACTCGTTAATCACACTCCATTTGAATGTAATGACACCTTGTAGCTTCCTGTGCGCCGTGCCGCAGACCAATGGTATAAGATTTCGGACACCATAAAAAACAAACGTATTCCTCTCCTTGAATCTGTGCTGTGGCCTCGCTGTACAGTAACAAGTGCGCTGACGCTATTTCGCTGAGTAACTGTATGAAAACCCCATCGTTTTAGGACTGAACGGGCACTCTTGAGGTATGTAAATATGTGTTTAAGTTTTATTTTGTTTAATAGCACCGCACTTAACTCCTCGGTTTCCTTTCGTGGCTGGACCCGGGAGTTTTTACGAGTCAAGCGAGCCTCAAACGAATCTGTCGGTTACAGTGTTGATGAGGTACAATAAACTGCGGAACTTTTCAGCCTATGCGGTGACTTCCATCACAGCAGCTCGTTTTGACCACCATGATTCACGGTCAGAGCGGAGACTTGACTTCAGCTTTTGGGAGACAGACCTAGCAAGTTCAATGTGGTCCGAACCGACAAGCACAGCCCGTCGACGATCCAACAGTTCCTAGGATTTTACCCGGGATGAATCATTGTTCATTGTGCAGTCTGTCTTTTATTACGGGCCACCTGGAATTTCCAACAAATATAATTGCCTCGCTTTATCTTGTTATCTAGGCTACACTAATTTGCCTCAACATGCACAAGTCTTTTGATTGGGTGCCTCATGAAAACCTGATAGCTGAATTGATGTCCTACGGGATCAGTGAACGTTTGTTTTCGTGATTCAGGACATAGTTTACAATTCAAACGCAAGTAGTAGAACTCAAGAATACAAGTCTGACCCAACAGCTGCCACCACTGTTGTGATACAAGAAGACTGAAATAAGAGTTTTATAGGGGTAAAATAGCTGATGCTTAACAGGTCCATAGGATGATTACAGTGAAACTACAAATTAAAAAATAGCAAAATTAAGTTTATGTCAGTGAATTCATTGAGGTATAGGTAGTTTAGACTGCAAAGCCAAGGTAAATCCGTAAGAAGTGACAGCCAGTGGGATGTTGGAAAAATCGTGCCACTTTCTGGTGTATATTTATAGCAGGTGAAAAATGTGGAACGAAATCTGTGATTTGATCGGCAGTGAAACACTTACAGACATGTGTGTTTATTCATGAGTAATGGGTCATGTCACATGTCAGTCCGTGATGCTCGATCTAACAATCCACCTGTTCGGCATAACCCATCGTGGCCTCGTTGATGACTGGCCAGACCAGCTGGGCTAAAACACACACGGCCACATGCACTACAGCTCCATGTTGGAGTAGCCGAATAATTGAAGTCCGACGGCAGATGATGTTTGCGTGCTGCACGTTTAATTTCTCGATGCACCATCTGCCTTTCTTGCGATTGGGCAACGGTACAGGTGATGAGATCACGCCAGGTGCGGCGATTTGTTGCCAACTCCTCCCAAATATTTAGGTCAATACTTAATCTGGACAAACTAAACTTGATATTATGTTGGTAACGCAACTTGGGTTTGCCAGCATTCCGACCACCTGCGATCAGTTGCCCGTACAGCAATTGCTTCGGGATTCTCGTTGCATCCATATTGCGCACATGTCCAAGCCACCGGAGATGTCGCAGCAGTAGCATGTAGTCTATGGTGTACACTTCGCTTCGGCGGATCACATCAGTGTCTGGCACATTGTCCCACCATTGTATGCGCACAATCCGGCGAAGGCACTGTTGATGGAATCGTTCCAAAAACCGGATATCCTTTCTGTACAGTGTCCAAGTTTCCGATCCATAGATCAGGACTGAGAGAACCATTGATTTGTACACCATCACCTTGGTTCTAACAGTGAGATGATGGTTCTTCCACACGCGATGTTCCAGTTTCCCAAAAGCCGCACTTGCCTTCGCCACACGAGCGCGCAGTTCGTTGGTGATTCGCAAGTCGTTTGACAATGTACTCCCAAGGTAGCAGAAGGCGGACGTGTTCTGTAGTACTTCATCTACAATCCGTATTTCTGGTCCGCACACGGGCTGCACTCCCGGTGCCGGCTGAAATAGACATACAGTTTTGTCTGTGTTTATGCTGAGTCCAAACTTAGTCGCTGTGGAAGCTAATATAGTCGTCATGCATTGCAGTTCTTCCTCAGTATGTGCAAATAACGCGCAGTCGTCTGCAAACAGCAGCATACGAATGGTTGTCTCACGCACTAAACTTCTTGCTCCAAAGCGGCGGATGTTAAGCAAACCCCCATCCATGCGGTGCTCTAGATGCACACCGTATTCGCATGTGTTGAATGCGCACGACATCACAGCCGTCAGGTAGATATTGAACAGTGTGGGAGCTAAGACGCATCCTTGCTTCACACCGGAGCTAACGGCAAAGTCATCTGTAGTCTGTCCACTTAGCTGCACCGTTGCTCGCATGCCAGTATGCAGACATTCAATGAGACGAATAAACTTTGCAGGGCATCCAAACTTGGAGAGAATCAACCACAACGCCTCACAGTTCACCGTATCGAACGCTTTGGTGAAGTCGATGAACAATGAGTACAACGGTTGATTGCATTCACGATATTTTTCCTGCAGTTGACGTGCTGCAAAAACCATGTCGATGGTGCTACGGCCCAAGCGGAATCCACATTGCTCCTCAAGTACATTCGGTTCTAGTACATGTGTGACAAGGAGATTGAGCAGGATACGGGCAAAAATCTTGCCAACGCAACTAAGTAAGTTGATGCCACGATAATTGTCGGTGTGTTGTTTACTACCCTTTCCCTTGTACAGTGGAATCACAAGAGCATCCTTCAACTCTGCGGGCACTTGCTCTTCCATCCAGACGGCTTCCAGCAAACGATGCAGAGCACGTATCGTAACTGGTCCTCCGTTCTTCAATATTTCCGGTGGTATGCCATCAACACCAGCGCATTTCCCATTCCGTAGTTGAGCAAGCGCTCTCTGTGTTTCGTACATTCCCGGTGTCGCCTCCAGTTGCGATAGTACGCTATGGTGTTGCAGCCTGTGTAGTGTGTCCCAGTCTACCTCTGATCTATTGTTCAGGAGCGTATCAAAGTGTCTGTGCCACATTTGCAAGATGTCATCAGATTGTGTGTATACAGCGCCAGTCTCAGAGTCTTTCAGGGTCTTCATTTGCTGCACAGTGGGCCCGTACACTGCCTTCAAGGAGTCGTAGAATTCTTTTTGTTGACGATGTTCAGCGTAGGACTCCATCTGCGCAGCTTGCATTGTCCACCACGTATTTTTCACCTGACGCAGCTCTCCAGCTAGCTGTCTTCGAATGTGGCGAAAAGCATTACTCTTAATGGTGTTGTTAGGGTCAACCTTGGAGGCGATGAACGCTGCGTTTTTGCTCGTACTAATGGCCCAATCGTCAAACTGTTTTCGTCGAACCAGTCGGGCCATTTACAGTTTGTACACCCAATCGTCTCCTCCGTAGCAATGGTCACCTGTTTCTTCAAGTGGTCCCATAGGACGCTGACAGAAACCGAGGAGTCGTCTTCGCCAAGGCGGGTTCTTATGGCATCCTCCAGTGCTTGTCTCTTTTCTGCACTCATAAGGGCGCGTACACTGTATTTCCTCCCATTGCTATTCACTGGAAAGTACGACGATTTGTAGACATTTATGTAGAACTTTGTGCGCACCAGCTTGTGATCAGTCCCACATTCAGCTCCACGCATTACCCGCGTTATGCGTACTTCACGCATGTCCCGTTGACGTACGATGACGTAGTCCAGCAAGTGAGCATGACCACTCCGTGGGTGGGTCCATGTAGCAATGTCCCTAGCACACAGAGCAAACTGAGTGTTCGTGATCGTCAAGCCATGTGTAGCACACAATGAAAGCAAGCGCTCTCCGTTCCCATTGACTATCCCAATCCCGTACGTCCCGATCACCTCAGCCCACACTGTGGCATCACACCCTACAGGTGCATTTAAGTCACCAAGCAGGAATAGTCGATCATTCATTGGGACAGACTTTATAACAGTGGCCAATTGCGAGTAGTACTGATCTTTCCTGTCTTCTGTATAACTCATGGTGGGACTATATGTGCTAATAAATGTTGCGAACTTGCCACGTCTGAGGCATATACGAAGCGACATCAACCGTGGGCTGATACCAATCGGCTCCCCCGTCAAACGGCCATTTAGGCGGTCAGTGATTGCAAATCCGACGCCTTGTTCACGTGGTGCTGCTTCGGGATTTCCAATCCAGTAGAAAGTGTATCCAGCACCATCCTCTCGCAATTTACCTTGATCAGCCAGTCGAGTCTCACTCAGCGCTGCGATATCAATGTCATACCGCGCAAGTTCCATGGCGACTAATGCGGTTCGTCTCATAGGTCGATGATTAGTGTCCTGATCGTGCAGTGTGCGCACATTCCAGCATCCAACCTTGAGTGTTTGACGTGCTGGTCTGCGGCCACGTGTGGCTCTTGATCTCGATGGCGGAGATATGGTTGGATTTGCCTCGTTCGGGGGTTGGGAGGAAAAAATTGGTTCAATCGAAAAGGGGACTTGGACAGAGGAACGTGGAGTGTTATGGAACCGGGGAACAAGCAAATGATCAATGCCGGTTAAATGTTGCTTAGACAGCCTACAGTGTGTGCGAGATGAGGTGACACCGACACCAATATTGCTCGACAAACTACGTCGACGCGGGGTGCTATTATGTTGCATTGGACTTCGCATACTCAGTAGCAGCACGAGAATTGTGTGTGTAGTGTTACCAAGAAATCTAGTAACTGATCTCAAGGGCTACAAAGAAAGAGATGAGATGACACAGAATGATATATAATGCATGTAATGCGTGAAAATGCAATAACCTGTGCGAATAAAAGTAAAGATGTATGAAATGCAGTGTCACTAGACCTGTGTTTGTTCAATCGTGGTGCAAGCAGAACAGACGCCACCATGGAGAATTTATTAACAAGATGAGCAGTATGAAGCTAATAACATTGATAACGTTACAAAGAGAGTAAAACTACCGTGGAACAGTGATCACTTATCATTGGCGTGTGCTGTGAAAGACGTCTTTTATATTATCTGCAAGCTATTCGTGTCTGAAGGTAAGCCACAGCCGGTCCGCTTTTCTCTTCTCCGAGAGGTAAGCGAGAATTCACATGCAGTCAGTCGTGTGTGACTATTTATGGTCCCCTTGATCATCCATTCTCTGCGCTAGCACATATTGATCATTTCATCATTGCTCAGAGTGTGACCTGTGTCCAAGCATTTCGATTCGGATGTCAGATTTTGTTGTCGCTGTCCGTGAATCGAATTTGATGACTCGTCGCAATCTTAGTGTGCAGTACCGAGACACTTGACCTGGCTACATTGACAACAGATTGCAACCCGAAATACTACACAATGTCAAACGAGAGGAAATGTAATGTGATCCATCTGTCAAGTGGGAACGTAACGAGACACGAACAGATGTTCGCGGGATTTGTAACTTAAGCGAGTCCCATTTAGACATCGAGCCATCAATCAGATAATGGATTTACGCGAGTGAAAATACCATCAGTCTGTCAGGCTGAAGTGTGGTGTTTATAAATGTTTGAATTGAATGAAGGAATAACAGCCATATCCCTCTAGTTTTAGAAAATCGCACGTAGAATTATAATTAACCAATACGACTGTTGATGATTAGTTAGCGTTTGGATGTGGACCTAAACGTTAGGCATACATTTATTCAGAAGTGTGGGTATCAACAATAGATTGAGACAGATATGGAAATACGGAAGTAAATGCCATCAGTCTGGTTACCAGGTAGAATGATGCCAATAAATGTATCGTAAAACACAGATAACTTATGATTACGGTGTATTGTAAATGGTGTCTGCTATAAGCGTTAGTAGGCTATAATATCATACATTCTTTGATGGCCCATATGACGCTATCACATCACTAACACATGTAGTACATTCCGATGCTCGCTGTTCTACCATCGGCTTTCGAAGGAGTGTGCAAAGTGTTGTATCAAATTTACAAACAAACAAACAAACAAGCAACAACAACAAAAATAACTTGCACAGCATCTATAATTATCTAATATCTCAAATGACTATATGGTGGGAAACTTGGGCACGACGGTATCTTCGCAGCGGGGTTTGGAATAGCACCATTTAGACATGGCGGGGAAAATAATGAACAAGCAAATCTCCATACCCATGGTGTGATTTGAAATGAATACATTGAGCATTGCATAGTTAATCGCATGGAGTAAGACACAACTAATGGGCATCAATAGCCTCAGCAGATATGGCGCAGATAAGGTAGTTAGCTGAATGTATGGTATTCCCATGCATCCTGCATTTCTCCTCGTATTTTTACCGTTTACAATTTACTAACAATCTGTCATCATACATCTTGGTTGCAGCTATTATTCGCAACAAATCAATTGCTTCTGTGCGTGGATTTATTTTCCAATTAAATACTTATGTAAACACTACCGTACCATCACAATTGGACTAATCTAGATGAGTGGGCATTTCTAATTTAACTTGTAGCAGTAACGTTTGCTCTTCCGCACCTTATCTCCACAATAGCTGGCTTATCCTAACTTTTGTATGGGCGATATACAGTGGAAAATATAGCTACGCTCATTCGCATGACTAATATATGAAATGGAACATGTAGCATCAACATCAGCATGTTATTCGCTAGTCAGTGACTTGCCGGGATTAATAAGCTTACACGTACGAGCCAACGTGTGGACACTTGCAACAAAAGTTGTTGGGTCTTGAACACCGAAGTTCCACACTGCATTCCAAAGCGAGGAATAGTTGTAGGGTACTTGAACTCCAGGGATAATTGTTGATCACTACACCCAATTGTTCAATCCAATGTACGAACGAGTGTGGAATATTGTAAGCAGCAACCGCTTGGTACCCAGGAGTTAACGCGACCCATGTACGCTAGCGACATCACCATTACCGCTGGCATTTAAGATGGGTATGCTTGAGGATGGGCGACCAATCGAAGGGATTTATGAGTGTTCCTTGGAATCCGTCACATACATAAGCACCCACATGCACACATGAACACACGCACACACACACGTTTGTGGCCTTTCAACTGGGCATTTAGAGGAGGGCCTATGTGTTGCGGACATTGCACATGAGCAACACTCACATGGACGCTTGATGACTATTCGAGATCATTCCCAATACCACTAGGTCTGCGTGGATTGTGTGACCCTGGTGATTGAGATTGCAAAGCACTGTCGTTCGAGAAGAACGAACGTGTTCCCATGCATTTGAGCTCCAGTCACTGTGTGGGGATACTGACACCACCTAGGAAGGAAAACTCCTAGAGTGCATGGTAACCTGTATTCATGCGTCTGGTTATTGAGGTTGTAGTCAGCGGACCCTTAACAACTGCGGAATGTTCGCGCCAATGCACTGGAATCAGGTGGGCTCACAGTTGAGCATCATACATCACCATTCCAATGAGAGAACATTTATCCTCAAGAACCCTAATAAGGTGAATGTGTACCATTTCCATTTGTAGGTAAGAATAACAGCCAAACTTTCCGTGTTACGAGTATTTGCATGTCGAATAGTAAGTGCGCAATAAACGACAATTTACCGGTAAACTCAAACGTTACCTCCTTTCCGGCTGGCTCACTACTGGTATCCTTGTGGGTCCACGCATGTTGGCATAGATTTGATTCGCATCATCTATCCATCAGGATGCATGGAACACTGCGTTTGAGCGTCGTAGTAATTCTGCATCATTCTCGGCCATTGAGAGCACCTCAGGGATAACACTGCGCTGGACCAAGAGTATGTCACGACTAGGCATACGAAGGAGACCGCAGTAGTATGTGCGGCGGAGAGATCGAGAGAGTACTGAGCAATTCAAAGTAAAAGAAGTCGACATAATTAGGTTAAAGGGTGTATGGTCATAGGTAACGTGGTCATGTAAGATGGTGCAGCGAAATAAGTGCACGGTCAACCCGGACTTTGAACTCTGCCAGGGTGGGAGCACATATGACAGATCCCAGAAGGGCATTCCACGTACGACAAACGCGTACGGAAAAGTAATTCCGACAGCATTCCCAGCGACTGTGCTGCTCTGTCAGCTTGAGATGATGGTTTCTTAAATTGCTGTCGTGACTGAGCTCTAGCAAGTAGTGGCACGTGTGGTTGGGATCTCACAAAATCTGGTATGTCGAAATGAGGTAATCGCGCAACCGCCGATCCAGTCCGCTGAAGAACCCGAGCACTTGTAGCCTTTGTTCCTACGGCAACTTATACAAAACCTTTCCATTTTTGGTTGCCAGGCAAAATGTCCTTGGGCCGCTACTATTCTTGATATATGTTAGCGGTGCACCATACCTGTTTACCGATGACATTGAAACTGCATTCACTTTCCGTCCGGAAGCCTCCGTTGATGCTGTCAACATGGTCCAGTGCGAACACCAATGCGCTTAAAACCTGGTGCACAAAGTGGAAAATATTTTTTTCTATGGATAAAGATGCAGTGTCCCCGCAAGTGCGCGTTGACTCATAGTGTCCTGAATCTTGGTGACAAACCAATTAACTTTTGCCCTATTTGGATGTACCCACGGACGCCGCAGATTTTTGGACTACCGTATTGGCTTCCACATTTTCTTCCGGATTACTATGTTATACGTGATTTTTCTGCGTGAATTATACGCCAATATGTTTCTTTTGTTGTATTCTATTAGCTATGCAAATTTGGTGTATGTTCTCTGGCTAATTGCGGAGTTCTCATTGATTAGCCCAACTGTCGTCTGTGTCCGTCAGCTTGGATTTGTTCTACGGTAATCGGCACTGATGGCGGCCACACCGATAACATGAAACGAAGGATTTTGTGCTAATCAAACTTGTGCTTAGGTAGTAAAAGGAGGGTTGAGTTGTACTCATTGCCAAGACCGGTACCATACAAAATGTGTGAACGTCTGTAGAACCGACATAAAGAACTTTAATACGCCGGGTTCACATTGGTTCTGTCCGAAGTGCACGACGATTCCACTAGTGGCACGCGTACTAGCCTTAACGCAAAAGTACCACAGCCTAGTCGTCGAAACTTAACATCGTTTTAATGCAAAATTGCTTCACTCGAAGCGACAGTAGCGTATATTGCACCTCATCCGTCTCCCACAATTGCTACCTTGAAAGCAAGAAAAAGGACCAGGCGTTCACACGACCACTCAGTACCATAAACCTTGGGAACCACGAACCAAGTCATAATCGTGACCGATAGAAGCATGCCTAGCCCCACTACCTACATCCAATTATCCCACAAAATTATCCCACACAATTATCCCACATCCAATTACCCACATCCAATTATCCAATCTATCGACTGATGCAACATCGGTAATACCCACCCCTCCAATTTACCAACGAAATACGAAGTGCTTTAAAAACCGAACCGCCTATGCAACCGTTGTTGCTCGGTATAATCGAAATGTGACTTCAGTAGCCAGTACAGCCACAAAATGGGTGAAAGACCAGGTAAGCCTGTAGAGACGTCACTAGATCCCTCGATAACCGTGCTTCCCACATCACCGAAGACCAGATTGAACTAGCTGGCCTTGACACTTATAAGCAGCAAGATTCCTGAGTCTACGGCAAAACCTTAAGGGGTAAAGAGCTAGATGGTTTAAAGCAATGGAATTTCCTTGTGCTAAAATCGGAGTTCAAGCCAGCCCGACTAATACAATGCGCACCATTAGACATCCAACCTCGAATAATTATTTGGAGCCCTGGCTAACGCCAGTAACATTGGGATTAATAGATGATGTTGAGACTGTGCTTTTGTCGACATTCCGCCTGCATACTGAAAACAGTGGAAGACCTATTTTTCCGGAAGTTCCACAGAGCGAACACCAGCGGGACAAAAATAATTCAAACAACCACCACACGGAGAATAGCAATAGAATTATATTCGTTCCTGGCGTGCCCGAGCTACTGACAACCAGCAAAGAAGAAGCCCACGCTCATGACCTAGAAGAATGGCCTTACCACCGAGAAGCTCTCTGTGCGGACGAGATAATAATTCAGTCGATTACACGGTTACCCGTGTAGCCAAACTATAGGGGCAGTGGCCCGAGGATACTGAAATTAACGGCGCAGTCACAACAGATGGCCGTGAACTTAATCCGTAGCTGGCAGGTACCACACAACAAACTTCCTTCGGAACTACCACTGAAGACGGCAGTTATAGAACGGCAGACACTTTCTCTTCTCACGAAAACGACCCCCCTGCAATTCAATATAACCAGGACGGCGATTCAGAAAACTGTGCGGTAAGACGCGCAGCTATCGAGAAGGCCGGCGATGGGCTATATAACGCAGTTGCAAGTGAGACCAAAAGCAAATTGCATTCCTATCCAGAGTTGGCCGTTTACCCAAAAAAAAACGATTGGATGCCGGCCTCTCATCTGTCGGCGAAAATCTACATCATTCATGTGCTCCTAGTCAACAGTTTTGAAAACCGAGAAGCTTTCTTGTACGTACACCAAAGCTCAAGCCTTACTGAGTAGACTTCCGAAATGCCACTGCATCAAGAATCAAAGGTCTGCTACTTCATCGCTATAACGGTGACATGGTTACACCCTGACATAAGTGACATGGAGACCGCACTGCCAGGCATATCCATTGTTCGGCACAACCGACCCATCGAAGGTGGAGGGGTGGCTCTGTACTTCCGCAACGGCCTCCAATCTGAGCTCATAGAGGATTAGGTCAGCACAGTACAAGAACAAATAATGGTCGAGAGGGTGATCGTCGACGTCCCATTGGGCCTCAGCGATCATGGAGTACTACTCTTCGAATACATTCATTATGTAGAACATCCCGTCGAAATTGCCGACGCAACGAGAAAGTAGGTACGCTATGACATCTTAGCTTGACTAGGTGAGAGAGCGAACTGGACTTTTATGGCAGACGAGGCGCCAGCTAGTGCATGGAAACATTTGGTCAGCCAGTTTAACTCTTTTGTTGCCGAAGCGTCAGCGACTATGGCCTTCCGCCCGAGATACGTGGTCTCGTTTCTGCGAAGCAGCACACGGTATGTGTATAGCGGTGTGAACCTCAGTCTGGCATATCTGCCAAAACACAGAACTGGATGGCCTGGGCGGCCCAAGACAACCACTGCACTCAGCTTGTTCGCGAGAATAGAATGGCGTACCCGCAGAAGTTGGCAGTGTGGATGGCCTCAAACCACAAGCTTCTGTAGCAACACGTCAACAGTTTAGGTAAAGTGAGACGAGGAATTCCTCGACTTTATAGAGCGGTCAGACCCACATGGACAAGGAATGAGGTGGTGAATACCCTCTGCCTACAATATGCTGCAACCTTTCAGTGTGGTCACTGGCTACGTAACCCTATGCAGATGGTTGTTTTACCGCCAAAACTCACTCACATATCATTCACGGCAGAAGCTGTACAAGAATCGCTGTTGAGAATGTGCAAGCTCAGCTCACCTGGAGATAAGAATATACACACAAATCTCTGGCAACAGTAGGAGAGAGTTTAGCTGAGACGTTGGCTCGATTCTTCCAATACTGTTTTGAAGTAATGTACGTGCTTGACGTGTGGAAACACGGGATGATTACTCCCATTCACAAGGGAGGTAGTCGCTTCAATTCAGCCAAGTACCACCCCATAACCTTACTACCGGTTTTTTCGAAGGTCAAGGAAGCAATTGTTGTTGACGCACTAACCGCCTACTTTGAAGCATTTAACTACTGATATGATCTGAACTAGATCGTGGAGATGACCAGATAGTATTGATACAAAGAGATCAAGAGTGAAGAGTCAACAAATGTCCCGTAATGGCTAAGTTATACCGTTCATTCGTGTTTAACTCACTGAGGATTGGCTGTGCAGTGGCACAGTCTGATTAGATCTGCTGGGATCGGGTAAGGTGAAGCATTTAGGTTAGGCTTCCTCAGCTAAAATTACAGCACCTTTTGAAAGACAAACTCCCATATGTAAATTGGCAGTCCACATCCACATCTAGCGACCCTTGTGAGTCGATGAGATTCCTCAGTGACTCCGTTCAACAAACGGTAATTAACCTGCGTCGACCAATCCGTGTCCAGTGATCGAACGTGTTATTCACCTCTCACGCTGGTTGTGTGACTCGTTCAGTTGATGGATCACTTCACTCTGATAGGACACTCACATAAAATCCACCTTTGCTGTGTCCTAGCACCAGTACATTGCTAGACACTGTGCACACTTTTTCACCCCGTTGTCTTCCTTGTGTCTGCCCCACTTGTTTCCGTGCCTTTTGCTTTAGTGGGCTCGCCTCCAAAGCCGAACTGTTTTCTCCGGTGTCGTCTCAAATGCACGCGCTTTCCTCCGAGTGTTTTCTTTGTAACAATGGTTCGTATGACCTTGCACCAAACTTTGCAGTCAAAAATCTTTCTTCCACTGCTCTTGGCCATAAGGTATTGATTAAAACTATACTTCCTCCCGCAACGTCAACTCAAGTATTGCCTGCGCGACACGGTCGTAATATCGTTTCAGAGTGGTCTTTCCTCTTCTTATACTCTTCTTTAATGCTTCATGATGCCTCGAAACTGGGTCTTACTATGTGGAGCATGCCTGCTGTGTAGACGCTGCACTGGGCTCAAACCGGTATTCGTTGAAGGAGTTTAGCGGCTTTCCAGTAGCACGAGGTATGTGCGGTTACCAGTAGCATTAGGCTCTAAAAACAGTCGCTTGAGCTGTTCCATTGCTGATTCCGCCTTTCCATTTGATTGATTTTGACATGGGCTGGTTTGCTGTTGAACAAATTTCCGCATACTTGCAGAGGCTTAAACGCAGTGCTGGTAAACTGGGGTCCATTGTCGGAGATCAGCTCATCCGTTATTCCGTGCCATGCGAATTGACACTTGAGTTTGTTGATGACGGACTCAGTGTTCTTAGTTTTGCGTGCATTGATTTCAGAGTGATCATTGTAGTAACCCACCGTGAGTGACTGGCACATTCTTAACCAGGTGAGGCACGGCCCAGCTTAGCTGGTCCGATCATAAGGTACAAAGGAAATGCAGAATGATTTGATAAACTGCTGTACAAAACACTTGTGGTTCCAATTCCACTGATTCTTGCGCCATTGATTTCGTTACAAAATTCATCGGAATCCACGACAATGGCGAAGCGTTCAGATACGTTTGGTTGGAAAAAACGAAACAACAACATTCAAGGCGTGAAGGGCAAAATGTACATGGAAAACGTAATTAACAACCCAAAACATTTTATATAACAATAATTTATAATAAGTGAAAGCGTGTGAGCAGACATGGCAACCCGACAAACGGTTAAACTAAAAACTGCCTACGACACGAAACATAAAGCAATTAGTATTCACCAAGTAAATCACACAAAAGGTTAAATGTGGTAACTAATGGAAAATGGAATTGCGTAGAAAAACTTGGTGGGTTGATTACAGCCATTAACAATTCACCCTTTTAGTAGGTTCATGTCTTGCAGGCACTCATGCCTTTCACCTAGCTGTGTAATAGAATGGAAGCAGGATATGATGGCTAAGAAAAAAGTTCGCTTATCCAATGCACTAATGTGCGCGTGATTTTCAAATGCCATCAGTGGGTCTTCAAGCTAAGTAAGAGCACAGAAAGAAGCAGTGTATATGAAGAAAAATCGAAGATAAACCCTATCTATCTGACTCACAGACGTGCCCATGTTTTTATAGGTCACCAACGGGCCATCAATGTGAGTAACACGAAGAATATAATAGTATAGACTAAGAAAAAGCGAGAGAAATCTCATTTATCCAAGCTATCGACGTACCAATATTTTCGTAGGTCAACGGTAGGCCACCAATTTGAGTACTACCGAAGCATGTGACAGAGTAAGATGAAGGAATAAGTGACAAAGTTGTTATATAGCAAGAAAACTCATGATAAGGAACATTATATTTCATGTTGTCTCGACATGCTCTTTTCCCCACATATTTACCTGTACTTTTACATTACGAATTCCGCATGTACTTGGACGTTATCAGGCCCGTACTCGTGTGCCCACTCGTCTGTGCAACTGACAGGAAACAGTACTTTAACTATAATAACTGTTAAGTACACTTTTAGTTGCATCTTAAATGTTCGAAGCTGGGATGAACCTCCGATGGCCTGAGGCAAATTATTCCACAACGTGGTGTATATGGGTGTAAAGATTTGCCTGCAGACATGAGCGGAAACGAGGCAGTTTTGTCACATAGTCTTTGTTTCTTAGGTCATATGGTGAAGATCCTTGGAACACCGGTTGATAGTAACTAGTGTATGTCAGTCGATAGACAGTTTTGTAAAATAGGCAAATTCGTCCTTAATCTTCGAAGCCGTAGCGGTTCGAATTTTAACTAATGACATCCATCTTTATAAGTGAGCTAAGAGGTTCAGCCCAAGATTCTTTTGGTAATCGACCTTTGCGTAGCTTCGATTACAATCGTGTCGCATTTTCTAATGCTACAAAATGTGGTGGCACAGTATTCTATCAATGGTCTGGCATACAGTTTGTATGATAGGAGCCTAATATCGCTTGTTATAAAAAGCGGCCTGTCACTCCAATAGCGTCGTATTTTAGCCACCGTATACTCAACTTGTTCTTTGAAATTCAAGGAACCTGAGTAACGGACACCGAAGTCACACATCGATTCGCATAAAGGGATTGGGGTTCCATGCCAGAACAAACATTGAGGTGGAACCAAGCATCCACAGCACATAATGGTGCATTTAGATGTTGCAAATTTCTTGAAAGATACGACAAACCACTCTTCCACAGAAACTAGGTCATTTTGGATCGCAGATATAAAAGACGGAGATTGAGAATCAATGGGATGCAAACTTTTTATATCATCTGTGAACCAATAAGGTCTACCATGCCTTATTGCAGAGAAAAGACCATTTACATATATCACAAAAGAATACGGCCGAGTACACTACCTTGTAGGATGCCAGTAGTATTATCTCTTGTTTCCGACAGATCCTCATCTATCTTTACTCTCTACTTGCAACCAGTGAGGTAAACTTCTAAGTAGGATAGTACTGAGCCTGCCATTCCACAAATGCGAAGTTCATCTAAACTCATTCTGTGTGAAACTATCGAAGGCATTTTGGAGGTCAAAAGGAAGTACGAAACAGACTTTACCAGAGTCTGTCGACGTCGTTAACTGATCAAAGATATCTAGCTAGCAAGTGACACTTGACGGCTTTTTAACAAATCCGTACTGCAAATGTGACAGAAGGATTTTGATGTTAGGAATTTAAAGATTTCATTTTTATCTAGGCGCTCCATGATTCTCGCAATTATAGCAGTGATTTGGGGTCCCGGTTTTATGGCATGGTGTCACTATTGTCATTTTCTACTGATCGGGATAAAACCCAGTTGTCATTGATGTGGTAAATGAGTTCAGTAATAAGCAGGGGACATCATTTCCACCGCACTTTAAAATTACTGGAGGGATTCCATCTGAAGCTGGATGAAATGTAGCCTTTAAAGTGTTAATTTGACGATTGATTAAACCAGAGTCGAAATCTACGTTAGTTACATGTCCCAGAATACTGTGTGGGGTGCTCCCAAATATATCATTCTCAGTAGTAAAGCAATCTGCGAAATAAATGTTAAAAGCTATTACTGCAGGAGTATAGATATGAACACCCTCACACGTAATTAGACGTAGTGGTGCTTTTCATTTTGTGCGACTCCGCTTTTTAGTAATCGTGTTATTTCAACTACTGAATTAGCCCTTTTGCTGATTTCCTGTTCTTCCTTCTTGAAATGAAGAATTCTCAGATTTTCATTGTATCAAAATTCTGTAAAGCCTGAATAGAACTGTAAAGTCATTAGTTTGTTGAAACTGTTTAGAAAGAACTCCAATCTTACGTTTGTGCCTTTTATCATGCGGCTGTGGTTTATTTCGACTACGCGCTAGAGGAGCCGGCAGTATTGCTATGAATCTATGTATATTCTCATAAAATGCTTGAAATGACACCTTTGGATTAGAAAACAGGAATGAATCAGTTCAGTCAGATGTATGCACAAGAGTAGCAAAGTTTCTCTAGTTTATTCTACCAAAATAACACACATGTCTCAACGGGACTATAGGTGTGAATGCAATGCTCTATTTGAAACTGACAGCATTATGGTCACTACCATGTAGACAGTTCAGGATGTCAATAACGGCGATTATTGCTACAGCAGTGAATATGAGGTCAAGTGTGGGAGATGTTGCATGTGTGTCCAGCCTCTCTCAAGCAGGAAATGCAAGATTTTAGCTTGCGTTCCTGTACTTTTGCATCCGCTCCATGGAATGTTTGGTAAGTTGAGATCTTCTACAACTACCTTAAAGCGAATAGGAAATGCAGAAACATGCCTCATTGCATTTTGAAGCAATCCGTTTTCAAGGGCATTGTAGGACGGATTAAAATAAACACAACCGGCCAACATTCTATTATTACCCAAGAATACTGTTATCTAAATGGATTCATTAGATGATGAGAATTGCTTGTCACTGCAATATGAAGCACATAAGTGTGCCACAGTGTTAACACTGTGGCACGAAGAAAGGGCCAACCTCAGTTGTGTGGATTAATTTTGGTTGTGCATTTTTCGTCGCATTATATCGCCTGTCGAGACACAAAGGTTATATCTCGTAGTGTAGGTGGGTTTGGGCAAAGTCAAGGAGTTTTCTGAACACAGATAAAGTGGAGGCGGAAACAACATAATTTGGGAGCGCATTCCATGGCTGGCGTGCACGAAGTGAGTAAAAGTTCCTGTATTGCGCGGCTAACTTGGACTGGTGGCCTCTAAAATTCGTGTTGTGGCTCAGTTGTAGTAGGTGGCTGCAGACATGTTTGGGGTTCCTTAGAATCCAGTAGGCCATAATAAGGTCGCCACGTAGGCGCTGGTACCGGCCAGTGTATAATTTTATATTCTCAGCCTAAGTTGATAAGGAAGCTTGAATAACCCTTTGACGTGCTTCTTGGCTCTTTGCTGTGGACCCTCGAGCGCTTCAAGGTCTTGCTTGTACCAGGGCTGCCACACCTGGATCGCGTATTCCACATGAGACTGCAGGTAGGTGTTAAACAACATGGAACAGACAAAGGGATCAAACCGCTTGGATGCCCTCCGCAGCATCCCGAAGTGTTGGTTCCCCGTCTTTGACGCTTTCTCGGATTGTTCTCAGCTGCCCAGATCAACCTGAACTAGTACCCCAAGGTCGCCCTCCTGGGTGACTGCTTGCGGGACATTATCTCCAAGCTTGTATGGGATTTTCGGCTGGTGGTGAATGTGAACTACCTTACATTTCTCCCAATTGAGCGCTACCAGGTTATGGAGTGAAAACCCATACGCTCTGTCCAGGTCTCGCTAAAGTGTATCGTGATCTGCTGGGTCGGCGATCGTCTACCATATCTTAATGTTATCAGCGAGCAGCAAAATATCTGAGACAATCAAACGCGTAAGCTCGTTAAGGAATACGAGAAACAGCCAAGATCCCAGAACTGATCGTTTGGAATTCCACACTTGTCACGAATCGGATCGGACCGCGCACTTCGAACTCTGACCTGCAATCGCCGATCATGCAGGAAATTCCTAATCCACCCAAGGACCGAATCCCCAACTCCATAGCTTTCGAGCTTGTGAAGTAGAATGCCGTGGTTCAGTCGGTTGAAGGCTTTGGAGAAGTTGAGGTAAACGCCCTCTGTCCCTCTGCCTGTATCGGCCGCTTCCGTCCAACTACTGCTTTCAATCAGTAGGTTGGTAGTGCATGAGCGATGCTGACAGAATCTGTCTTGCTCGGGTGCTATGAGGTTGTGGAGCTCTGGATGGTCTACCAAAGCCTCAGCGATGATTGTCTCCATCATCTTTGTGAGTACAGGGAGCAGGACCACTGGGCGATAGTTGGCGGGTTCCGAGCGAAAACTGCTTTTGAAAATTGGAGTGATTAAGCAATGTGTCTACCTGATATGCACAGTTTGGTTATCCAAGCTCGCTTGGAAGGAATGTGATAATAGCCCCACCAGCGTTGTTGCTGCTATGCTCAGAGTCCCTGGGTGAATGTAATCGATTCCGGGAGAACTGTAGGTGCGTAGTGAGAGCAGTTTCTTCAACGCAGCCGTGGCAGTAAAATCGATCTTAGTGGGTGTGGAAGTTGGGGGTAGCGATGAGGGTATGTAATACTGGAGGACGTCACTTTGGAAGGTTGTGGCATACTGCATTCTTAGGGCATTGGATGCATCTTCGGTACTTTGTGCCCTTTCGACTGGCGTGATAAGTGGAGGATACCGACCTTCACTTTCCGGATGGTGTTAACATGCTTGTATAGGAGCTTTCTGTTGTTGTCAAATTTACAGGCCAAATTTTGTTGGTGAGTCAATTTGTCCTCACGGACCAGCATGTTACAATGATTGAGCTGGGTCATGTATCCGCTCCCATTTCGGGACCTTGACGAGCTCAGTAAGTGTGCCAAGCTGCATTCATTATTGTCATACGCTTGTGCGTTCTAATTATGATGAAAGATGAGGGATTTGTGAAACGAAAGCTCTTTCTTTCTGTAACAGTTGCAGTTAGGTTACTGGAGCGTCCAACAAACTGAATCCAGGCGCTGTCACGAGAGTCACTTTTCAAGCATTCGCGATCGATCCACTCAACTAGGTTATTCAAGAGGTTCTGATGTGTGATAGTACGTGTTAGTTCTGTGTGTTCCTCAGGATATTCAGCGCAACACATATAGTTATAAAGTACGGTGACATGATCATTTAACCCTTGTGGGGTATCTATACATTGCCTGTCTATCACTAGTTCTTCATTTGTAAGAACGAGGTCAAGTACCGATGGTTTGTCATCAGCTCTGTACCTGGTAGGTGTGCTGATGTGATTGTATAGCGAGATAATTGCCATAAGATCTCGTAATTCGGTCTTGTATCTTTCGCTGAGGGATGCCGAGATTTCCAAGTCGTGCATGCTGAAATCGCGGGAAATAAGTATGTGGATGTAAATTAGCAGTAAGCATTTCCTCAGTAATGATATTAGGTGAGAATCCATCACTGGAGTGGACGATGGGGGGCGAGAGAAGACTGCCACGAAGCAATTGTCGTTGTGTCTGAGACGCGGACGGCAGCATAGAGAATCGGTGACCTGAGTCTCCGTATCAGTCAATGTTTCGGATTGTAAGTCTTTAGGATAGTATAGGATAGCACCATTTCCCCTGCTGGGACGTTCGTTGGGAACAAGAACATACCCTGAATCGCGATCTCGGCATCCGTAATCTCTGAGTGCAATCAAGTCTCGGTTATAAAGATGAGGTGCCAAGCGTTTGTTGCCTGGCGCAACCGAAGCTCGGCGATTTTACTGAGGTGGCCTTGGGCATTCGTGTATATGAAGGAAACTGTTTCGGTTCTCAGCAATGATCCTAAACATTCATGGCTAGGAGGAGAGGTTGTGCTGACTGTCGTACGGTTGGCCGTTAGCTGTTTTCTGTGGAATTCTCGGTGAGTCGCTTATTGGGATCAGCTGCATCGGGATTAGCCACTCTGACAACTCAGTTTGCTCAATGCATGAGGAGTGACCGCAGGATTGCGTAGGGAAATACTCAGTTCCTTCAGACCTGCTTCCAGTGTGTATTTCGGAAAGGATCACTACTTCATTTGCCTGCTGCGGTGGTGCTCTAAGAAGAATGCAGTTTCGCTCGCCGCTTTGAACCGGAGCTCGGTTGGTAGTCTGTTCGGAAGTGAATGCCAGCCTCCCATTAGCGTAAGTGCCATTTACCTAGTTTGTAACACAACCTGAATTATCCTTAGGCCACACCCTTTGTAGCTTTCTAATTTTGGGAGCCTCAAGAGAGAAGTAACAACAAGGTCATTTAATAGTAGCGTCTCACGAATATAGCGCCACTGCTCCTGGTCGTGTGCCTTTGCTACGCGTTCATCATGCTCGTGAGACTGAGGGACTGTGTGGACAAAAACGATTCTGGCTTCGACTTTAAGCCGGAAATCTTCTAAGCTCTGTCTCGCTCGCTTTTGCTCGCCACAGGGAACGTCTGGAAAAACGCGGACCAGACCGATTTTGTCCTGGAAACGAGGAATCGAAAGCAACGCTGCCTTCACCTCATCGACAGCGTTTAGTACAACCCGAAGAAGCCTGGCTTCGCTATAATGCTTGGAATTCGGGTGGGGGTGATCCTGGTCAAGTCGGAGGGTTTAGTCAGAATACCGAGAACGTTAGTTATGGCATTCCACTAGTATAGGTTAGCCATCTGTTTCCCCTTCAATGATTTCGATGTTGTTTCAGGAACGTTGGTACATATACAACTCTTTCTGAGTGCTTTTCTTGGGAGTATGGACCACAGTTGGGAGACTCAGCGAGTTGCTGTGCATGCGTGCAGCGTTGCCTTTCACAGTAGTTAGAGACTGATACGGAAGTGCACTTTGATACAACAACGGCCCAGAAGACACTGGCATTTGCATGTTTCCTGGGTTTCGGCGGAGTCTAGAGGGAGAAACTTGAGTTGTGAGAAATTGCTGTAAATGGGCTGGAAGTGAAGTGTTTGGGAACGCTTGCGCGATTTGGGTTATTGACAGTGCTTACAGAGGCAATGTAATTAGTGCAGCATTTGGAGTTGTTGAGTTGGCATGCAGTGGAGTTCGGTGTAGGGGCTGTGTCAGACATTCTGCTTTGCATGTTTCGACCGAAGAGATGTTGGTGCCCAGCGTCTTCTCAACTATGTCTGTAAGCCTTTCATACTTCTGGGACAGTGCATTTAGGATTTGAACTAGTGGGCCAGAATTACACTTCGCACAGAAGCAGGAGTCAAGCAAGCTGCTGATCAACCTGCACTCGCTTGGTGTGATTTTCCCGCATTTCGCATGGAAATAGGTTTGGCAATATCCACACAAAAACCCTTTTTTGACTATCTTACTGCACGTTCCACAGGCGCCTTTAGGCATCTCGGCTCGGCTATAAGCACTCATCAGGGCACATGAACGTATGATGGTCAGTCTTACCCAAGACCCTGGATTGATTGATTCGGCGTCAGGGTCAGTCCGCCGAGATCGTGGCTGTCTCAATGTCCCACTCTCACTTGCGGCCACGCACAGATAGTGGGATTCAGCGGTGCGCCCACTAGCACACGAAGGCGCAGTGTGTATTGATGGGATCGCGTTACACGCGACACAAGCATGGCCTTGGCAAACTATCTTAAGTGTCTCGGACACGATGGTTAGTAGGTGAACGACGCAAAAATGCCTCGTAACTTTGTTATGCTGCCGCCTGCCGGGATGGTTACAGGGTCATTTGGTAATCCCCGGCTTCTTCTCCTGAATGAGACCAAACTTATACTCGGAAAGCACGGGAGTGATGTGATTTTACAAGCAGAACTCTACGAAAGATGTGCCGAAAATGAGATCGGGAGAAAAAGTATGATTCACACAAGTCATATCCAAGAGATGGAAAGCACTGAGTAGCGCTCGCCGAACTCGTTCGAACGAGCACACACGCAAGAATGTGTCTGGAGAACTGGAATGACCACAGCTAGTTAAACGAGAGCTGAGCAAATATGTGGCCGTACGGCAGTCCGAGTGAAGGGTATGGGGTTGATAACGGGCGACGAAGCATAGGAGCAAGTGCATTTTATGTACAGTCGAACCCAGTTTATTGCTCACCCTCATGATAATTCAAAAGTGACCAATAAAGCGGGTTGGCAATTAACCGATATTGCCATTTTACCGAAGAAGAAACAACCATTGAATTATTGAACGGTATATCACATAAGTGGTAACGTGCTAAGAAGGATAAAATGCCTATCTGTAATATATGGCCTACAAAGGACGTTTATTCAGAAGAGCATGACCTATAATTTAAAATTATAACATAAAGCATCTTACCTGGATAGCCATATAAACTGACGCTACTGTATATGTTTGCTAAGAAAACAAGCCAACCTAAACTATGCGTTAGTTTGAGCGATTACTCCAGTCAATTTGCACTGAGGAAGCTTAATTTGAACAAGAAATCGTTGCCTAGCCCACGCAAAAGTCCGTAGCTATACAGATAATTCACAAAATTCTGTTCTCTCGTATGTGACACGCGCTGGTTGCTGTTGTAGGGCCCAAAATATGCCTGCTATCTTTCATGTACTATTTGATTGTTGACCAATTGTATATTATTCTTTCATGTTTTAATCTTCCTTACAACCGGCTAGAGACTCGACCGCCTTGTAAGTTCTTGCGCTAGCGTGTAACTCGTGTCTTGCATCATCCGTCCACGTCTTCTTGTAGATTATCGAATACAGTCCGCTGTGTCCGACAACAATCGCATTCTAATATCTACGCTTACTTTCGCGCACCGTCTCGGACTAGTATTTACTAGTCCTACAAATTGATGACCCCGATTAGCACGCGCGAATTCAACCATTTTTTCGCCGTTGGTATTTTTTGGTGAGTTCGTTCATTTTTCTAGATTATATACCTGTATTCATTTGTTTCTTGCGTAATTTTAATAGTTTCATCGTGGTTTGGTTCATCCTTTATCTTTTCCATCCACATTTCAAAAGTAGCATCTGAGTCATTTCGCAGTAAAAACATACTTAATTTGGCTGCAGGAGTTCGGGCATTGCAGACGACACTTCCAGTGCTGAAATATTTTGTTCCTCAATACTACACTAGCGTGGAAAATGACAGATGTTGTGTATAAAGAAGGGTCACAGCTTATGGTATGGATTTTCAAAGAAATATTGTAATAATGTAAGACACTTCTGTCGAGACAGAAATAGGAGTTTAAGACAGGAAAGACCTACTGGATTATCTCCACGGTTGGCATACGTGAAAGCCATCTGGTTTTTCCGTATCCTAAAATGCGTTTGTATTCCACCATTGTAATCACAGCATTCCTTTAGTTCTTCAGCACGAGCAGTGTAAATGTAAAAGTAATAAGATGTTTTCGCCACAACTGTTTCAAGATTAATAAGCCGACAGTCACCTGGCGTTTGCAGTGTGTTGTGAACAATGTAAGCCACACAAAAAAATCTCGCAAGTATTTCTCTAGTGGAAGATTTCAATTTCGCAAATATATTATTTTGTCCTCTTCTCTGAACGCTACCGAACTGTGTGTTCGTGTTGTCAACACAAGATCCCACAATTTTCAGTTCATAGTATTTTGTTCAAACATTCTTTACAAATTGACACATGGTGTCCGACATGTCATCACTAAGTGACTGCAGATCTAATAACTTGACCTCAATATCCAATGACGGCAAAAATCTCACAATGAGTGCGAACACCATTACTTCCTTGAGACTTGAGGCGTCTGTGAACATTGACACGAATTTTACTATCTTGTTTTTCCTGAAGTTTACCTGGCAAACAGGTACAGGACATTAGTTATTATTATTATTATTTTATTATTATTATTATTAATGTCACACATTCGGTGCGCACACATGCAAAGTTCCGCTTGAACAATTTCTCTGCTAACTTCTGATACAATTCCTGGAGTGGAAACCATGGTTATGAAATACAGCGTGATAAGAGAAGGCACCTTCTGCGGCTACTAAGTTGGCTTCTCTGTTTCCAAACGTTGTTCATCGCAAATAATTAGTTCAGGGGCGGAAGATGCTGCCGCAGACACCGCTGCCTTAGAACTATCCGATTTTAAGTGCTTCATGAGATCTGATCTGCCACTGTGAGCCATAGAAAATTCCGATTTGCATTTGTCACACCGAACTTGCGAGCCGTTGTCGCGTGTTGCCTACTTAATGAATGGAAAATCGCTCTCCAATTGAGTAGTCGTCTTACACGTTCGTTTAGACATGGTTTTCCTACCAAGCTAGACAAAATGCAGGCATTCTCCACTAAAGTTCCAAAAATCACATCATCGCTTTTCTTCCCTCTTCGCATATTGTAGTAAAATATTTCCTTGCCACGTTGTCCACCCACGCAGTCGATTATCCCGCAAAACTCATGCCGGCCCACTTATTTCGGTCTTATTGTAACAAGAACGGCGCGGCAATGAAGGACAAATTTTATTGGTGCCAGCACAAGCTATATCAACACCCACGCAGACGTACATTAATAAGTCACCTTTCCTTCCCACGACGCACCATCTCTCCGGGTTTCCGCTCGCGACACCTCCACGCACTTTGGGGGCCTCGTGACGGGGTATTCCCCGCCCATTACACCCCTGTATCTCCGCTTCTACACGTCCCATTCTGACCGGCCCGGGTGTCGTTCGATAGCTCTTAATTTACGTGAACGTGGATGCAACACACAGTGCTTGGAGTTGGTCCGGGATGTTACAATAACGGACGTCACTCATGCCCCGTTCTCGTCTCGTTCCGTTAAGCCAGTGTTGCTCCGTCTGCTCTCCCTCATTGCGCCAGTTCCCGTTTCCGTCCCCCCCATTTTAGTGGTCTTTTTGTCTTCCGGGCAATCACTGCCTTCTGCCTCCCTACATTAAGGTGTGTCCGCACCGCCACTGGTTGGTTCTGATTTGTTTCACCTACATTCTACATGCTCAAAGCGGGACATTCTGAGATGTACGACCTCAAATCGGTACATTAGTACATCCCACCCAGCATTTCTAAAATAGCGAGACAGCAGCTTTAAATGTGGGACTGTTTCGCCTAAACCGGGACGTACGGCCCCCTCGAGGGCATGTGATTTACCCGGATATTGTTGTGGAAAGTAAGCAGGAGTTACGGTCAACCCTCGAAGCTTTGATCGCTGATCCAGTGTGCATCGCAAAAGCCAACGGTTATATGAACAGACTGGATGAGGTGTAGCTATCGAAGGTGAAGCGGGTTGATTTAACAGGCCGACAGGTCATGCATGCAAGCCTCGTACTCCGCAGCCACAGACCGGACGTACGTGCGGGGTCATCAATGGTGGACTGCACTGTAACTGTAGTGGCAGACACCTGATCCACCGCTCGACTGAAGCAGGGGCTAAGTATCGAAAAGCGCTAGTGGCCACGTGTGCAACTGAATGGACACTTGCTACAACCCTTGAATCTGGACAACGCAGCTTAGCGTTTAAACACTGAAAGCGCTACTTATGGGGAAATGCAGTTCTGAAGACAAGAGCGCCGTGTATCCTTGCGAACGACTTCACGACATGCTGATACAGCGCCCAGATCTACTACGAAAAAATGTTCATCTAGCTAGGCGAACAACCTCTTCGTGGTGTCAGCTGGTTGGTTCGTGTTTACCCACTTCCAGAAAATAGTTCGGCGGCAGTGTTTCAGGACACGGTATGTTTTCGCCTGGCATGCGTATTTTTTCTATAAAACGCCACAGATATCTATTTCGCAACACTGTGACGTGGCGGATGTGACTCGCCGCTCACTAAACTCACTGCTTCTTACATATCTGGATGATATAACTCAATCCATGGACGTGGGTCACCCAATACGAAGAGTTCATTTCGCTTCTTCCTACGCCTGACCGAAAACAATCACATATACGACATCACATTCACAAATTCAAACAACACAATAACATAACAAGAACAAGGCACCGAAGGTAAACAATTGTTTTCGATGAATTCCTCGTCAGACCTGTACAATCATATGGGGAAAGAGCAACGGAAGTAACATTGGTTTCGATCAGTTCAAATGAAATTGGATTACGTGCCAACTGGGGGCATAAACCAGCAATAAACCTAAACGATAAGCGCACGCTAGGGCAAAGATGTAGTTACCATGGCCGGAAAAAGTGGACGATTCAGAGGCCGGAAGGAATCATTTGACTACATCTTTGCCCTAGTGTGTGCTTATCGTTTAGGTTTATTGCTGGTTTATGCCCCCCAGTTGGCACGTGATCCAATTTCATTTGAACTGATCGAAACCAATGTTACTTCCGTTGCTCTTTCCCCATATGATTGTACAGGTCTGACGAGGAATTCATCGAAAACAATTGTTTACCTTCGGTGCCTTGTTCTTGATGACTAAATGGGAATTTTCCGGTTACTGGAATAACACAACACATTCATGCACACTTAACACATGGATCCACATGTTACCTATAAACTTGTGTCGTTTTTACATTAACCACTCCTTGTTGTGTCTCCATGATCATGACTAAGCAGACATGTCTCGCACTGTCGAGAATAAAACATTTCTTTCTTTCTTAAGTATTGCCCGATAACTATTGTTCCAGATAATACTATGTCAAGCAGCACATCAACTTTTAATCGGGAACTCTTGTACCAACATTTTACTTTGGCTCCTGTGCTCATGAAACCATGGATTACAACATGGCGAAATCATGCCGAACGTTGGCTATTGCCACCATAGTAATAACCTTGATATTTTCGCAAACCAGC